>JAECXO010000308.1:600000-1034770 GCA_018152825.1 Scaptomyza hsui | reverse complement strand
ACTGATTTAACATTTTATCAAACTAATCACTGGCTTATTGTTTTAGGTAACGTTTTTTATTCTAGCAAAAATATGTCGAATCGTCAGAAGATGGCTCTATCTCTGCGTCGCTGTCCTTTGTGTGTTCGGCGCAACGCGTTCTGATGCATTTTACTCGTGAGCTCGGCATGACTGCTTCGTTCCAAGATCATAAACTGACTGACTAAAAAGACCAACATGCGCTTACCACGCACCACGACCAAAATTGCGCATTGCGACAAAATGCAGCGTTCTAAAGTCTAGACGCAATACCAACACACTTTGGAGAGATCATCTATTCTGCATATACCAATACAAACACACAGTGTTCATTCTCAAGTCAGACTCTCCGCTCACACAGCCATCGCCGACTCGCTCACGCCCGCCATCAGACCACATCGACAGAAACTATAACGGTATTCTGCCACGCTCGAATACACAGACGGCGGCAGCAAAGAATTTGCACCACAAAGCAAATGAACAGACACAAGCAACGGTCAACGTTTGTACAAGTTCGTTATATTTTTAAATTAAAAATAATTTGCTACACGGCCTTCCTGACCATCACACGTTCTTGTGTGTCTACAATTCAGAATACATTTCTCAAACAAATTCAATACAGTTTTACAGTCATAAGAAAACTTAATTAAGTTTCAAAGTCGTAAGACAACTTAGTACAGTTTTCAGTCATAAGTCAACTTAGTACAGTTTTACAGTCATAAGACAACTTAATACAGTTTCGAAGTCATAAAGCAACTCAATACAGCCTCAAAGCAAAACAATGCAATCTTTTCAATTTTTAATTTCTTAGTTCATCACTATTTCAAACCACGATTAGTTCAAGCCACGAAATCCGGACTACCACCCACATATGTTTGAACGATTTCATAGCTTTAAATTCAATACAACCACACACAGTTTACTTCCATTCTTGCAGGTCTAGCTGTTTCTTGCCAGTCTACCACTCAGTTTACTCTCATTCAACAGAATAGCTGTTTCTTGCCAGTCTAGCTATCACACACACCACCGATCGCCACCAATATGACAACTCAATCCAGAACAAATGGCGAACCACATAACTTGGGCACCCATAAGTCCGAACAAGGTATTGATCCGGTGGTCTTCATAGCTTTAATCAATCTCAGGATCACAGCAATCACTGGCTTGATCCATGGCTTCCTCTTCGGAGCCTTCATCTTCAAACTCTGTGGTAATCCCCTTCCCTAGCATACATCGTAGAAACTCGTGAGAATACTTATACGTTCTGTTATTATTTAATGCTTTGAGTCTATATCGATCACCTGGTAATACTTCGATCACCAAAAATGGACCTTTAAACTTAGGATCTAATTTGGTCTGGTGACGCTCTTCATTCTTAAGTAAAACATGGTCACCAACCTTGTGTCTTACAATGGCAGCTTTACCTTTATCGAATCTAGCCTTATCTATTTTGGCATTCTTTTCCATATTTCGTTTTGCCATTTCTCTAACCAAACCAACGTCAACAGTATTTTCAATATTTACGACCGGTACAAGACCAAACGGTCTCGCTTCTTTTCCAATAAGAACTTCTAATGGACTGACTTTAGTCACTCTATTGGCTGTGCTATTAAGAGCTAACTGAATTTCACCTAAGGAATCCTGCCAAGAACCCTGGCCTGTTTCAACCGCAGTAAGCATTGACTTAAGAGTACTCATGACTCGTTCCACTTGTCCGTTAGCATGACTGGCACCTGTGGCTATCAAATGCAAATCCATTTTCTGTGCTGAGCAGAAATCACGAAACGCTGTGCTAGCAAAACTACGACCTTGATCAGCGATCAATCGAGAAGGTACACCAAATAAAGATATTAAAGATCTCACTGACTTAATACAACTTTCCGTGTCTAACTTTATAGTATGGGACAAATAAACGAATTTGGTAAAGGCATCTATTAGCACGATTATATATTCCTTTTGATCGTTTTTACCACTGAGCTTTCCCGTAATATCCACATGAACTGTATGCCACGGAATATCAACTTTAGGAATGGGATGCAGTTCGGCTTGAACTTTTCCAGACGGAGGCTTTGACAATCTACAGGTGATGCAGTTGTCTACGAACTTTGCGAACATATTTGGACATTTTATCAAACCAATAAAATGCATACATTGTCTCTAGAGTTTTCTCCCACCCAAGATGCATTATTGACTCGTGCACATTGTTAACAGCAGACCATCTGAATGGCTTTGGAATTATGGGCAGACAACGAGTCTTTCCGTTTCTTTGGATCTTTCTGTACAGAATCCCGGAACGTAGTTCGTAAGTTTTGGCCAACTCTTCAGACAGTTCTTCCCTTCGCAATTTCGAAACGATAGAAGAAGTTTCTTCATTTCTCTGTTGCTCAGCCAACAACCAGTTGTCAGATATCTCTGTTAAATTGATATGCATTTCGACTACACCTGCTGGATTCCTAACAATTTTTGGTGTTGGGTTTCGAGACAGAAAGTCAACGTGAGCCATGCGCTCGCCGGGTCTATACTCGATGTCAAATTCAAAAGATTGCATGTAAGACCACCACCTATGAACTCTCGGGGTCAACTCTATTTTTGTGCGAGAAGCTTTAAGCGAATTGCAGTCGGTGAAAACAATGAAATGACGACCATGCAAGTAATGGCGAAAGTACTTCATGGAGTTATAAACAGCAAGAGTATCCAGCTCGTATGAGTGGTAACGCGATTCCGCTGATGACGTCACCTTGCTAAAATATTCGATAACTCGAGGCTTCTTTTCAACTCGGTGCAGCAAAATAGCACCATAGCCGACAGCACTTGCATCCGTGTGAAGCTCGATAGAATATTGTGGGTCAAATATAGTGAGAACAGGTTCATTAGTTAAAACAGAAATTACTTTCTGGCTATTTGCTCGTGCTCATGCTCCCATACAAATGATTTGCTCTTTGAAGTTAATTCGTAAAGAGGTTTTAGTAACTGTGAAAACTTTGGCACAAACTGCCGGAAATACGACACTAGTCCGATGAATTGCCTCAACTGGGTAACGGATTGCGGAGGCAGCAAATCGGTAAGGGCTCGTATCTTTCTAGGATTCGGTCGAATTTCGCCTGCTCTGACTTCAAAGCCTAAATATTCAACACACGATTTAAGAAATGAGCATTTTTTTACATTAAAAGAAAATCCTGCTTCCGTAAGTGTTCGCAACACAACTCGCAGTCTGTCAAAAGATTCTTCCTTGGTTCGTGCAACTATCATTACGTCATCCATGTAAACAATGGCATAAGAATAGACAAGATCACCTAAGGCACGATTAATTGCTCTTTGAAATACCGAAGGAGCATTTTAAGTCCAAATGGCATAGTCAAATAATCAAATTGACCTTCCGGCGTAACGAATGCCGTACGCTCAATTGAATTCGGATGAATTGGGATCTGATGAAACCCGCTTGCCATATCTATAGAGCTGAAAAACTTAGCACCACTCAGCCTAGCTATCTGATCAGAAATAAGCGGCAATGGGTACTTATCAGAGACAGTATTTGCATTAAGCTCTCATAGTCCACGCAGAGGCGGTCTGTACCGTTTTTCTTTCGCACTAGTAGCATTGGGCTCGCAAAGGGGGGATGAACTGGGTCGTATAACGTGCGACTCTAACAGCTGTTCAATCAACAGTCGAACTTTTGCCTTTTCCTCTACACTCAATCTATAAGGGCGCCTTTGAACCGTTTTATTTTCATCAATCAATCGAATTTCTAACTGTCCCGTAGTCACACGGCTTTGTGGAATACCATCAACAAATGAACTCGAATACTTCTCTAAGATTGACAACAATTGGTCTCTATCCGGTCCATGAACGTCAGTGTCAACACTAGCCAAATCAAGATTGCACTCAGAAACTTTAACAGGTAATACAGATTTTTCGTTAAATATAGTAAGCGCATTTGATGTAATTGTCACGCCGATTCCCTGGCTCAAAATATCTCGACCAACCAGAGCATCGTACTTTATATAATGGTCTAACACTACATGAAACAATATTTCGAATGAATGTTCACCTATCAAAACGCTTGCCAATATCTGCAAAGTACTACAAACAGTACTACTACCAATGCCTCTTAAAATTACTACGTTGGTTATTCTAGTTCCGGATAGTCTCTGCGAAGCGGCTTCCTTGATCAGCGAGCACTCTGCTCCAGAGTCAAAACAAAATTGGAACGACTCACCAGATTGTAACAACCTTCCTACCGGCTCGAGAACCATACAAATGTTGACATCTTTTACTATGTTGCTTCTGTTGGATGACGAACGCTCCTGGCGATCAGGGCACACTGTGGATACATGTCCAGCTTTTCCGCAATTGTAGCAGGTAACGGTTGATCGGTCTTTTCCTGCTGTGTAGCCAGAGTGTTGTTTGCCGGGTTGCTGCTGCTGAGCTGCCGCTGCCTTTGAGCGACACTCCGACCTCTTGTGGCCAGACTTTCCACAATTATAACATTTAAGTAGAAAGGGCCTGGCTCGTTTTCCTAGCTGCGTCGATGTACTGCCGCTTAGAAACTGGCTCGATCCAGCGTCGAACGAGTAAGCCTTTAATTCTTGCTGCAGCTCATTCCTGGTGTTGATGTTATTGGTGAAAACTAAACGTCTCAATCGCTTGTCGATGCCAGCTGTATGCGCCAGCACAACTGAGACTGCTATTTGTTCCACGTTCAGCGTCTTCCATCTGGCCATTAGTGAAGTGACCATTCGGCTTCCATATAACGACAAGCACTCTCCTTCTGCAGGGCGTCCACTTAGCAGATTCATGACTGTTGCAGCCAACGTCTCTGTTCCCGCAAAATATTGCAAAAACAATTCCCTGAACTGCATCCAGTTTATGCCAGGAAAACATGTCTGAGACAACCAATGAGACGCGCTTCCTTCCAAGGACTTGCTGAGGGTCATTACAAGGGCACTGCCTTCCAGTTGGTTTTCAGAAAGAATGTAGTCCACTGTTGAACACCATGACTGAGCGTCTGAGCCTGCGCGTTCTGGGTTAAACTTTGGCAACACGATGGCAATTGACTCTTTTGGCTGTGAGTGTTGCACTTGCTTTAGCAGTTCCGCAAAAGTACGATTTTGCGACTCCAAAATTGTTAACAAACTGCTTTCATTACTAGTAGTAGGTGTTGGCGATCCCACTTCTGATGTCGAATCGTCAGAAGATGGCTCGTTCTCAGCGTCGCTGTCTTTTGTGTGTTCGGCGCGACGCGTTCTGATGCGTTTTATTCGGGAGCTCGGCATGACTGTTTCGGTTCAAGATCATAAATCGACTGACTAAACAGACCAACATGCGTTTACCACGCACCACGACCAGAATTGCGCATTGCGACAAAATGCACCGTTCTAATGTCTAGACGCAATACCGACACACTTTGGAGAGATCATCTATTCTGCACATACCAATACAAACACACAGTGTTCATTCTCAAGTCAGACTCTCCGCTCACACAGACATCGCCGACTCGCTCACGCCCGCCATCAGACCACATCGACAGAAACTACAACGGTATTCTGCCACGCTCGAATACACAGACGGCGACAGCAAAGAATATGCACCACAAAGCAAATAAGCAACGGTCAACGTTTGTACAAGTTCGTTATATTTTGAAATTACAAATAATCTGCGACATATACAACAAGTAAGAAGGCTCTAGTCGAGATTTTCCGACTAGGGGATACCCCGAACGCGTACAGCCATTGTCTGTATGCATCTGTGACTAAACTTTATTCTTCGATATCTCTGGAGATTTTGCAGATTTTCATTATTTTGTATCAAGTTTCTAAAACGAGTTTCAGATTTTCGATATTCAATATTTTTATGTTATCGATCGCATGTGTATATCGGAAACGGAAATAGTTATCGAAAACAAACTTGTACTGCCTAGGACTTAGATGAGCTTATGTGCAAAATCTGAAGTCTCTAGCTCTTATAGTCTCTGAGATCGACGCGTTTATACATACAGACGGACACACGGACGGACGGACGGACAGACGGACATGGCTATATCGACTCGGCTGTTGATGCTGATCACTAATAAATATACTTTATAGGGTCCGAGATGCTTCCTTCTGCCTGTTACACACATTTGCACAAAACCATTATAACCCTTTTACCCATTTCATGGGTTTGGGGTATAAAAGCGTCGAGAGAGCAACAAAACGGTTTGGTGCACTACATTGAGAAAAACGAATTGGACTCGCTTTGTCTAGCTGTCGTTTAAACCGCCAATGTATGTATTTTAAGGGCAGATCTTTAAAACTAAATATTCAGAAATTTGGTTAAAATTTAGACACACACGGCTAATAATATAAAAAAGTTGTTTGAAGAAAGTGTTGGAAAGTTTAAAGTACACAAAGTAAAGTGGGTAAGCTTAACAACTGACCATCACACTGACATGATTTCAGCCATGTCATCAATAATTGGCCCAAACCACCATATTGGTTGCATGGCACTTGCTCTCAATTTGGTTGTGGACAAATCACTGCAAGGCTTTAAGATGTTTTGGTCGAAATTAAAGCCATAGTGAAGTATTTTAAGCACAGCACAACGGCAATGGATGGGATCCGTGAGATGCAGCGTGCTGACGGTATCCCAGAGGGATCTGTGAACACTTTGGTCCAAAACATTTAAACACGCTGGACTCGTGCATGGATATGATGGTTGATTTTATAAAATTGCACAGCATCGTCGCAGCAGTTCTCTTAAAAAAGAGCCAAGGAAAATGTACTCTGCTGGGATGTCCGGAAATGATATTCCCTAGTAAGCTCAGCCTTACACGGGATCTCTTAAATGTATTGCAGCCGTTTAAAGAGCTACCGAGATATTAACGCGAAAAATTTGTCACAGTGAATCTGTTATACCGCTCACATCATTGCCGTCAAATGCCACAACGAGCAGTTGTTGAAGCGGACCTAGGAGAAAGCAAAAAATCTTTGTGAAGAAAACAGCAAATCGTTTCAAGGAAATTGTCCAAGGCGACGTTGCTGGATCCACGCTTTGAAAAAATGTATTTTAACTCTTTAGTGACAGTTGCGGCGAAGATAACACAATTGAAAAAGGAAGTAGAAACAGTCGTAACACGAACCCTATCCTATTTAGGCCCATTTAAAGCCAAGTACCGTATACATATTAAAAATAATTCGTTTTACATCTAGATACATATCAATTTTAACATTTAATTTATTTAATACTGACAACCGCCAAAATAAATAATGCCAAATCGTTCAAAATTTGATTGCTCCTGGCAGCTCAGTGCCATCAGAGCGACTGACATCTGAAATTTAACTAGTTTGTAATGACAACCGAAGCAGGATGACGGACGAAAAATCTGCTTTGTTTGTATTTTAAAACACCGAATTTATATATGGTATGTAATCTGTTTGTTAATATCGGCTCCGAACTAAACTAAACATTTGTAAAATATATTTATTTTAAAAGTACCTTTATAAATTAAATTCGAGTCCCATTTGTATCCTTAGTGATTCCCGCATTGCCCCCGTCGAAGTAAATATCTAATATTTTTCTTCCTAACTGATTGTGATTTCTGAGCACTAGACGAGGCTGGTTCGATCCAAGATCACCAGTTTGTCTTCAAAAGCTCTTATTCGTCAGAGTGAGGCCCTCTGAATTGCTACACAAGATCAAGGCAAACCTGCAACTCTCCCAGTTCTACATAATACGATTGTACATTCAAGACAGATAATTTTTTTCCAGATGCGATGAGGCGAGCTCCCAAATCAATCAATAAGAATCTGGCGTTCCACAGTGAAGCACTCTGTCATTTACTGTAATTTACGATCTACATTGTGGATATGTCGATCCATTGCAGTGCACTGTGCGGAAACTTTTAGGTGCCAATTATGCTGCCGACACAGCTTTCTTGGGCTCTGCTAGATCTCCCAAAGATGCATCAAGTATCTAAAGAGCAATTGAAGCACTAGATCGCACAATGAGGGATATCAAATACAACCAGGATTCCATGGGAGGTATGGTCGTCGTAAAAATCGAGGAAGATCGTATGCCAACTGATAGTAATGACATGACTAAACGGAGTCGAGAGTTCTGTCAAATTGTTTATACCCACGATGACCTAAAAAAAAGTTGCATCAGATTAAACGAATAATGAGATAGTTAGTAAAATAAACGAACAAATCATGTCAAACATTTAGGGAGATGTTGTTGAATACCTCTCAGTGGACAATATTGTGGAGACATCTAAAAAAAGTTACATCATAGCCTATAGTATTTCTGAATTTTTTTGAATTATCAGGAGTGCCATCTCATAAGTTGATGCTAAAAGTTCGTGCTCCAATACCATTAGATACTTAAAACTGTTACCCAAACTCACTGTTCTACGCGTACGAAGTTGTGGTCGTATCCCAAGCATAAATACATACATTTAAAAACAAGTGAAAACGTTGCAGTCGGACGCAACCGACTGCGGAATACTTTGATACCAGTAAAAGAGCGGATGGTAAGGAGTCTGCTTGCAAAGGAGTGGGCCGGGTGGTAAACATCGATAGCAATCATGTTACCAAATTTGGTGACTTTAGCTCAAAAACTGAGGAAGATAACTGCAGTTCAAAATTTAAAAAATTGGCGGCAGAGGTAGGCGTGGCATCCAAATTTTTGAATCAAATTTTTTTAAATGTCACCATTTATCTTCCTACCAAGTTTGGTGGCTCTAGCTCAAAAACTGTTAAAGATAGAACCGATTCCAATTTTATAAGGCGGGTGGCTTGGGTGGGCGTGGCATCCACAATTTTGATGCAGATCTTTGGTAGATGCTGCCTTCTATCTTTCTACCGAATTTGGGGGCTCTAACATAAAAACTTTAAGAGATATCGAAATTTCCGATTTTAAATGCTGGGCGGCATAGGTGGGCGTGGCATCGAAATTTTTGATGCAGATCTTTTGTAGATGTCGGCTGCCAAAAATCCTTAACTGAACCCTCCACGAGGGTGCCGGCTGTGCAATGGGCATCGTGCTGCCTCGAAACAAACGAGGGGCACTTTGGTGCTATTTGCCTTGCAGAGGGGCAATATGGTGTCTGTCCGAGGTGAACTCCGCACATCTCAATGGTCTCAGCTCGGCGAGGATACGGTGCAAACCATGTCTATCAATGGCTCCGGTACGACGAGGGTGCGGCGCAAACCAAGGCAACCGTCACCGTATTGCCCTGAAACAATCGGACAGTACTTTGGTGAAACTCGCCTGTGAAGAGACAGGGCGATGCCTAGCAAAGGTGCGCTACATATTTCTCAAAAGCTTCGGCAATGCGAGAGTATGGAGCAAGCTATGGTTCGAGGTTCTTGGTAGTAAGACTAAAATGCTATGAGTAGACCTCCCAGAACAGAAAAATCAAATGGAGAAGAATACGGATGAAACTCGGACTGGGATGTCAGTCCAAACGTCGGTGGGGTTGCCAGTGACCACCGGCGGGAACGGGGGGGAGCAATCTTCTCTACGTGTCGCCAGCAGTCAAACCTCCGTACTGGTTGGAGCAGGCCAGGACGTTTGCAATGCTACTGCCAAAAACAGCAAGCCCAAAATGTGGCGTGATACCGTAGTCCATGGAGACTCGGATTGCGAATCGCATGGAGGGTCTCAAGAGGCGGAGGACAAACCTTTGTGCTCTCCTACCCCGGCGAGTTACAGTGCCCCTAGAAGGGCCGGGCTCAAAAGGTCAAAGAAGGGCATGAAAGCCAAAGCCCAATATAAGGCAGCCCTTAAGATAAAGGCTCGGCTCGCTGACTGCAAGCGGACTCTCACTGCGGATGAGGTCAGCCAGCAGAAGTGGGCCGATCAAAAGATCGAAGAGGGTAGAGCCTTCTACGCAGGAAAGGTAGCTATGGCGCAGGCGGATGCCGGTTTTGCCAACAAGATGGAGGAGCTTCTGGCCGGCAAACGCCAGCGCTCCGCTGAAACCGCTAAAGCAGAGGTGCCAGCTTGCAAGCGGCCCTGCAACAAGCCAGTGTCGCGGGCAAAACCGACAGCCAGCGATGTGGCGAGGCAGCACCTAGTCGTCGCGCTCATCGACCGGAGCGACCCAAATGGGCAGATGAAGCCCGAACAGTGGAAGAAGGTGGAGACGCTACTGTTCGAAGAGCTTCTGAAGCGTATGGGAGAGCCGGACTCGCTTCCCATCTCTTTTGAGGGGGCGGGCTGGCTCGCCGGCATCAAAATACTAAGTTGTAAGGATGACCTCACCTTGAAGTGGGTCACCGGCGTCGTAGCCGCGCTGAGAGCTCCGTGGGCGGGTGCCCAGCTGGAGGTAGTAGACAGAACCTGTATTCCGACCATACCGAAGGCAAAGGTACTCTTCCCACGTGTTGTTCCAGCCGACCAGGCGCTTCAACTTCTAAAGTGGCAGAATCCGGACGTGCCATCCGTTGATTGGAAGGTGATCCATGTCGCGAAGCCCGATAAAAAGGGTCAGCAAATGGTCCTCCATATCAACAACGAGGCCGAGGACATGCTGTACCCGAGGATTTGAAAGATGGCGTGGGGCGTCGGTAGTGTATACCTCCGTCTCAAGAAGCGCCACCCCGACGAGAAACACCTGGCGGAGGTCACCCGCGCCACAAAAAGCCTGGAGATAGAGGACGACGAGGATGCGGACATAACCGTTGTAGAGGTCCCATCCGGGGAGGACACCACAAACAGCCATGCAGCTGAGGGTCCTTCAGATCAACCTACATAAAAGCAAGTTGGCCTCGGCGGAGCTCCTGCTAACCCTGTAGTCAGGGCCCGCCGACGTCGCCCTTGTCCAGGAACCTTGGATAGCGTCGGGAAACAAGGTTTCTGGACTGAACAACCAGAATTACAACATATTCTACCCGACAACAGTAAGTAGATCAAGGACCGCGATCCTAGTAAGGAAGGGTATCTATGCTTACTTAATGTCAAATTACAGCACTAACGACTTAACGGTGGTAGCGCTGGAGGGTGGCAGAGACGAGCCAATCCTAATGGCATCCTGGTACATGGCGCATGAGAACGCCGCACCACCACAAGAGCTCGCGCGACTGGCTGAGCCAAAGAAGCAGCCACTTGTCATCGGCACCGCCGCTAATGCGCATCACACGGTATGGGGCAGCAGGGACACCAACGACAGAGGTGAGTCACTGCTAGACTTTATACTGCAATCTTATCTTAAGATAGCAAATGTGGGGGAAGAGCTGACCTATGTAGGTCCCACCTCATCCAATGAGCTAGATATCACCCTCACGTCGGTTACGAGTACCGTAGTTACAAAATGGAGAGTCCTTAGTAGACATTCCTTCTCGGACCACAGGTACATTCTATTCCGAGTGAACTTTGAGAGTGAAAACAATAAAAAAAAAACGTACAGAAACCGGAGGAATACGGACTGGGTTCAGTTAAAAAAAGAAATGGAAAAAAACCTACCAAGGCCGCCCACAATATCATCAACATCAACAGCTCGGATGCAATAAACGTGCTCTTGGAGGTAAATTTCCCCGGCTGTAAAGAAGTCACTACTATGACAGAAATAATGTATACGCACACGCGGGCAGACATCATAACGACAGACAGGGTACTGTGGGCTATAGACTCTTTTGAGGGTTACAAATCCCCAGGTACGGACAGTATGTCAAGCATATGATTATTCCATGGCTGAGGAAAATATATAGGGGATGCCTCAGTCATGGCTATGTGCCTGTGGCCTGGAGGACAGCATGGGTAGTTTTCCTGTCCAAAGCAGGGAAATGCAGCCACGTGCTGCCAAAAGACTACAGACCTATCAACCAGAACTCAGCGACATGCATTTATATGCATCACAGGGGCGCTGAGATCCACGCCAACAAAAGCACTTCAAGCTATACTGAGTGTCAACCCCTTGGACATTCAGGCATGCCTAATGGCAAAGAAGACTGCGCAACGTCTATGAGCGATAGGCAATTTGAAGATTCAAAACTACGGGCACAGTATGATTGGTAGAGGGATTTAAGTAGAAACAGACTACATGACCCCAAAGACCAACATTAACTTCTCGCCCACGTTCCTGAACAAAACCGACTGGCGCTCGGGAGCAGAGCAAGTGGCCATAAACATATATACTGCTGGCTCAAAGATGGAAGACGGAGTCGGTGCAGCAGTGTACTGCGCCGATCCACCACTGAGACTATCATGCAGACTCCCTGACCACTGTAGCATATTTCAAGCGGAAATATTCGCAATAAGAAAAGCAGCAGAAGCGGTCTCAAGAACGAATACAACGCAAATAAAGGTAAACATATTCGTGGACAGTCAGGCAGCAATAAAAGCCTTGCAACCCCACTACATAAGCTCTCGGAGCGTTCTAGCAAGCAGGGAAGCACTATACGAACTGAGCATCACAAAAAACGTCCACATCTACTGGATTCAAAGCCACCAAGGCTTTGAAGGAAACGAGATGGCAGACGAATTGGCTATGCAAGGAGCAAAGAGACAATAAAGTGACGATGTAGAAATTTCAACCTCCCTGCGAACGATACACGCTCAGATGGAAGCACACGCATGGGCCTCGGAAGTATACAGGTGGAAGAACACCTCCGACTGCAGAATCTCGAAAATAATGTGCAAAACTTACGACGACAAAAGGACGGAATACATGCTGAAACTTCAGAGGCACGAATGCAGACAGCTTGTCTGCTTGTGGTCTGCGACCACTGTCTGGTCGCATCTCATGCAAAGAAGCTAGGCATACTCGACAACGATGAATGCAGGAAATGCAGAGAACCAGGCGTCAAGGAAACACTGGAACACCTGCTTTGCAGCTGCCCAGCACTGGTAGCGAAACGTCTTCGACACTTCCACGCACCCTTCCTTGCAACACTTGAAGAAGTGAGCAGCCAAGAACCTAAAACGCTTTTAGCCTTTGCAAGAGACACACGAACGCCGCAAGACAACCTACAATAGTCCCTACCTTCTACACACTGGCCCCACTAAAGACCCCGAGTGGTCTATGTGTGACACTCCTCATGGAGGGTCAGCCGGCACAACCTAACCTTTTGTAGATGTCACCATATATCTTCCTACCAAATTTGGTGGCTCTAGTTCAAAAAATGTGGATGAAACACGCAAAACCGTTTTAACAACGGCGGGGGCTGGGGTGCGGAAGGTGTGGGCGTGGCATCCAAATTTGTTATGCAGTTTTTTGGAAAACTTCACTACCTATCTTGACAAAAAATTTGGTGGCTCTAGCTCAAAAAATGTGAAAACCATAGGCGTTACCAATTTCAAGTAGAATAGTGGGGGGGATGGGGGCGGAATCAAGGGGCGTGGAATCCAAAATTTTGATGCATTTTTTTTTGGGGAATGTCATTACCTATCTTGACACAAAATTTGGTAGCTCTAGCCCAAAAAATGTGAAAAGGAGCAGGAAGGATGGGGCGGAAGGAGTGGGCGTGGCATCCAAAATTTTGATTTTCCCTTGTTATACCCCGAACCCATGAAATGGGTAAAAGGGGTATAATGGTTTTGGGCAAAAGTATGTAACAGGCAGAAGGAAGCATCTCTGACCCTATAAAGTATATATATTCTTGATCAGCATCAACAGCCGAGTCGATATAGCCATGTCCGTCTGTATGTATGAACTCGTCGTTCTCAGAGACTATAAGAGCAAGAGACTTTAGATTTTGCACATAAGCTCATCTAAGTCCTAGGCAGTACAAGTTTGTTTCCGATTTTCGATAACTATGTCCGTTCCGATATACACACGGGATCGATAACATAAAAATATCGAATATCGAAAATCTGAAACGTTTTAGAAACTCTATACAAAATAATGAAAATCTGCAAAAATTTCATCGAAATCGGTTGAGAAACACCAGAGATATCGAAGAATTAAGTTTAGTCACAGATGCACACAGACAATGACTGTGCGCGTTAAGTATAGGGTTCGGGGTATCTCCTAGTCGGGAAATCTCGACAAGAGCCATCTTACTTGTGATACTTTGATACTGAAAGTATCATGGTATATTGGTTTTGTGCAATGTCCGTCATGGTGTCTGTCCGTCCGTCCGTGTGTCCGTCCGTATGAACGCAAGTTTTTTCGACACCCGTAAAGCTAGAGACTTGAAACTTTGCAATTATATTTGTCTATAAAGTGTCAAGATTGGGGTGCCACGCCTACTAGGAGGCTGGGAAATCGATAAATTTGATAACTGAAAACCGATAAAACCAAATATTTCTCACATTCTTACAGCTAGAGTTACCAAATGCGTTTTCTTCATAAAAAATTTTTCAGACGATTTTAAAATTTTTTCGATAGTTACTGAAAAAATATGTTTTTTTAATAAGTACTATTCATCATATCAATCCCCCTCCATATGAAATTCTTCAGGAACTTTATCCACATCGATATTCAACGACGAGGAAAACATTTTCATAGAAAGCGCTGTCTTCTCAGCTTTGAACATTTGGAATCGTAATTGAAATACGTTGATTAAGATGTCTATTATTGAGCGTATTTTTAAGAAGTAACGTTTTCTTTTTCTAAATGTGAAAAGTCCGATACATTATTTGCAAAAGATGCTGTTTCCAGAGTTTAATTTTGCTCTCAAAGCCTAGAATTTTATCATACATATTGTGAATAAACTGTCTTTTGCCTTGAAGTTCCAAATTAAGATCATTAAGATGCTGAGTAATGTCGATAAGAAATCCAAAATCGCACATCCATTCTTTATCATCAAAATAAGGAAAGGCATATCCCTTCATACCCAAGACAAATTTTCTTTCGCCTTTTTAAGCTGTAAACCTTTTTTAGCATTGCGCCTCTACTAAGCCAACGTACTTCGGTATTATAAACGACATCGCCATATTCAACTTCTAAATATTTCAGAAATTCTATAAATTCACTGTGATGCAACGCACGTGACTTGATAAAATTGATAAGTTTAATTATTGGTACTGTGATATTTGCCAAACTCAATCTTTTTGCACACAAATTTTCATGGTGAATTTTGCAGTGGCTAACGAATAGATTTTTTTCCTTCTTAATGTCTTCAAACTACCGCCATGCTTGACATTGCTGGTGCTCCATCTGTCGATATACCTGTAATCTTTTCTAATGAAATTGAAAAATTTTCCAACACAGACTTAAGTGCATCGTACAGGTCTTTGCCAGTTGTAGTCCCATGCATTGGAAAAAAAAATATAGCAAGTTGTGCTGTTTCGCTAATATCACAACTCTCATCAAGTGCCAAAAAACAGTATTAAAATTTTGCTATTTTTTTGTACGAAGCGTTGTTGCTATGTTCCCTGACAAGTCTTCAATTCTCCTTCCAATGGCGAGTCTTGATAAACTTATGCTTGAAATAATATTGTATTAACTTTATCTGGAAATGCTATTTCTGCTACAGCAGTTAGGCGTTCTTTGACCATCTCGCCATACGCCAAAGGCTTCATTTTTTTTTTGCCAGTATTTGACTAACAACAGCCTTTACTGCCGTATTTGATAAAATAGCTTGATTTTTAAAGAGCCTGCTGTTTTCCCAAATTTGTCTCCATTTGATGAAACTTATCTATCCGGATTTGTCCCGTTAAGTTTTTATATTCTTGTTACAAGTTCAGTCAACCGGTTTTGCAGTAAAAAAAAATTGAAAATTGTATGCAAAAAATATAAAATTGTATTCAAAATCAGGTGACAGAACTTGTACCTTCTATATCTCCGGTGATTCTTCACCGATTTCGATCAAAATTTCACAGTTGATCAATTATTCCATCATAGTTTGAAAGACAATTTTCAAATTTTTTATATTGAGTATAAATAATTTATTTAATTAATTTATGATTTTATGGCATTTTTTCTTAAGGCAATTTACATAGAAATATGACTTTGAGTAAACACTTTTTTGGCAGCTAAAAAAATGGATTTAAAAAAAAAAAAAAAAATTTCTAACTAATGCATATATTTTTATAATTTTGTTTTACAGTTTCATCATATAAAAGGTTGAATAAACTATAAAAAATATAAACAAATTTTAAAAATAATAATTAGTGTGTGCCTTCTAGCCCAAAAGTGAAAAAATTCAATTTTTGTACAGTGTGTAAACACTTTCAAGGCATAGTGTACATACTTTTTCGTCGTTAAGCTATGGCTCTCCTCCAGATGAAATCAAAGCGGTAGCGATAGCTTAGCAATATTTCACGTGCTCTTGCTGCTACGGAGCAAAAATTACGAAAGCTGGATACAAAAAAATAAATGTTTAGAAATCCTTGTCGGGCCGCATAAAATTTTTAAAGGGCCGCAATCGGCCCGCTGGCCGCGGATTGCTCATTCGTGCTTTAGTGATCGGAAAGGCTTGAAGAAATCAGTAAAGATTTGAATTAATTTTATCAGTCCAGTTGTGCCGGTGCACCAATCGTCCCTTAAGAAGAACAGTGAGAAAATATTGTGGAAAGCAGAAGTCCGTTTATGGGGATAGAAGTGTATTTTCCACCAGGAAGCTAGAGTGTCTGAAGGAGTGTTCGGCAGACTGATTTGTATCTCTTATGCGTAGCAGAAAGATTCGCTACTAATTTCGCCATTTGTAGTTTCAATATGCTTTCTAGAGCATCAATGGAGGTTGTTTTAAGTTACCCCGTTGCAATCAATCCAGCGGCGAGGTGCACTTTGCTGAGCTTATGGACTGATGTGTCCTTTGAGGAGGAAAGAGCTCTTCTTTGCTCGGTGGTAAAACAAATGACAAAATACATCACAAATTTCTGGCAGGAATTTTTTACGACCCTTATGAACATTTTTAAAAACAAGACAGTATAATTTAAATCGGTGAAAATGCTATCAAAATCGGTGTTAATATTTTTTGTCCATATACATATACAATAACTGTACGCGAAAATTGTATTTCTAGTTGGGAAATCTCGACTTTACCTTCTTACATGTTGTAAGCCTGTGTTCGTGGATATGTCCAATAATGCATTTTAGAGTCAATTGAATTGCAAAGAGTAAAGTTCAGTATCATAACCTTAAGTAGCCAATTCGTGTTGCCAAACTGTTAATGTTTTCCACAATGATAAATTTTAATGATTTATTGACTCTAAACAACACTCAAAATTTAAAATCTTCGGGCGCAGCTGGCACCATTACTGGCGCCATATGAATTATTTTAAAGTGTGTTTTTTACACTTATTTTTGTCTAATTTGTATTTGTATTTGTTTTATTTTTAGTTTTATTTGATTCGAGCACAAACGGGTTTTGTCCGCTACTTGGCTTGAAGATGTGTGCGTGTGCAACAAACCAGTTCAGTGTTCAATGATCATAATGCTTGATTGATATGAAACTGATCTAATGGGTTTTAAGTCACATCAATGCAAATGAGTCACAGCAACAAAAATAAAAAAATATCGATGGTTCACGAATTTAATACCGAAAAAATTTCGACGACGTTTTGCGGCTGAAGGCAGAAATGACAAATATTTGTATGATACTTCTCTTAACCTCTCTTTGTCTCGGGGATTTATTAATTAGCGCCTGCTATTTTTTTTACCCTGAACTCATGACATGGGTAAAAGGGTATAATGGTTTTGTGCAAAAGTATTTAACAGGAAAAAGGAAGGATCAGCGACCCCCTTAAAAATATGTTCTTAATCAGCATCATCAGCCGAGTCGATCTAGCCATGTCTGTCTGTCTGTCCGTCCGTTTATAAGAACCTATAAGAGCCAGAGACTTGAGATTTAGGATATAAGATCTCGTTTACGAGTTTGTTTTAAATTATCGATAGCTTTTACCATTTTCGATTTGCAGATGTAATTGATAACAATAATGTTTTAAAACTCAATAAAATATATTTAAATTCAGTGATAATTTTATCGAAATCGGTTGAAAAACACTAGAGATATCAAAGACTGATGCTTAGCCGCAAACATACAGAAACAATGACTGCACGCGTCAAAATTAGGGTTCAGGGTATCTAATAGTCGAGAAATCTCTTCTAGAGCCTTCATACTTGTTGTAAATGTACTTTTATGCTGAGGCATTTAAAGCTGCGTTTCACTGACGTGTAAAGTGATCAACTACATGTTGCTAATCGCCAGTAAGCAGTGGGTCGTATACGCAATGTTTGGACCAATACGCGTATGCTTTTAATGTCGCCCACTATTTACGCTTATTCAGCATCAGGCGGCAGTAGTAGAAGTATCGGCAGCTAAATGTGGCCAGCAGGCGGGGCAACATGGTCTGAAAACCACACACATTGCTGCTCAGCATGAAGCTTTTCCCACATGTGACTGTGTATTGCCATTTTGGCGATGCCAATTGAAAGAATGCTGCCCCCACTCAACAGCATCAGCTTGTGGCCTTGGATGTGGTTGGCTTAGACTGTGTCCGGTTAATATGTTTTTATTCTACAAAAAATAAAGTTGTACAAATTTAAATATATGTCAGTCCTTAAGAACTCTCCCCGATTCAGTCATGTCTTAAACAAAGTTTAAACACTTTAGATTCAAAACAAAAGCTATTTTATTCTACGCGCAAATGTTTATTTCAAAATAGACAGCCTCTAATATTCTCAGGCACGGGGGTTTGTCGTATGCTGATGTGTCACGATTAGTGATGGCACGATTAATCATATGATACAAAATAATCGATTATTTTCCTTACATTTGCGATTTAATTGTATCGCAAAATCGAATGCGATTAATTGAAACATTAATCGATTATTAGATAAAATTATCGCGTCGTTCCCATATTTACGCGCAAAAACAACAAGAAAGTTTTAGCCATGGCACCAGCACAAAGCAAAGTGTAGAAGTTTTATTTGAAAATACATACATTTTAAATAAGTGCAGTGCCGATTATGCCAAAAGCAACTAACATTTTGCCGAAATACGACCAACATGTTTCAGCATTTAAAACTGGAGCATACCAAAGAGTTCGCTTCAATCTAGGTTAGTATTGCTGATGGTGAACAAGAGAACGTGGAAGAAGCCCCAACTGTAGAGCACCAAAAACCAGTGGAAAATCAGCCCAACATACAAGCAGCATTCTCAAACTCGCAAAGCTTTGTCCTGGGTGGCTCGAAGTACAACAAAATAACAAGGTCAATTGTAGAAATGATAGTCATGGATAATTTGCCATTTTTCCATGTTGAAGGTAATAATGTATTACAAAATAACTAACATGTAAAATCCCTTAAAATTAATTGAAATTTTGGAAAGGGATTTATGAAAATGATGAAGAGTTTTTTTTTTCCTTTAAAGATTTTTCTAAATATTTTTAAAATAAAAATTAAATTTATTTTTTTATTTTTTTAATTATAAATTTTTTTTTAATTATAAATTTTTTTAAATTTTTTTTTTTATTTTTTATTATTTGTTTAAATTTTTTTATTTTTTTTATTTTAATTTTTTTTTTACTTTAATTGGGTTTTTTATTTTAATTCAATTTTCTCCCTATTTAGGATTTTTTTAATTTTTTTTTCCTTACTATGTTATATATTTTTCTTTTTTTTTACCTTGTTATTGTTTTTTTTAATTTATTATTTCAAATTTTTTTTGTTTTTCTTACTTTTTTTTTTTTAATTTTTCTAAAAATTTTTTTTTCCACCCTTTTTTTATTTTTTATGGGTTTTTTGTTTTTTTTTTTTTTTGTTTTTTTTTGTTTTTGATTTTCAAAATGTGGGGTATTTTTTTTAATTTGCTGGGGGGATGGGTTTTTTTTCTTTATTTAAGGTTTTATTTTTTTTTTTTTTTTGTTTTTAAAATTTTTTTTTTTTTTTTATTTTTTTTTTTTTTTTTTTTGTTTTTTTTTTCGTTTTTTTGGTTTTTTTTTTTTTTTTTTTTATTTTTTCTTAAATTTTTAATTGTTTTTATTATTTTTTTTTTTATTTTTTTTTTTTTTTTTTAATTTATTTTTTTTTTTTTTTAATTTATTTTTTTATTTTTTTTTTATTTTTATATATTTTTTATTTTTTAACCACTTTAAATTTTTTCTTTAAAACTTTTTATATTTATTTTTTTTTTTTTTTCTTTTTTTTTTTAATTTTTTTTTTTTATTAACTTTTATTTTTAAATTTTAATTTTTTTTTTTGTTTTAATTTATTTTTTTTTTTATTTAAATTTTTGATTTTTTTTTTTTTTTTTATTTTTTTTTTTATAATATTTCCCCTTAATTAATTTTCTTAAATTTCTTTTTTTCTCAATAATTTTTTAAAATTTTTTTTTTTAAATGGTTTTTTGTGGGGAAAAAAATGTATTAGGTTTTAGGTTTTTTTTATTTATCGAAAGTTTTTTTCCTTTTTAAAAATTATATTTTTTTTTAATTTATCTATTCTTGTTTGTTCTTTTGCTTTTTTTTTCGTTTTATTTTTTTAGACTGTTTGTTTTTAGAATTTAATATTTTAAATTTTTTATTTTTTAAATTTTTTTTTTTATTTTTTTTTTTTTTTTTTTTTTTTTTTTTGTTTTTTTTTTTTTTTTTCCGTTTTTTTTTTATTTTTTATTTTTTTTTTTTAAATTTTTTTTATTTTTGAAATTTTAATTTTGGTTGAGAATTTATTTTTATTTTTTTTTTATTTTTTATAAGTTTTGATTTATAAAAATTATAAATAATTGAGTTTTAATTTTTTTAAATTATGTAAAATTATTTTATATTTAATTTTTATTTTTGGTTTTTTTTTTTTTTTGGGTATTTTTTTTAGGAGTTTTTTTTTTTTTTTTTTTTTAATTTTTTTTTTTTTTTTTTTTTTTTTTTTTTTTTTTTTTTTTTTTTTTTTTTTTATTTTTTTTTTATATTTTTTTTTTTTATTTTTTTTTTTTTTTTTTTTTATTTTAGATTTTTTGGTTGGTTCTTTGTGGCTGTGTTGCAAAAGTCAATTTTTATAAAATTTTTTTTATTTTTAATTTTTTTTAATTTTTTTTTTTTGTTATATTTTTATTTTTTTTTACTTAAATTTTAAAAAATTACAAAAATATTTAATTTTAATAATTTAAATTTTGGTTTTTATAGGGTTTTCCCTTTTTTCCCGTTGTTTTTTTTTACCACCCAATTAAAGGTTTGGTAATAATTTAAATTTGGGCTTTTTCATACTATTTTTCTTTTTTGGGCCCCCACAAAATTTGGGGGGGGTTTTCCTTAACCCGGTTAGAATAAACCTTAAGGGAATTTTATTTGGCCAGTTTTACCGTCGATTTGGATCCGTAGACTTGACCCTCCTTCAAAAAAATTCACTTTCAAGATGCGATTGCCTTGGCTTCTTTATGAAGAATTTTTAAAGTGAAATGGCAAAAGTTTCCCTAGCAAAGGATAGCCAAGGAAGCGTTAGTGACGGGTCATCTACTGGCGAAGTCGAGTTTGATTTATGGGCACACAAACGCCGCAAGCAACAAGATTTTTCTAAAATTGAAGACGAGTTTAGCGTTTTTAAATACGCCTGTACTAGAGCTCAAACGCAACGTGTTCACTGCGTAGGAGGAGATGCGTACAGTGTACCCAAAGCTATATGCAATTGCTGGTCGGTACTGCTTCCTAATAGGCACTTCAGTACCAGCAGAGCGCCTGTTCTCTAAAGCGGGTGCTACTGCTACCGAAAAAAGGAACAGGCTGACGACTGCACATCTTTCTAAGTTATTGTTTCTTAATTACATACTTAATCAACAAATATGTAAATATAGTTTTTGCGCATTTAATTATTGTTCGAAGTTTTTGTTTTTTTCATCACTAGTCACGATCTGGATTTGAACGGACATGCTCACAACAGCAGCGGGGTGTAACTCTAAATATGAGCCACTAGTATCCTTAGGGTGCTCAGCAACTACTTCATTGGGTGGAAAGCAAAAATTCACCGCTGACGCGTAATATAACAGTACCACCGAATATAGATAGCTCATCAGCACAAATCAAACTTTCAATGCAGCCGACCATAGCAGGGCTCCATAAAACCATTGCTGAGTTGCTTGAGGAGATCAAGGAGCTCAGAGGTTCAATACCGTGGACGCTACATAAATAATGGCTCCGATGCTGCGCCTCGGAACCTGGATCGCTCGTAGCATCATTCCAAGTGCTAACGAGCTCAAAGTATTTATGAATGAGCATGAAGTTAACATCATGCTTATCTTCAATTTTGTTGGATAGGCATGTTATCGAGCTGATAATCCTGGAGACCTTCTAGAAGGAGGAGCATGTGTATCAATCTCGACAAATCTCGGCAACTGTAATGGTAACCACCTATTTGGGCGATATATAAGTAGAACTGCATACCTGCATCCAAGCCTGACTTGGAGTTTCGACGAGTTTTCGTTGTTTCATTTTCGTTGGTTTACCCATTGTTGATTTTGTGTTGTCACACTCAAGATTCAGAATAAGAGTAAGCTATCTACAAAGAATTGGCCTGTTATTTAAAAGAAAGATATAAAATAATTTGCCAGCATAAAACAAAATAAAGAACGAAAAGTTTAAGTATTATTTTGAGAAAAGCGTGGGGTGCTCAGTGCCATATTTATACTTTGATACTGGTTTTGTGCAATGTTCGTCATGGTGTCTGTCCGACTGTACGTCTGTATGAACGCGATAAATTTTGCACGAAGATATCTAGTCACGTCCCTCGAAAATCAGCATCAAAATTTTGGATGCCATGGCCACTCATTCCGCCCCATCCTTCCTGCTCCTTGAAATTGGAAAGGCCTATAGTTTTCACTTTTTTTGGGCTAGAGCTACCAAATTTTGTGTCAAGGTATTAACGTTACCCAAAAAACTGCATCCAAATTTTGGATGCCACGCCCACACCTTCCGTCCCCCACCCATCGCGTTGTTAAAACGGTTATGCGTGTTTCTTTCACATTTTTTGAACTAGAGTCACCAAATTTGGTAAGAAGATATATGGTGACATCTACAAAACATCAGCATCAAAAATTTGGATGAAGGCAACATCTACCAAAGATCTGCATCAAAATTTTGGATGCCACCCACCGTTAAAAATCGTAATTTCATTTATTTTCACAGCTTTTAGCTAATTTCACCAACTTAGGAAACAACATAGCTGGCGTTGTTCCCCACACGGCACACCCCTGCCGCCACGGCATTCACCCATTGCAAGCAGACTCCTAACCATCTGTTCTTTTACTGGTATCAAAGTCTTCCGCAGTCAGTAGCGTCCGACTGCAACGGTTTTACTTGTTTATATTAGCTTTGAAGCTTCGGTCGAGCGTATTCCATTTGTTTTCGATTTTACGTGTCCTAAAGCTCTACCTTTGCTCCTTCAACTCCTTGGCAATTTGCAGACACATTTTTTATATTTTGATACCGAAGGTCTCATAGTATATTGGTTTTGTGCAATGTCCGTCATGGTGTCCGTCCGTCTGTCCATCTGTATGAACGCAACTTTTTTCGACACCCGTAAAGCTAGAGACTTGAAACTTTGCAGTTATGTTTGTCTATAGGCGCGACAGATAAAGTGTCAAGATTGGCACGCCCACTAGGAGGCTGGGAAATCGATAAATTCGATAACTGAAAACCGATAAAACAATAAATATTTCTCACATTCTTACAGCTAGAGTTACCAAATTTTGCACGCAGATAGCTAGTCATGTCCCTGAAAAAACTGCATCAAAATTTTGGATGCCACGCCCACACCTTTTTAATTATTTATATTTAACATTTTTATTTTTTTTTCTTTTAAGGCAATTTCTATGGATTTTAATTGCAGCTCTTTTTCGTGTAGCTCGATTTCTCGTAAATCCCGCTTTTCCAGGAGCTTAAGTTTTTTCTCCGCGACCTCCAATAGTTTGGGGGAGTAGAGGGACGAATCTTTTATAGTGCGCTTGATGGATGTTAGGTGTTTGAAATATCTGAAAGCACCTTGTGTTGCATGCCACTATGACTTTCTAGTAAATGTATCTTGCTTTTTGGTTTTTGCGTTTCGCGATGTAGTCGGTAATTCTTCGTCACCCGCCGATTCAACTTCATTTACAATTATCCGGTGGTATTTCTTGCGGTTCATCCAACACATTGGTTAAGCTGTTTGGCAAACTGCAGCAAGTTTGCCACGGATTCCTCCAAAGAGCTTAGCGCAACTTGCTTGTTTACTCCACCACCGGTTGCCCTACATTCTGCCTTATTACTTAACATTCTTTTCTTCACCTTAAATTTTAAATGCTTATGTTCTTCCAATCTTCGTTGAAATTTTATGGCACTGTTCCTCTTCGGAATCCCTTTGCAAGCGATTGATTTTTTTTCCAACTCTTCAACCAACTTTTCAAATTGCTTTGAATTAGTTATTTTAATTTTATATCAATTTATATTTAATTTAATAAAACCAATTAATTTCTTAAACTGTCGTTGGCAGTCGTCACAACAAATCTCAACGACAAAAACAGAGTCGTCTCAAGACAGTACCCAGCGGGCAAACACCTCCGTTTTAAGCGAGCGTCCGTTTTCTCGTATGAAATGTTATCGATGATGACAATTTTTACATCGAAATTAGGTGCATTGACGAAAAAATTTTGAATGGAGGATGTCAAATTTGATAAGGTGACGGCAAAATTTGTTCAGTACGCCAATGACAAAGTCTCGAAAATGATAAAATATAAGGAAAACAAATCTCAAAAATTTGGTTAAGTTAGGTTTAACAATTGTTTAAATGGAAGTATTATTATTGTTAATGTTTTAAGTGTTATTTATGAAAATGTTATTAGTCAAAATGTAATTAATTATCTAAAACTAAGCTTTAAGAATTTAATGTTCAATTTTAAATGTTAAATTTTTTTAAGACTTTACATTTTTCGCGTGGCAAAGTCAGAAATACCATTGCATTTTATAAGAAACATGGAACCTGGGAAAATATTCCACGTGAAAAGCCCAGAAAAACCACTTTATACGACGATAGACGGATTGCCAAAATCAGTAAAGCCGATCCATTCTTGACTTCGACGCAAATCAGAGGTCAAATGGTGGCAGATTATGGCGTGAATGTGTCAGCTCAGACCATAAGAAGACGGCTAAATGAATTCGGTTTATATGGACGCATTGCCCAAAAAAAAAACCATTGCTGTCCATTAAATTCCTTCAATTCGCCACAGAGCATATTCAAAAAGGTCCCGATTTTTGGAACGTGATTGTTTGGAGCGACGAATCCAAGTTAAATGTCTTTGGGAGTGATGGTAAACCATATGTACGACGTCCTCTCAACAAACAATTGGATCCCAAATACCCGTTAAACATGGTGGCGCTTCGATTATGGTCTGGGGCTGTTTCACCGCATCGGGAGTAGGTGTAAAGATAGAAGTCATTATGAACGGCGAAATGTACAGGGACATCCTTATTAACAATTTATCTGGAGAATATGCCGATAATTTGCCACTTGCCTGGATATTTCAACAGGACAACGACCCGAAACACTGCAGCAAGATAGTCAAGTCGTGGCTTAACCAAGAGGCAATCAATGTTTTGCAATGGCCACCGCAGAGCCCCGACTTGAACCCTATAGAGAACTTGTGTGGAATTCTTAAACAAGTCGTTGGCCAACAAAAACCATCAAATAAAAACGATTTGTGGCGAATTTTGCAAGAAGAGTGGAAGAAAATCACCCCTCAACAGTGCGCACGTCTTGTGGATTTAATGCCAAAGCGTTGCTCCACTGTTTTTAAGCAGGAAGGTCATCCCACTCAATATAAAAGTAAATTTATAAGGAATATTGGCCAAATTTTAACTTTTTCAACCCTTTTTTTCCAGGTGGCTTAAGTATGTGAGCAGGACATTTTGGAGATGGTCCCAGATTTTTTAAGTTTTTCGTTGAATATATATTTTTATAACTTGGTTATTCTTCTATTAGAACACTGATATATAGAACTAATGTGACACAAAAAATTGGAGATGTGAAATAAAAACTTTTCTTAATTTTCGTTAAAATTCTTGGTTGAAGTCTTGTGGCTTAAGTCTATGAGCACCACTGTACATATGTATATGTTGTTTATAAGAATTGAGTTACTGTTTTGATTTTGTACCTCTTACCATACATATTATGTTGCAAAGGCGCATCATAAAGAGTCCCATATATGCACAGCTGCATCATGGCAGTTTAAATGGGAATGCGATAACAACGAATTGCAGTTCCACTTTTTAAGGTCAACCTTCTGTGATGATCCTAATGTAGTCATTCGCCGCGCTATCCATCTAGATAATATTAAATATACAAAATAATCAAATAATTTAAAAAAAATAAATAAAATGTAAACATTGAAATGTTATTGTTTTCTTAATGTCCCACTTACCATATGGGCATTTCTCTGGTGTCGATCGTGACGGTCGTACGTATTACAAGTGGTGAAAAGGTCAAAATTAGACGGATTTTCAAAATTCCCTTTTCACTGTATTGTTGCTTTTGATTAGCCCTACAATTGGTACTGAGGTCGATTTTAGGTAACAATTAGTTTTCGAGATTTTTGAAAAAAAACCGACGCGTACGAACGTGACAAAAACAGAAGTGGTTTTCGCGACGAGCGATTCAAACTCAGATTTCAGCAAAAGTAAAAGCAGTATTTTGATGCGGTTAAATGATAAATGTTGTGTATAAAATACCCTTTAAAATGGCTATAATTTTACCCGAACACAATTTGTACTTTTTTTTAATTCAATTTAATCCAGGTACGGTCGTTACGTAACGTTCGTGACATTTTTTCCATCAAATCGAAAACTAATTTATCTCTTACAGTTTTTGAGCTAGAGTCACAAAATTTGTAAGAAGATAGATGGTGACATTAACCAAAGATTTGCATCAAAAATGTTAATGCCACGCCCATCCTGCCGCCCAAATGTCAATGCATCATGACTCTCATTACGAACATTTATTATAAAAAATCAAATAAAAAAAACAGAAATTTGGCATTTTATCGACTTTGCATTCGAATATTTCAAAAAAATTTTTAATAAATGAAATGTTTGTTAATTCTAGTTAAATTTAATCGATTCCCTGTACGTATATGGTAAAACAACAAACTTACAGAGACTTTAAATTTGTTTGGTGTGGTTGACCTTTCTGTGGAAATGAACATATGTTCGTTCATAGCGGAGCATTGACTTCGCGAAAGTAATAAAACTACGGTTAACTGCAGTGATTGAAATTCAACCAAACTCTGCCTCTTTCTTAAGTCGTACGGACTGTTTGTGCCAGCTTTGTGTGACCTGCAGTTTAAGATGTCAAAGGCGTCATTTAACCGTATGAAAAAAATCTGCTGTGACCAGTGCTTTTGACATCACAGGTGCTGTAAATAGCTTATTCCTATGGCAGACTTTAATGGCGTTGCCAACCGATCTGGAAAACACCTGTACAGCATATTTCACACACATTTTTTCGGTGATGTTCGGCCGAATATGCCTCTCCGAAAGCTTCGGAACCATCCGAGTTGTTGTGCCCTTAATATTTATGTTGAAAAGTTCAACAACAACACTCCAGCTTACATACCCTTTTGGTGTTTTGATTTCATGCATTAGTAGCCAGTTTCTGATGCTCTTAAACAAGTGGACGTAGTCATACAACTGATAAATGGCTTTTCCCTAGTGGTCTCTATACACTTGCAGCTCATTTAAGCTTAAAGCGTTGAAAAAATGGACGTTGCCAAATGACTGATCCGACACAATTGCTCTTACGTTGAGTCCAAGTTGGCTTAGTACATCATAGTTTTCTAACAGGCATCGCTAAGTCCTTGCAGCGGAATCCTTTAAAGTCGTGAAGTAATATGAAAATGTGTATTTTCAAGGCTGGACAATCCCTTTTACTTAAAAGAATAAGAAACTGTTAGCCACTGATTGGCTGCGCATACCATTTCCAAAATCAGTAAATCCATCAATTTTGCCGGTAGTGCTATTATATTCGAGTTCTGACCGACCATGCATTTCATCAAACAACAGCACGCAATTTCGCTCGCTCGTCATCATGTGTTGCACATGTTTGTTAACATTTTTAATTACCACTTTGCTGAGGCCCGGTGAAATGATCCTTATGGGGCTCCAGTTCAACAGTGCCCTGGGACTCGGCAAATTAAACTTTAAACCATCTCTAGTAAACCGATACCCCTTCAACACATTTTTTTTCTTCGGCGCTAAACATCCTGACATGTTGAGTTGGCTTCGCTAGGAACCGCTAAAGAAGTGTTGACAATTTCCTGGCAACGAAACGACCAATCATTGTCTGTATCGTGCCGTTGTTTTGAAAAAGACGCATTTTCTTCCTCTAATTTCTTCATTTTCCTTCTTAGGCTTTCATATTTTTGCTGCATTTCCAAATATGATTTTCGCCAAAAATTTTCATTTCGACAGTATACTTCGCACTGAGGACATGTCGCTTCTGTGTTGGCACTCTCAACCGCATTGTAGTTGTGGTCAAATCTGACCAATGCGTCGTTTGCACAAGTGGACTCAAGTTCTTCTACAATTTGAAAATTATTACCGGCATTTTCTGCATTCTCTTGCACATTGCATGTCTGCAAATTCATAATGGGGTGCGCATTTTTTTTTAAATTTTAATTTGCCCAAGTCCATTGGGTGAAAGTGCTTTCTGCAGATAAAAAGACAAACGCTCTTTTTAAGCGAGTCTTTCATATCGCAGACCGACATCCACTCCGCCCGTCTCTGTGCATCTTCAGGAAACTCATGAAGAATCGATGGTGGACTAATGCTATGGCAGTTCCTTATGCAACAGTTTCTTGTTCTGGTGTTATTGAACATGTTTCTATGACCTATTAATTTGTGCAAGTCATTAGATATTGCATAGAACAAAACAATCATAGCTCACAATCAAGTAAGGAAGTTATTTTCGGCCATCCGAAAACTATATACACCAGAAAAGCCTTATTTTTCATACCTAAATCCAAATTAAAATATAAAATTTTTTGTATTTGTATAGGTGTATGATATAGGTGTCCGATCTGGCTGGATTTTTACATGCTATTCAACCGCAACCTAAAGAAGACATTGCCAAAAGGTTTAGCTCGATAGCTTTAAAACTGAGGTCCTTAACTTCATATCAACGGACGGACAGACGGACATGGCTATATCAACTCAGCTCGCGATGCTGATCATGAATATTCATTTACTTTATGTGGTCGGGAACGCTTCCTTGTATGCGTTGCACATTTCATCACAAAACTTATTTACAATTTTCAATTGTATAATCAATCTGAGCTTAGATTGCTGTTTAAAAAGCTAACACACATACGAAACATATACATTTAATCGTAAAAATTTTAAGCCCTTACAGCGAAAATAACGTAAGTGGCCGTTGTTTTTTAATTCACTTTTTAATGCTTATTGGTAGAAAATAGTTGTTTAATAATATATTGCTTTAAAAATAAATGAACTTTAAATAACAGCCGTTAAAAGTTTCAACAAAATATACTAAAATATAAATATCAAAACAATGCAATCTTCTTTTTGCAATAACGTTTTTTATTGGGTTAGGGCTCGATACATACAACCTAAACATATGTATTTGGCATATAGTGAAATTGCACCTTTTAACTTTTCCGTTTATTCAAACTTACCCAGTTGCAGTGTAGGCATAGAACCTTGCTTAAGATATTTTTTTAAATACACATCCCTCCTTTAAGTGAATATTGCATACTCGAGTGCGAGCTCGTATATCGTCATTATTCAATTTTAAATTTTCGCACCACTCCATCTCAAAGCGCTCCGGTATGCGAAAAAGTTGCTTGCCGTTAATGCAGCCTGGCACCACACACTGAAAAGCGCCCGATTTGCTTATATTGTATTTCCCATAATGCACAGTTTTCTTTACGTTTTTTATTAATTTTATGTTTTATTAGTTTTATTAAGATTTTAAAAATATATTGTTTTTAACGTTAATAAAACACTTTAACACACTTTAACCACAAAGTAACATTCACGTGTCAATTGCTGCGTGCCAATGGCCTATTTTGCTTCTATATGTTTTTGATTTTCTTTTGTGCCTGAAATGTTTCTGGCCTAAAGTTAAGAATAAGCAATAAAAAAAGGATATATATCACATTTAACAAAATGATGTCAAATCCACCAGCTAGCAAAGCTGATCTTTGGGGCAGTTGTGTGAGCGCTTGCGCGCCATATACATTTTTGTCTTAAGTCGCGGGTTCAAGCCCGCAACTTTTTTTTTATACCCCGAACCCATGTAATGGGTAAAAGGGGTATAATGTTTTTGTGCAAAAGTATGTAACAGGCAGAAGGAAGCATCTCCGACCCTATAAAGTATGTATATTCTTGATCAGCATCAACAGCCGAGTCGATATAGCCATGTCCGTCTGTCCGTCTGTCTGTATGAACGCGTCGATCTCAGAGACTATATGAGCTAGAGACTTCAGATTTTGCACATAAGCTCATCTAAGTCCTAGGCAGTACAAGTTTGTTTCCAATTTTCGATAACTATTTCCGTTTCCGGTATACACATGGAATCGATTACAAAAATTTCTCGAATTTGGAAAATGTAAAAATGGGGATTGAAATAATGGGTAACGATATAACTTTTCTGAAAATTTCATCGAAATCGGTTAATAAACACCAGAGATATCGAAGATTGAAGTTTAGTCACAGATGCATACAGACAATGACTGTACGCGTTAAGTATGGGGTTCGGGGTATCTCCTAGTCGGGAAATCTCGACTAGAGCCATCTTACTTGTTTTATTTATTATTTCATTATTTTTCTTAAATTAACATAATTTTTAAAGCTAAGTGTTACATTTTTCCATACTTATACAATTATTTTTTTGTCCGTGCCAATCAAGTGGCTGTGTTGTTATTTTGTTGCCTTTCTGTTTTCTTACTCGGTCATAGCAGCCAGCAAGTGTTTCGTTCTTTCTTATTGCATTTACCTATTCTCAATAGATAGACTCAACACGCTGCTGCTTTTTGTAAAACTAATCAAGGACAATTTTTTGTATTGTCCAGACGGGTATATTGGCTTTTTGCGAATATATGTAACAGGCAGAACGTACGCATAATGTGTATAAAACTATGTAATTTAAACATAAATTATAACTTAAAATATGATTTAAATTAGAGCCTTGCACAAGTTCACACTAAATCTGAATTACAGGCAAGAATCTCACTGTGCACACTATGATTTATAACTCCCGAGTGATATTACTCTTGACAATAATAAACTGTTGAGATAAAATAATGTCGGGAGTCATTGATTTAAAGCCTAACTGTCCCTTGGATTCGAATCATTGTGTATGACTCAGACTCACATATTAATTTTTTCTGATTTAACAGCAGGATTCAACTCAATTCGAATCAACTCGTTGGGAGTCAACTCAACTTACTGGGAGTCAACTCAGCTCGAACATCTCAACACTAGACTGTTGGATGGTGTTGTAAAAATTAAAAAGGCAACTGTTTCCCAACACGTAATGTTTATTATACTTTGATACCGAAGGTCTCATATTATATTGGTTTTGTGCAATGTCCGTCATGGTGTCTGTCCGTCTGTATGAATGCAACTTTTTTCGATACCCGTAAAGCTAGAGACTTGAAACTTTGCAATTATGTTTATCTATAGACGGTGCAGATAAAGTGTCAAGATTGGGTTGCCACGCCTACTAGGAGGCTGGGAAATCGATAAATTCGATAACTGAAAACCGATAAAACCAAATATTTCTCACATTCTTACAGCTAGAGCTACCAAATTTTGCACGCAGATAGCTAGTCATGTCCTTGAAAAAACTGCATCAAAATTTTGGATGCCACGCCCCTGATTCCGCCCCCATCCCCCCTTCACCAAGAAATTGGGAACGCCTATAGTTTTCACATTTTTTCGGCTAGAGCCACCAAATTTTTTTGTGAAGATAGATATTGACGTTCCCCAAAAAAATGCATCAAAATTTTGGATGCCACGCCCCCTGATTCCGTCCCCATCCCCCCTTCTACTTGAAATTGGAAACGCCTATAGTTTTCACATTTTTCGAGCTAGAGTCACCAAATTTGGTAGGAAGATATATGGTGACAACTACAAAAGGTCTGCATAAAAAATTAAGATGCCACGCCCACCTAAGCCACCCGCCTTATAAAATCGGAATCGGCTATATCTCTAACAGTTTTCGAGCTTGAGCCACCAAACTTTTTATGAATATAGATGGTGACAGTTAAAAACATTTGATTCAAAAATTAAGATGCCACGCCTACCTCTGGCGCCCACCTTTTAAATTTGGGAGTTAAGTTATCTTCCACAGTTTTTGAGCTAAAGTCACCAAATTTGGTAACATGATAGCTGGCGATGTTTACCACATGGCCCACTCCCTTCGCCCCTGCATTCTCCCTTATCAACCGTTCTTTTACTGGTATCAAAGTATTCCGCAGTCGGTTGCGTCCGACTGCAACGTTTTTACTTGTTTTTTTTTTGCTTGTCTGATTAATGGAGACTTAAATGTATAAGACATACGTAAAAAACGAGCATTAATTTTATTATTTTTTTCTATAGCAGTAGCAGTGGCTTAATATATTATTTTGTTTGTTTTTTATTATTAAAATTTTAAAACATAATTTTGTTCACCATATCATCATTTCCAGCAAAACTTCGTTTTTCTGTTATTAAATTTCTCGCCAAAGAAAAAACCCTTTCAAAAGGGGCGAAAGATGCAGGCGTTGGAAATATTGTAAAATTGGAAATTGTGATTTATTCTCGTTCCACCAATGCAACACGTTGTATTTCGTGCTCATTGGAATACGCAAATTTGAGTAGGAGACAATTTCCCTGCACATTCTTTCTTCTTCTTCGTCCTCAGAAGCTTCCTCTAAAAAAATCACTTAAGAACTCTTCAAATTTGCTCTTGTCGGTTGCAGTTTCCATTCTATTATTGTCCTCAGTAAAAAATTAACTCATTATTTCCTTTGCTTCCCAGATAATAGCACTTCGTTTGGGCTGTTTGGTCTGGTTCCTTGGAGGAAATAAAAAGAGCGCAATTCTATGAAATTTTGTCACGTTATTTGAAAAAACTGTTTTTTAAAATTTCATCGTTCAATTTGCTTTCAATATCATTTTCACATGTTTTGCTGCAATATTTTTGCAACGAGTGCATTCTAGGAATGACCATGTGTATGGTCGGATATGTGTCGCCTTCCATATATTTTGAGACTTCCTCAATTTTTGAGAGAACATTTGTTATCGGTCAAATTTAAGGATGCTTTTCGTTTTTTTCATTTAATATCGTAACAATGTTATTCCAGTTCCGTTGAATAGATTCCATTGTGCAGTATAGGGTATTACCTTGTCGGACAAAATCCCTTTGAACTAAACTCAAGTTTAGTATTTTGTCCAGATTTTTTAAAATATTTGGCAAGTTTTGAACATTTTTGCTCAATTTCGCATAGACCGGGTTCCTTAAAAGATTTTTCCACAATATTGTTGAGCATGTGGTTTATACAATAGCACAATTGCACTTTACTGCGAATCAATACGCCTGCAAATAAATTATAAAAAATATATTATAAGTACTAATAAAAATAATAATTTATATAAAGCGTACCTGTTGCAGGCTCACCACTTATGCAGATAATTTCCAGCAATATGTTTTTAAGGCATCCCTCAAAAATAAAATGAAGTGTCACACATAGGTAGCTTTTTTGTGAATACGTGTCCGTCCAAGCGTCTGTCGTGATGGCGTAATCCTTCCACTTTAAAATTGAAATTTCTTTTTTCACGCTAATAATCACATTGTTGTAAAGGTCCGAGACACTTCTTGACACCGTTGTTGGGTGTGGGAGTAGTTGGTCGACATTCACATTTGGACCAAATCGACTTCCAACACTTAGGGCAAACGAAATAAGTTCCTTTAAGCCGGAATCTTTAATGATGTTGAATGGGCGGCAATTTTGGACAACCCACTTTGTCACGGCTTTAGTCATTGATGATTTAGTTTCAGCATCAACTGATTCATATGTATGCTGAAAGTCCTTTGATTGATTTGTCTTGTCGCACTTGTGCCGGACCAAATTAGAAGTACCGCCAGTAAATTTAAATACTGTGTAGCATTTTCGTCACGCCATAATGTATACAATAACCCTGCGGTTCTCTCCAAGCACATTTCCAAAAATCTCCCACACCTTGCTCTTACCACGCTTTTCGGCAATGGTGTATGTGCCCGCCATAAGTTTGGCTTTTACAATGCCTGCTTTCATGCGTAACATCGTTCCGTGAAAATGGCACAAAAACGTACGCATAAGACGTTATCAATTGCGCAAAAACAAAGCATTATTTCAGCCGTTGATAATGAAAAATATTAGCATTTTGTGTATTCAAAACTGCTTCCGTGCTTGCGGTTTCAATAAAATATTAAACGATGATTTATTAGAAGATAGTCAATTGAACGGCATAGCGACATATCTCCGCCGAACTAAGAACGACATACCTCCGCGCGGAGCTATGACGTTTTCAAAGCGACATATCCCCGCGCGGAAATAAGTCATTCTTAGTTTGGCGGAGATATGTCGTTTTAAAAGCGACATACCTCCGCGCGGAGCTATGTCGTTTCAAAGCGACATATCTCCGCCGAACTAAGAACGACATACACATCTGCACCTTAAATATTGTTTCAATAAATGTATTTATTTATTGATTTGTTTTAGTTCATGAAAATAAGATAAGTAACCCGAATAACTGATCTACCCTTTAAATAAATAAATTTCATAGACGCTTTTATACAATGTTATTATTTTTATTTATATATGTATTTAGGTCTACGTATAATATTTTAATTATATATATATATATATATTTCGAATTGCCTCCTCTACTTTTCGTTGACATGTTGGACATTTGGGTTCAACAGTGTCATTACCATATCGTTCTTGATTGTGTACAAGAATTTGATCCCAGCAGCCACTACATATATTTAGATGGTTGCATGGGCGCAACAAAACAGATTTGGGTTCGACCAAACATACATTGCAGGGATTCGTTTGAACAAAAGAAGAATATGACAGTTCACTTTTGTTCGATCCATTAGATGATAGCGAAGATGTGGACGACTTCATTTCGGACGGCATTCCCGACAAATCAGAATCTGTATTCACACAGTTAAACAAGTCCTGCTTTAAAAACCGGTCATTTAGAGAGACAGTGCGGGTCAAAAAACCCTGTACATCTATTTCTCCCTTGTCCAACAAATCCTGATATCCAGGTCCTGATATCAAAAATTATTATTAATATAGTTTGATGGCTTTAATTACATTTTGCATAAACTTACACGAAGTGGCTTTGCTAGTGTCTGGTTACCTATGCCACCATTTTGAAAAAGCAAAGCAAACTCGCGACTTTTTTCGTATTCGGCATCAATAATACATTGAACGAATTTAAAAAAGTGTCCCTTTGCTAAAATTTTGCTGCCCAGATTCAAATTGTAAGCTTCTACAGCGCTCGTGGTTCTTGTCGAACGCTTGAACAGGGATATGTTTTTAGGTCCTTCCTATAAAGTTTAACGTGAATAAATAAAACTATAGTATTAATTTGATATTGTGAAATACCTTCATAAGCCACTGCTTCTTAAAATATTTTAAAAATTGAGAAAACATCTTCTTCTCTAAAGCAGTTGCTTGAGCTTCTAGGTGATCAAACGCAACGACAATTTTGTTCACCGGTAGAAGAGGCAAATACAAAAATTTCATAAAAAGCATATACGCTTGGTTATTGCATAGAAGCATTTTTCGAAACCCATTATTTTCCTTGCATTTCTTTTGCATGCTTGGGTAAAATGGAACCAGCAAGAGTAAAAACTCATGTTTGGATGCAAATTTTTAATGCGTTACGCATCGCAACAAATGTTTGAGTCAATATAAGTAAATAAATGCTGGTAACAGATCTCCGTCTTACGCGTCATCAAAACAAATATAAAAGGTGTTATCTAAAAAGAAATGTACATACATATATACAAGAATAGAATATACAAACCTTTGCGCGGAGCTACTATGTCGTTCTTATTTCGGCGGAGATATGTCGTTTTAAAGCGACATATCTCCGCGCGGAGATATGACGTTTCGAAAACGACATATCTCCGCCGAACTAAGAACGACATATCTCCGCCAGCAAAATGTACTGGGCGGAGATATGTCGCGCGGAGATATGTCGCTATGCCAATTGAACATAGAATTTCTATGGGCAGCTATTTCTGAGAGCTCTGAAAATGCCGGTTCTTTCGAGGAATACGTAAACGTTGACAACGACATTGCTGTATCCGGTATGTTGACAGATAACGACATTTTGGAAGAATTTGCGCATACCAACAATGAAAGTGACGAGGATGATGATGACTCCGAAGAAGATGAAATTTTAACCAACATACAAGCCAGAGCGTTAATTCCTCAATTAAAACTTTTTTTTAACACATGAGGTTGATGATAGTGTCTTTGACAACCTAATAGGTTAAGAGAACGAAACAGAAAAAATAAGAGAAAAACACATCAAGCAGTCGAAAATTATTTATTATTATAATTTTGTGTTTCTGTTTAATTTTTCTTTAATTTGTAAAACGTACAAATGAATGTACTTATATTATTTGTTAAATTCCAATAAAGCTAAATATGTAAACATGATGTCAAATATAAAAGCCCTGTTTATTCGAATTTTTTTTTTTGAGCCTCGTTAAATGGAAATCTCGATAAATCGAATTCCTGTGTAATTCGTAAAAAATGTGTTCCCCTTGCCATTTCGAATTATCGGGATTCGACTGTACTTAGATTCAAAGCAAAAATGAAAAATAATGACATGTTTGTAGAGTGGATTGCTCAAAGTCAGCCAATTAAGTTTTTTTTGGATATCGAAAACTGTCGTGTTACGTTAATGTTCTCCAAACGCTCAGTAATGACGACTTTTCCAGCACTTTTTGCGTTTCTTGGTTTTAAGTAACTTTAAAAACATCTTGTGCGAACAATTCCGCTGGCCACCTAAGCTATATTGCCGAAACACTTAATTTGATAATTTTTTATAAATGGAATAATACGTGACATTGGCCGTGGTTCGGCTTGTGATAATTCCGCAATTGCTTTTGGAATGCATCCTGGGTCCAAATTCTTCCAATTAGATTTAGACCATGCAAAATTTTTCTTTGAACTCAATATAAAATTTCTTTTTTAAAAAACATCAAGTAAGCTGTGAGGCACTATACATATGTAACAGACAGAAGGAAAAATCTTCGAGCCATATCATTGATCAGCAACAGCAGACGAGTCGATTTTAAACGGCCTGTGTCTCTGTAAAAGCGCGTTGTCTTGGAGATTATAGGACGTACATATGTGACTAAAAATACACAACATAGATTTTAAATATCACGCACGTTTGTGTCGAAAATTGTTTCGGTTTCTTTACACACATTATAACAAACAATCAGACCAAAAGTTACCAGTATTAAGTAATATAGAAGCGGTATAACAGCTACCTTATTTAAAACTGTCAATTCTCTCATGTGGTTGACAAATAAAAAACAAGTAAAAACGTTGCAGTCGGACGCAACTGACTGCGGAATACTTTGATACCAGTAAAAAACAAGTAAAAACGTTGCAGTCGGACGCAACCGACTGCGGAATACTTTGATACCAGTAAAAGAACGGTTGATAAGGGGGAATGCAGGGACGAAGGGAGTGGGCCATGTGGTAAACATCGCCAGCTATCATGTTACCAAATTTGATGACTTTAGCTCAAAAACTGTGGAAGATAACTTAACTCCCAAATTTAAAAGGTGGGCGGCAGAGGTAGGCGTGGCATCCAAAATTTTGAATCAAATGTTTTCAACTGTCACTATCAATCTTCCTACCAAGTTTGGTGGCTCTAGCTCAAAAACTGTTAAAGATATAGCCGATTCCGATTTTATAAGGCGGGTGGCTTAGGTGGGCGTGGCATCCAAAATTTTGATGAATTTTTTTGGGGAACGTCAATATCTATCTTCACACAAAATTTTGTAGCTCTAGCCCAAAAAATGTGAAAACTACAGGTGTTTCCAATTTCTTGGAGAAGGGGGGATGGGGCGGAATCAGGGGGCGTGGCATCCAAGTTTTGATGGGGAACGTAAGTACCTATCTTGACACAAAATTTGGTGGGTCTAGCCCAAAAAATGTAAAAACTATAGGCGTTTCCAGTTTCAAGGAGCAGGGAAGATGGGGGCGGAAGGAGTGGGCGTGGCATCCAAAATTTTGATGCAGTTTTTTCAGGGTTATGACTAGCTATCTGCGTGCAAAATTTGGTAACTCTAGCTGTAAGAATGTGAGAAATATTTGGTTTTATCGGTTTTCAGTTATCGAATTTATCGATTTCCCAGCCTCCTAGTAGGCGTGGCACCCCAATCTTCACACTTTATCTGTCGCGCCTATAGACAAACATAATTGCAAAGTTTCAAGTCTCTAGCTTTACGGGTGTCGAAAAAAGTTGCGTTCATACAGACGGACAGACGGACACCATGACGGACATTGCACAAAACCAATATACTATGAGACCTTCGGTATCAAAGTATAATAATATGCTTGCTTGTATACAAATTGCAGGTTTATTAAGTTTAATTTGACTCTTGATATTTCAAGCTATCCACATAAATGTTATAGAATTGTTTTGCTTTTGCTTATTAAAAGCACTCCCAAATTGTCTGGAATACCCAAAATTTTTCACTTAAATTCATTATACGCCAGCCCTGCAACTGCTAAAGACCAATCACTTAGCGATTAGCTATTGGTATTCATTGGCTTAAAAATAACATTGAACTCTGAAGACCTTCCATGCTTATAGCGTAAAAGGTTTTAGACCTAATTAAAAGGTGATCGGGTTTTTTTTTAGCGTTTATAAAATGATTGATAGTATTTTTGTGTTTTCCATGGGCCTTTCCTCTAATTGTGCGACAACTCAGATTACATTCTACATGCAGTTAAAATTTGTATAGCCTAAATTGTCTTTACGTGAGATTGAGCTTTGTTTACCTTGTTGATATGCTTGACTCTAAGCTAAGTTAGTCAAAATCGATTGATACACACCGAGCAAATCGCGGCCCTAACATTCCTTTTAAAATGGAACAAAACAAGTAAAATCCAAAAAATTCTGAAGACATGCTTTTATTCACTTTCTTGCATACAATGGTTAGCTTAGTCCAGTTAAATAAAAGCATGTAAAAAAAAGTTTAATTAATAAAAAAAACACAAAAAAAGTATGTCTCGGTCGGGTTTCGAGCCCACGACCTTCCACCTGTGAAGCGGCAGTCTTCCCTCCATGCCACCAGAGCTTGAGAATTTTGTCAGTCAAATTAGTAAGTTAAGCAAAAGAGAAAACGGTTTTTCGTGGTTTTTATATGATATTTACATATTTTATCGTGCCGAAAACTTTTAAAACATGTATTGTCATCTAAAACACATCTTTGAAGGAAATTTCAGAGCTCTAGCTAGTCGGGAACTTGGAGAAAATTTGATTACAAGAATCCGGTACAAACAAACAGACAAGTCGAGTTAAATAAAAGCATGTAAAAAGGGCAGAATTATATTTTTATACCCCAAACCATAGACAATTATTCAACTAGACTGGACAAATCTCTCTTATACAAAAAATTATATGCGGCACGATTGGGTGCGAAAGCAAAAACAAGGCCAAAGAAGAAGTAGGAAACTAGCAAACGCCATTTGGCAGCTTTTGATATACACACAGGTGCAAGCCCAAGCTGCCAAATGGCGTTTGCTAGTTTCCTACTTCTTCTTTGGCCTTGTTTTGCTTTCGCACCCAATCGTGCCGCATATAATTTTTTGTATAAGAGAGATTTGTCCAGTCTAGTTGAATAACATTGTCTATGCCCAAACCCATAAAATATGTAAAAGGGGTACAATATATTGGTTTTGTTCTAAAGTATGTAACAGACAGAAGGAAGCATCTCCGACCCTACAATTTTAAAGATTAGCTAACCTACAATTAGTTTTAATTAAATAACTCAAATCGCCATCTAGTTTAATCTTTTGCCTATCAATCGATAAGCAAAAACTTATCTACGTTCATTAACTAGATAGCGCTGCGTGGTCATTTACAATCTCTATGTATGAAAATATCGCAATTGAATAAAAATAACAAAAAGCAACACTTCAAAACGTTGCAGTCGGGGCGCAACCGACTGCGAAATACTCTGATACCAGTAAAAGAACGGGTAGTAAGGAGTATGCTTACAATGGGTGAATGCACGGGCAGCTGGGGTGCGCCGGGTGGGAAACATCGCCAGCTATCTTGTTACCAAATTGGGTGGCTATAGCTCAAAAACTGTGAAAGATAAATGAGCTTACGATTTTTAAAGGTGGGGGCCCAGGTGGGAGTGGAATCAAAATTGTCACCATCTATCTTCCTACCGAATTTGAAGGATCTACCTAAAAACTGTTGAGGATATATTTTCCGGTTTTACAAGGTGGTGGGCGGCATGGGTGGACGCGGCATAAAAATTTTTGAATCAAATCTTTTGGATCTGTCACCATCTATCTTCCTACAAAATTTGGTGCACCTGGCTCAAAAACTGTTGAGGATACAGCCGATTCCGGTTTTAAAAGGTGGGCAGCAGGTGGGTGTGGCCTACAATTTTTTAATGTAAATCTTTTGGATCTGTCAGCAGCTGTCTTCGTATCAAATTTAGTGACTATAGCTTAAAAACTGAAAAACTGGAAGATACATGCATTTATATTTTTGAAAGGAGGCTGGTGGCTGCAGAAGTGGGCTTGGCAAATTTTTGGTGAAGATGTTTGGGTAATCCCATCAGCTATCTTGATACCAAATTTGGTGACTCTAGGAATGTGGAAGATACACGCATTCTCGTTTTAAAAAAGCGAGGGCTGAAGGGCGGCAGGTGTGGTCGTGGCATCGAAACTTTTGATGCAGTTCTTTGAGGGAAGTCACAAGTCACAAGCTATCTTTCCACCAATTTTGGTAGCTCCATCCATGATGTATTTAACAAGGTGGTCTCATTTGTGACAGCTCAGTACCAGTTGTGTGCGAAAGGGAAACCGTCGTTTTCTGCTCTCTTGCCTTTTAACTATGAGTGCGAGGGAGATAGATTTCTGTTTTGCTGAGCGACTGGGCTAGCTGGTACCGATATTTGAGCGTGCTGTCAAATTTAAGACCAACTTGTTAAATACATCTTAGCTCAATCTGCTTAAATGTAGAATATATAGGTGTTTTCTCGATTTAGACATCGAGGTTTATTGACTTGTTATCGATTTCCCAGCCCCCCAGTGGGCGTAGGGCCTATACATTAACACTTTGTCTGACGCAGGCATAGATCAAGATATTTCCAAAGTTTCAGGTCTCTAGCTTGAAGGCAGTCGGAAACACGCGCATTCATACGAACAGCAAACAGACACCATGACGTACATTGCACAAAACCAATATAATCAGGGGTGTGCCAGCAATCAAAACCAACCGGATTCCAACCCAAAACCAACGTCGAGCTGGTTTTAGGTGTGCTAAAGCCCAGTTCGGGATGGTTTTGAAATCTCAAGTAATTTGGCCAGAGATTTGGTTAGTTTAAGCAATATTAAATGTCTAATGAATAACAAGTGTTACTTTTTCGAAAGGTAATTTTAAGCTTAGTTGCATATTGCAAATACATTTGAATTCAATACATATTTTAATTCATGATTTTAAATTTTAATAAATCTCTAACAAATCTCTAAAACTATTTGCCGTTCTGTGTAAGCGTGCAAAACCGTCCCTAACAACAATAACAATAACTATTATTCGGAGTCTTTAATAGGTCAACTTTAAAGACACTTTTTTGTGACAAATAAACATTCAAAAAATCGTTCTTAAAGGAAAGGTAACAACATTGCATGGTTGAGAAGTGTACAGTTTGTTGTAAATTTAACTAAGTTATTGCAGCAATCTTTTTTTTATGAGGTGGCAACTTTTGCGGTGTCTGTTAGGTGTGTGAATGTAACTATAAGAAAAATTTAATATATGGAAAGTCATTGAGCGTCCAAAATGTAAGTCAAATTAAGATTGCATTTAATTATTTGTTTTACACTTATTTTATTATTGGTCCATAGGGGAAAACACAAAACCAGATTTGCCATTTACGAAATACGTAGAACAGCTGTTCAGCAAGCTGTCATAGCAGGGCTGTCAAGCAGTGTTGCCAACTTTGTGTTGAAAAAAAGGCTGATTTTGACGGGACGGATGATGGAATTTTCAATAGCTATGAAGTGTTTGTTTTTAATTATATTTTTTAAATACAACCGTTATTTTGGTGTATATATAATTAAAATTTTATAGTATGTCTAATATGTCGTCTACTTCAACGCTTTCCTCCAGAGATTCGTTGCTTTATGCTGATACCGTTCCTATCATCCTAAGGAAATTTATTGGTACATCGTACGTATAGCAGCATTTATCATATGTGCACAGGCCATTCCTGTATATTTTGTAGTAAAAATAGATTGAAATTATTTTTACTATAAAACAAGAAAGTCAGTTACCTTATATGCATAATGCTGTTAAGCGTGCTCAGATGTAAATTGTTCCTGAGCTTCGACTTAACAATGTTGACCTGGCTAAATATCCGTTCCACTTCTGCGTTGGACCAGGGTAATGATAAAATATCAATAGCTCCCGTTGACAGCTCTGCAAATGTTTTGTTGCCACCAGAGTCCTTGTATGAATTAACTTCTATCCAAAAATTTGGCGTGTCGCTGGTGTTCTGCCATTTTACCAAATGAATATTTTTATATTGGCTTTCAATTTCTCCCATATTTTTATAGTTTTGCAAGTCAGACAAAATGGGTTTTAGAAAAAGCAATTATAAGTAATTGACTTGACTTTTATACATTTGGCACAAGAGCCCAGCTTTATGGCATTTCTCTTTATTTACCGCTAAAGAAAAATGCAATTTCAGTTCTTCCCATTGATTAAGTATGCGCAACACTGCCAACTCGATTGACAGCCATCTTGTGTCACACACTTTTGGGATCTTCAGTGGAGCCTAAGGAAATGAAATTTAAAAATAAGTTTTAATCGATACATTACAATAAATTTTAATACATAAAGGGTTCAATTTGCAATCACCAACATTTTTAGAGCCACAAAAACGCAAATACATGTTAGAACAAGAATCTAGACAAATACAAAATACAACAATCACAATACAAAAAAAAATACTGTCGGGAAATTGCCCCATATACCTCGTCGTTATTTATACACTGATAAATTTTTTTGTATTCGATTTGTCGGGTGGAACTCTTACAAAACCAGCTGTAGGTTTCGTGCACCAGAAACTCCAAGCTTCCTGGCATATGTTCCTTGCATACATGACTTATAGCCAATTGTATCGAGTGACAGACACATTTTATTAAAATTAATGCAGGTGCCTCCTTTTTTAATTCGGTATAAACACTTTTTTTTGTGCCTACCATGACGTTAGCGTTATCTGTACTGCCTATTAGCTTCCTAATATCCAGCTTTCTTTCCATCAATTTTTTTTTAACAACCTCAGCAATGCGGAGGCATTTCCACGGTCCAAGAAAATTAAGTTTAAAAACGTGGACACGAACTTTCCGCGTTGTTTGGAAAAATAATTTATGGCAACACCTAGGTACACAATGAAGTTATGATAAATACAATACAAAATAAGAGTTAAAATTATTATATAATACGTACCTAAAAGTTTGGTGACACTAATGTCCGTTGACTCATCTATCTGGAGACTAAACTTTGAGTCCCCTATATCGGCTCGCAAGTCCTCTAAAAAATGCCGTCCCAAAACTTGGTCCGGTGCAGTCTTATGCGAGCCGTAGTGTCACTCTCAAACTTTTTGGCGCATAAGTTGCCCAAATGATCTATTTGGGCCAATGACGTATTCTCGGCAATTAAAAGGCAAAACGCTGCCTCCTGCTCCACTGTCTTCACTGGCAAACTCACAAAATCAATTTTGTTTGTTTGCTTAAAGCCGCTTAAAACACTTGCATGCTTTTTTGTTGCACTGTGGGCGCGCAAATCCGACAGTTTTGCAGTAATACTGCACTTGCAGTAGCTGCACAAAACTCTTCTTTCGTCCGTGTCATCTTTTCGTGCCCAAGCTTTAAATTCATCACTTTTAAACCAGGCATCCCGACATTTTTGCTTGTATTCTTTTGGCATACTTTTTTAATAAAACTTTTGGCGCGATGTACTTCGAGATTTCTTACAACAGAAAACAATCGATCGAAATATCGATACAGTCTCAGTACCATCGCATTCAAAGTAAAGATGGCATTGGTAAGTATCGATCAAACGAAAACCATAAATATCTTCTTGTTTCATACTGTGTGCTTGTACGAAAAAAAAGCGGAAAAAAAGCTGGATTTAAAAAGAAAGAAGCCCGATTTCCCGCTGACCGCTGTTTTCGATATTTCTAGCAAATGACTTTTAAAAAAAGCCAGATTTGACGGGAAAAAAGCGGAGTTGGCAACACTGCTGTCAAGCAACATGAGTTACTTGGCGGGCCAAATATTAAATATTTGTTTTGTATAAAAATTATTAATGATAACACTAATGCCATGAGGCCAACCTTGAAAACAATGACAAAAATAGCACATAAATTTTAGGCAATTTTCATTTTTGAAAGGTAGCAACTCTTTTTGGCCATTTTCGTGTTAACTATTTGCTCCGAAAAATTTTACCCAAAAATTAAATCTCCCTAACTTCTGGCACACCTACGGTTTTGTTTTAGAGATTTGAACTTCTGGCACACCCCCGAATATGAACCTTCGGTATCACAGTATAAAAAGCTAAAATAACTATTTACTGGGAAAGTACATTTTTATACTCTGATACCGAAGATATCATGTTGTGAGGTAGCATTCTGCTACCGCACAAAAGCTGCCAGCTTTACGTCGTGAGGCGCGCTCAGTAGTGTTGCGCAGTTGCGAGAGCGCCTCCACGACAAAAGCTCGATCGTTGCGCAAAGGGAGCCAAACGACGCACTTTTTACTCGCGGGTGTTGGCATTTCCCAACACTATGCCGACCGGCTGCATGATTTGGCAAAACCTGAGAAGACGAGGAAGAAGGTTTTCGACGCGCCGCGAGAGAGTCTAGTTTTACGCGCCGGCGGGTACGCACGCGACTGCAACACAAGGCATCGGCAACCGCAACCAGGGCAACGGCCACAGCGGCATCGGAACCAACAACAACAGCAACGGACACAGCAGCGACAGCATCAGCTAACAACAGCAACGGACAGCGCAGCACCCTGACACAACAACAACAACTACAGCAGCAGCGAAGAGCCACAGTAGAGGCCACAGCAACAGCAACAACAACAGCAGCAGCAACAACAACAACAACAGCAGAGGCAACCGTAACAACGACAACAGCAGCAAACAACCACAGCAGCCTACAGCAACAACAACAACAACCGTGGAAGCAACAAAAGCGGCAGCAACCACAACAAGAGTAACAACAGGGACGGACAAGTGCAAGTGCAACAGTGCAAGTGAACGTGTAAAGTGTAAAGTGCAAGAGTCGATCGCGGTAATTTGGGGCAAACGAACGCGTCCACACGCATCATCCACGCACACCCAGCGACTACGCGCACATACACCCGCACGCCGCACATACACACACACACGCTACACACCCGCATCGCACACGCGCACCCAGCGGTTACACACGCAAGCCAGCTACCAACACATACACACACGCACACACACCCACACGCATACACTCAGTACAGCGGGGTAAGTTGGCCAATGGCCAAGTGTAGAGCGACCGCCACACATTCCCTCCCCAGTTATGAGATAATAAATAAAACGTAGAATCTACTTGTGTTTTGTGTTCACTATATCGTGTATTCCCCGTTCTTTCCCCCTTTCAGCGGGTAGTCGAGGCCCTTGGCTTCGGGTTGCCTTACCATACGGCCCACATGGGTCGGGCATGAGAGTCAGAATAGCGAATCCTCCGGGTCTGACCCTAGATTCTGCGATGTCTGCCTCTTGGTCCGACCCGTGTGTAGTGACAACCGGGAAATACCCGCGCGTTGCAGTTGTAGCGAGCCTGGGCGGAGTAGTTCGGGTTGCATTCCGGGTCTTACCCTGTGCGCCCCGGGCCTCTACCTAGGCCACCTACACGCGTCCGATGGCGCGGCCGGTGAGCAACGCGAGGTGGGCGGGACCGGGTGGTCAGCTGGCAAGGTTTCCGGGTTTTACCCTAGCCAAGCCAGATGAGTACCTGGTTTCCGCCGCTTCGTATCCCGAAGCCTCTGGCTTTACGCCTGGTCGACACCAAAGGGGTGGTCCGGGGACAGGAATTGAGTCGTCTTCCGGGTCTTCACCCTAGACTCTCAGTCCCTTCCCTCAGCCCACTCTAACGGTGCAGACCCGCGCGAACTGCCCCTACGCCCCTTTATGTCTGCGTTTTGGTGCCCGACCTCGGTGCGGCTCACTCCAGTGTTCCGGCATTTTACAAATAATCTGTAAAAGACCCCGGACGCGATTGAGACGCCGACCTCGGCCATAGAAAACGTCCTTACAGATGGCGCCCGAGCAGGGACACTGGAAGACTTGTTGAGAAGGAGCCCCTCCCCTTTTTGTGGCCTAAAGAACCACTAGTACAACGGTTGTACAGAAAGGGGGGGTCCGGGAACGACACCATTGCGCAGTGTTTTGTCTGTTATTGTCCTTTCTATGTCCTTACGTTTTTTTGTTGTTTTGTAGAAAGTACACTAGTCCCCAAAATCTCCCTACGCCCTGATCCACAACCCTTTCCCCATGTTCCACAACATCGAAGGCATCCGGCGGCAGAAGGCTGCGTCGCCGCGCTGCCAACGAGACCCTCTCTGCCGACGCAGGCAGAACGCCGCTGCTGGTGCTAGCAGAGCAGCCGGTTCTGCATATAAGGCCGGCTGCTAGCACCAGAAAAGGTAGTCTAGCTCCAGCCACCGAAGGGAACACAGCACCGCCCCCGACAGCCACCTCACAGGAGGAAGACCCGAGCACTGGCGAGACGAACGAGGTCCCCAGTCGCGAAGTGACCTCCGAGACGGCAGGGAATCCCCGAAGGAAGACCCGAGCACTGGCGAGACGAACGCGGCTCTCTCCATTCGCGAAGTGACCTTCGAGTCGGGCAACGGGCGATCACAGGCGGTAGCAGTTGGACGACAACAGCAGCGAGAGCAGAAGCAACAGCCGCGGCCATAGCAACGACCACAGCAGTCACCGCACCAGCATCGGCCACAGCAGCAACAGCAACCATAGCAGCGGCCACAGTAGCGCCAGCATCAGCGACAGCGAATCAGCATCAAGCAACAGTAGACAGCCAGCATCAGCACATCAAACAACAGCAGCAGAAGAAGCAGCGCCAGCATCAGCAACAGCAGCCATAGCAGCAGCCCCAGTAGCGTCAGCATCAGCAACAGCAACAACAAGAAAACATAGCAGCAGCCCCAGTAGCGCCAGCATCAGCAATACAATACAACCAGCATCAGCAACAGCAATCACAGCATCAACAACAGCAACGGACAGCGTAGCACCAAGCATCGACCACCACAACAACAGAAGAGAACAGAACAGACAGAGGCAACGACGTCATTAACGCCAGCATTTACAAGCGAGCAACAACGGCAGAGACAACAGCGGGAGCAGACGCGACAGCAGCGAACAGCAGCGCCATCATCGCAAGCCACGATCACGGTACAGGGTACTCACGGTACTACAGCAGCCAGCGACGACCACGGTAGCCCGCAACGACAGCAACGATCGGCCGGCAAGGACACCATCCGTCACCGCCCCCGAAGTAAGAGGAGGGTGTGAGGTAGCATTCTGCTACCGCACAAAAGCTGCCAGCTTTACGTCGTGAGGCGCGCTCAGTAGCGTTGCGCAGTTGCGAGAGCGCCTCCACGACAAAAGCTCGATCGTTGCGCAAAGGGGAGCCAAACGACGCACTTTTTACTCGCGGGTGTTGGCATTTCCCAACACTATGCCGACCGGCTGCATGATTTGGCAAAACCTGAGAAGACGAGGAAGAAGGTTTTCGACGCGCCGCGAGAGAGTCTAGTTTTACGCGCCGGCGGGTACGCACGCGACTGCAACACAAGGCATCGGCAACCGCAACCAGGGCAACGGCCACAGCGGCATCGGAACCAACAACAACAGCAACGGACACAGCAGTGACAGCATCAGCTAACAACAGCAACGGACAGCGCAGCACCCTGACACAACAACAACAACTACAGCAGCAGCGAAGAGCCACAGTAGAGGTCACAGCAACAGCAACAACAACAGCAGCAGCAACAACAACAACAACAGCAGAGGCAACCGTAACAACGACAACAGCAGCAAACAACCACAGCAGCCTACAGCAACAACAACAACAACCGTGGAAGCAACAAAAGCGGCAGCAACCACAACAAGAGTAACAACAGGGACGGACAAGTGCAAGTGCAACAGTGCAAGTGAACGTGTAAAGTGTAAAGTGCAAGAGTCGATCGCGGTAATTTGGGGCAAACGAACGCGTCCACACGCATCATCCACGCACACCCAGCGACTACGCGCACATACACCCGCACGCCGCACATACACACACACACGCTACACACCCGCATCGCACACGCGCACCCAGCGGTTACACACGCAAGCCAGCTACCAACACATACACACACGCACACACACCCACACGCATACACTCAGTACAGCGGGGTAAGTTGGCCAATGGCCAAGTGTAGAGCGACCGCCACACATTCCCTCCCCAGTTATGAGATAATAAATAAAACGTAGAATCTACTTGTGTTTTGTGTTCACTATATCGTGTATTCCCCGTTCTTTCCCCCTTTCAGCGGGTAGTCGAGGCCCTTGGCTTCGGGTTGCCTTACCATACGGCCCACATGGGTCGGGCATGAGAGTCAGAATAGCGAATCCTCCGGGTCTGACCCTAGATTCTGCGATGTCTGCCTCTTGGTCCGACCCGTGTGTAGTGACAACCGGGAAATACCCGCGCGTTGCAGTTGTAGCGAGCCTGGGCGGAGTAGTTCGGGTTGCATTCCGGGTCTTACCCTGTGCGCCCCGGGCCTCTACCTAGGCCACCTACACGCGTCCGATGGCGCGGCCGGTGAGCAACGCGAGGTGGGCGGGACCGGGTGGTCAGCTGGCAAGGTTTCCGGGTTTTACCCTAGCCAAGCCAGATGAGTACCTGGTTTCCGCCGCTTCGTATCCCGAAGCCTCTGGCTTTACGCCTGGTCGACACCAAAGGAGTGGTCCGGGGACAGGAATTGAGTCGTCTTCCGGGTCTTCACCCTAGACTCTCAGTCCCTTCCCTCAGCCCACTCTAACGGTGCAGACCCGCGCGAACTGCCCCTACGCCCCTTTATGTCTGCGTTTTGGTGCCCCCCCCCGGTGCGGCCCCCTCCAGTGTTCCGGCATTTTACAAATAATCTGTAAAAGACCCCGGACGCGATTGAGACGCCGACCTCGGCCATAGAAAACGTCCTTACAATGTCAAGATGAAGGTGCCACGCCTACTAGAAGGCTGTGAAATCGATTTAATCGATAACTGAAAACGGATAAGACCATATATTTCTTACATTCTTACAGATAGAGTCATCAATTATTGCACGGCGATAGCTATTCGCGTCCCTTAAAAAACTGCATACAAATATTGGATGCCTTTTTCTAATCTATTATTTATTTTATTTGTAGTTCAAGAAACGTTTGTTTTACGTCTTTTGAAGAAATCTGATAGTTTATCAGGAAAAAAAATCAAGCACCTCATATTGACACCCCACCGATTGTATTCAAAAATTTGTTTAAAGTTATTAAATCCATCGTCACAAAGTTTAATAAGGGGCTTAAATATGCTATTGTCACTAGCCACTTATTTTAAGTAGAAGTTTTTTCGTTGAACATACACAAAAAAAAGGGCTACCTCAGTGGTCAGCTAGTTGCGCACTGCAAAAATTGCGATGATTGCTGACTACGAGGTGAAACAAAATTGTGTTAGCGTGAGAAACATAGTGGTCACGAAAGCACTGAGTACCCGAGATCTAAAAATATGAACAAATTGTCCAAACGTGAAAAACAAATATGGGTACAAATAAAAAACCGGCAACGTCAACAGCATTAAAAGTATATAAAGTAATAATAAAAAAAAAAAAAGTAAGAAGGCTCTAGTCGAGATTACCCGACTAGGAAATACCCCGAACCCAATACTTAACGCGCACAGTCATTGTCTGTATGCATCTGTGACTAAATTTCAATCTTCGATATCTCTGGGGTCTCTCAACCGTTTTCGATGAAATTTTCACAGATTTTGATTATTTTGTATGAAATTTCTAAAACGTGTTTTACATGATCGATATTTGACATTTTTAGTTATCGAAAATCGGAAAGAAACTTGTACTGCCTAGGACTTCATAGCACGTTTTCTATGTCAAAGAATTAAATATTCATAAATTAAATTAAACCAATGGTGTGTGGTCGGAGTTATAATAACAAAATACTTACATAATTCATTTACCATTTCGTAGTGTACTTTTCACATTGGTTTCTACAGGATAATTTGTACTGTGTGCTTTTTTCTGAAGTTGTTAGTCAAATTAATATAGTGTTGGAAAGTTTTGACCATTTTGATACTTTTACAAAAGAATAGGTACTATAGTATTTTGTTATATTCAGTTGAAACTTAAGTCGCAGAACCCGTAATGCTGCAAGTCAAAGAAATACAAGAGCAAATCAAACTGATGAGCAACGTGAAACGCGAAATGAAGTTAAACTGAATCGATGGAACCGGAGCCAACAAAATAGAAGTGTGGCGTTTAACCCCTATAGAGCTGCATTTAATTATAACAAAGAAATTGACTACAGTACATCGTTGCTATTGGACCATTTACGTTTAACAAGTAAAAACGTTGCAGTCGGACGCAACCGACTGCGGAATACTTTGATACCAGTAAAAGAACGGTTGATAAGGGAGAATGCAGGGGCGAAGGGAGTGGGCCGTGTGGTAAACATCGCCAGCTATCATGTTACCAAATTTGGTGACTTTAGCTCAAAAACTGTGGAAGATAACTTAACTCCCAAATTTAAAAAGTGGGCGCCAGAGGTAGGCGTGGCATCTTAATTTTTGAATCAAATGTTTTTAACTGTCACCATCTATGGTATGTATATTCATAAAAAGTTTGGTGGCTCAAGCTCAAAAACTGTTAGAGATATAGCCGATTCCGATTTTATAAGGCGGGTGGCTTAGGTGGGCGTGGCATCCAAAATTTTGATGCAGATCTTGGGTAGATGTTGCTTTTTTTTGGGGAACGTCAATATCTATCTTGACACAAAATTTGACGGCTCTAGCCCAAAAAATGTAAAAACTATAGGCGTTTCCAATTTCAAGGATCAGGGATGATGGGGGCAGAAGGAGTGGGCGTTGCTTCCAATATTTTGATGTAGTTTTTTCAAGGACATGACTAGCTATCTGCGTGCAAAATTTGGTAACTCTAGCTGTAAGAATGTGAGAAATTTTTGGTTTTATCGGTTTTCAGTTATCGATTTCCCAGCCTCCTAGTAGTTGTGGCAACCCAATCTTGACACTTTATCTGTCGCGCCTATAGACAAACATAAGTGCAAAGTTTCAAGTCTCTAGCTTTACGGGTATCGAAAAAAGTTGCATTCATACAGACGGACAGACACCATGACGGACATTGCACAAAACCAATATACTATGAGACCTTCGGTATCAAAGTATAAACACTTAACACGTAACATACAATGTATAAAACAATAGAAATTATTTATATTTTACATTATTTGTAAAAATAAATAGTGATGTTTAATGTTAAACCTTAGAGTTTTGTGTCTGTTTCTTACTATTTTTGTACAGGCGGACATTCACCAGTTAAATTCGTTACACCATTGCTGGTGGTGCGAGTGTGCACCAGTACTCATCACTGAGTTCTAGGCATATCGCTAGTCTGGCACTGGCACTCATTTGAAATGGCTTAAAGTACATATGTAGCTCTGTGAATTGCTTTAAGTAGCCAGAAGTAATTGTGTTAAAAAAGTTGATGGGGGAAATGGTAATGCTGACAAAGTATTTTGAGAGTCACTTGGTGGTTGTCGATAAATAAATCACAAGGGCAGTCGCTAAGTGTTTGTTGCATTAATCTTGAAAATTCATGTTTTTCACATGGACAGTTATATGTCGCCTGTTCCCGTGTCGGAATACCATCGACACTATTTATATACGCGCCAGAAAATAAAACTAAGAATTTTGTGTATCATAAAGCATTAGAATAATAAACACTTTGTTTTTGGAATAATTTTGATTTACACTATTAATATATATACCAATTAGAATTCAATAATCACAGTTAAGAAGACAGAACATTGTCTGTCGGGTCAGCTATACTTAATAAAGAAATTAACTTCATTCAGATAAAAAGGTAACAGATATTTCTTGATTAAAGGTTCGAAGTTCGCCGGGTCAGCTAGTACTTTATAATAATAATATAGCATGCGCGAGATTCTAAATTTGGTGAGTTGTTTCACAAATATATTTATTTCAAGCTATTATTGTCGGCTACCAATTGTTTCAAGTATTTCAAGCGAGAATGCGCTGAAAAGGCTCGCATCGCAACAGCTGCTTTAAGAGTTGCCGTTTGATGGCGCTGCCATATATTTGGGCTGCTACATAAATGACCATGGAAGGCCATCAATTGTCTAGTGTAATAAACAGAGATGTATTTGCGCATCTATAGATTTGCAAAAGATCAAACATTCATCAAACCAATAGATGGCGCTTTGAGGTATTTAATTAAACCGTATTGTAGGTTAAAAAGCTCTATCTAGTGTCTGTGGCCTACAAATTTTTGATACAGTTCGTTGCAGTAGGCTGAGTAGGCTGTGGCCAGGGGCGGTAAATTTTACTCGAAAACCGATGGTTATTTATGATAAATTTCTCTAAATTGTGTATTCACTAATTCGCTAAGAAGCAGTTATACACTTTTTTACAAGTACATACAAATCTATACATGAAGAGAGTAAAAAACTATCTTCGATCGGCTTTGAGTCAACGAAAGTTTAACGCTTTAGCTCTTGTATCAATGGAATCAAAAGTAGTGAACAAGATGACATACGACGATATAATGATATAATTTGCAAATTCAAAGTTCCTCAAAAAGTTATTGTAGTACATTAAATACTAACAGATAATGAGTACACTAAAAAATATATATCAACTATCCACGAATGCAAAGTTTTTTTGTAAAAATTGAAAAGCCTACAGGCGGTACGTACTAGCTACATTCAAAAAAACTATGGAATTAATGGATATTTTATATTTTCAAAGGCGGCCGCATAGGCAGATGTCACCAGATGTCTTCCTATCAATTTAAGTGACTCTAGCTTAAAAACTGTACAAGATACATGCATTCCAATTTTTGAAAGGGGGCTGCTGGTGGCATACGATTTTGGGTTTAGATGTTTGGGGAATCCCATCGGCTGCTCTTATTCGAAACTCTGACAGATAAACAAATTCCCGTTTTTGAAAAGCGTAGGAGAGGGGGGCGTAGGTTGGGGGCATGGCATCATAATTTTTGGTGCAGATCTTTGGAAATTGACACTATCTATGATCCTACCAAATTTGTTGACCCTATTTTAAATATGTGAAAGATGCAGGCATTCGCGATTTAGAAAGGCGGGGCTACAGGCGGCAGGTGTGGGCGTAGCATACAAATTTTTAATGCAGTTTTTTTGGAGAACGTTATTACCTATTTTGAAAGAAAATTTGGTGGCTCTGGCTGAAAAACTGTGAAGGCTATTAGCGTTTCCAATTGTAAAGACCAGGATGGCAGGAGGCGGAAGAAGAGGGCGTGGCATTCAAAATTTTGATGCAGTTTTTTTTAGCTATCTTCGTGCTAAATTTGGTGACTCTAGCTGAAAGAACATCATCTTATGTTATAGGGTGTTTCAACATCACCGTTATTCTCCATTATTCACAGTTTTAAAGTCCTTCACATAAGGGAGATGTTATTAATTTGATAAGTTTGTTCCGCAAAAGCCATGCACGGCCACAGTATTTAAAGACTTATACTGCTTCTGCGAGTTGGCTTTGCCATTAAAGTTTGGAAGAGGCAATAATAATTAGTATAATCCATTTTTGTCCAATTTGTAAAGCAAACAGAAGCTATGACTAGCTTACGGACCAATTGACACAGCCGACCGACAGAAGTATACCGAGTGTTAGCCCCTTGGACTTTCAGGCACGTTTAACGGCAAAAAAGGCTGCACAATATCTTTGCACGATAGGCAATTTGACGGTTTACAACTACGGGCATAGTACAATTGGAAGATAGGTTCAAGTCGAAACAGACTATATGACCCCAACAACCAGTTTTAGCTTCTCGTCAGGAGCGGAGCAGATGGCAATAAACCTATACCCAGATGGCTAAAAAATAAAGGATGGAATCGGTGCAGCAGTGTACTGCGCCGAGCCACCCATGAGACTGTCATGCAAACTCTCTGACCACTGCATCGTGTTCCAAGCGGAGATAATCGCAATCAGGAAAGCAGCGAAAGTGCTTGGACAGTCAGGTAGCAGTTAGAGCCGTGCAAGCTCTCGGATGCACTAAGCATCTCAAAACAGGTGCACATCTACATGAGATGGCAGCCGACTTGGCTAAGCAAGGGACAATGTGACACAACAGTGATAATTTAGATGTTCCCATCTCCTTGCGACCGCTACACTCTTATATGAAAGCAGACGCACTAGTTTCGGCGGTATCAAAATGGACTAACACATTTGACTGCAGAATCTCTGGAACAATGTGCAAAACCTACAACGACAAACTGACGAAATATATGCTGAAATTTTAAAGGCATGACTGCTGACGGCTCGTGGGTCTACTGACAGGCATATCATGCAAAGAAGCTAGGCATAATGGACACTGACGATTGCAGGAAATGCAAGTAACCAGGTGTCAGTGAGACGTTGGAACACCCTTGCAGCTGTCCCACCTTTCCTTGCAAAGCTTAAAATGGCAAGCAGAAGCCTATAACGCTTTTGCCTTCGTCACGCACTCACATAACGCAATAGTCCCAAGCTTCTCTAACCCTGAGCGGCACATGTACCCTGGTACTCCTCTAGAAGGGTTAGCTGGCTTAACCTAACCTAACCTTTGGGGGTAGCTAACAACTATCTTTCCACAAAATTTGGTGATTCTTGCTGGTTAATTTAGAAAGGAAAAGGCAATTTTCCTTTAAAAATGTGCGGGCTGGGAGCTTCAGGTGTAAGCGCGGCATCGAAAACCATTAAGCCGGACTTTAAGGTGTAGCTGCCAACTATCTATTTGGCCCCCAGTGGGCGTAGCGCCCCTTTATTGACAGTTTGTCTTGCACAGATCAAGATATTTGACAAAGTTTTAGTTTCTTGCTTTAGAGTGTCCAAAAAACGGAAAAGAGTCTTTCCTTTTGCAGAAGAGCAGGTTAATCTGCAAAAAATATACATAAAATCGATTAAGATGATCAAGAAGCAAGTTTTTTGTGCAAAATAATCAATACTCAATTCATAAAGATTTATTTAAAGAAACCAAAATCAATTCCCAAGTTATTTAGAGTGTGAACGCAATCCTCGCAGCGTCGCAGATCGCTGATGTGCTTTAATAAAAAAAAAAATAAAACATAAAAACCAAGTGATGAAGTTATAAACACATTAATATACATATGTATAAGACGTGTGGATCATAACGATTTTATTATCTGATTATTTGGTATAAACTTCAGTTTCACAAACATTAATTTCGTTTATTATTATTGTTAATAACTAATTTCAATATGAAACTATTCGTTTTTATCAGTAAACAAGTTTATTTGCTGTGCAAATATTAAACACTGGAAATGGGTGCTGCTTTATATAGTAGGAAGTAAAATGAGTTTTTACCTAAATGTTGAAGCTAACATTTAAATATTTCAAACACTTTTAAGATCATCAAACGTTTTATTTTTATTTATATACTCCGAACCTACGGAATGGATAAAAACGTTTAATTGAATTCGAAAAATATATGTGTCAGGCAGAAGGAAGCATCGGCGTCCTCTTTGTGATCAGCATCAACAGATGATTCGATGTGGAAATGTCCGTGTGTCTGTCTGTATGAATGCGTCGATTTTAGAGCCCATAAGAGCTAGAGACTAGAAATGTGAAATGAGTTTTATAAACCTAATTCAAAATATTGAAAATCTGTGAATTTCATTGAAATCGGTTGTCACAAATAAAACAGACAATGACTGTACAGTGTTCCGGATATGTCCTAGACGGGGAATCTCGACTAGAGCCTTATAACATGTTTTTCTTTGGTTTTTCTGTGTTATAACAAAATCTGATCTAGGTTTCTGACCATGTTCTCAACATAATTCAACCTTAAAGAAACAATTTTGACATTGTTTGCCTTGCCATTGGCAAAAACAATGTGAGATCCCTAGATTATAAAATTTTTTTGTGGTAGTGTTGTTTTTATAGTTATCAAAGGTTGTTATCGAAATTGCTGAAACTAAACAAAATCTTTTAGTTTTGTTTGAATATGAGCAGACAGACATGGGTTTATCGACATTTGACTTGATGTCTTATGTGTATTTGTGTGCAGGGTTTGGGACATCTTGTGTTTGGTCAACAATGATTTCTAATAATCTCTTTTATATATTAAAAAATTGTCCAAACTTATCCTTGTGATAATCACAATGGTAAGTAGTGAAGATATTTAACAAATTTTCGTTTATTTTTCGCAATGCACACACACATAGTCTGTTTTGTATGAGGGCCCATGTAACAAGTGTGATACGCCCCATTCGAATGGCATTTGGTAACCAAGGTTTTTGTCTTGGCAGATTGAATAATGATTGCCATTTACACCGAATGGACATGACTGACCTATGTTAATGCGCGTATTAACGGTTATTTGTTATTTGTCAGAGTAATCATAAAAATGCAAGAAGTGACAGCAGAATTTGCAGTTTGACTTTGTCCGCTATGTTGCTTGTCAATTTTTCAAAAGCTATCATTAGTTGTTGTGTTTTTTAAATAATATTTCTTGTAGATGCTTGAACACTTGTACAACTCGCTGCAATGTTGCAGCCTTGTGTCTTAATGTTGTTGATGCTTCTATTTATTGTATTTGATTTTTTATCTATGGCACTCGTTTTTAAAGCTTCTCAACCCGTTGACAAGGCAATGGGATATGCTTAATCGTATTGTATACATGTAATTTATATGTGAAATAGATTTGATTGAAAGAAAATAAATCATACTATTTTTTCAGTCATCAAAGCATACCTTGTAAAATCGGAAATTCCTTTATGTATCACAGTTTTGAGCTGGATTCACCATCGAAAATGTTAAAGACACATTTAAAAGACAGCTTGTGCATGTTTTAAAGATCTGTATTGGAAAACTTCTAGTTAAGCCCCTGCCGTTTTAAGCTAGCTTTGCCCTTGTAATACTCTAATACCGATGTCTTGACATGACAAATTTTCAATATAAAGGCCCGCACACTGGAGGCTGGGAAATCGATAGCAAAGTCGATAAACCTCGTTATCTAAGTCGATAGGATTCTTAAGATTCTAGGCCGCCCGCCTAGTAAAATCGGAATCGGCTAGAGCTTTAACAGTTTGTAAGCTAGAACCACCACATTTGATAGGAAGAAAGATGGTGACATCTTCCAAAGATCTGCATCAACAATTTGGATGCCACACCCACCTCTTCCGAAAGGAACTTAATTCAAAATAATGAAAATCCGTGCAACATTTCATCGAAATGTGTTGAGAAACGACAGAGATATAAAAAGTTTGAAGTTTAGTCACAGATACATACAAACAATGACAGTACGCGATAAGTATAGGATCCAGGGTATCTTCAAGTCGGGAAATCTTGACTAGAACCTCCTAACTTGTTTATATATGTGCTATCGCAATAATCTCAATAAAAACATTAAACAAATGGACAATTTATTCCTATGCTCGATGAGATTAAAATTTGAAAGCTACTGTGCATTTTGCGTATGGTTTTTTTGAGCTTCTAATTGATATGCAGCCAATATGATTTAACTCATGGCATTTGACAAATTATTATGATTGTTATGATAAATGTAGATACTTAAGTAGGTATTCGATCAAGTGTTAGCCACATACTTTGTTCGAATTCGAGCCACGTATTAAACAGGACATTAATCAATAGATATTTATCCAAATCGAAAACGTGTTTGCATTTTATGCATGATGCGATTATATTAAGAATTAATTGAGTATTTGGTTTCTTCTATTACAATCTAAACAAGTAAGGAGGTTTTAGGAAATCCCTGAATCCTTAACTAGCGATTTCGAGACTGGAAGAACTGCATGCTAAGAGAATCTGCTTTTCATAGTATGTGGATTACTAAACTTAAAACTTAAACCTTAAATTGTAACGACTTGGAGTTTCTGTAGAAAGTTTAACGTATCTATAAAAGTGTTAAGCTGTAGTTAAACGTAGTAGATTCAGGGTATTTTTAGTCGATGTTCTCGACAAGACCATGCAAAAATATAATGTATTAAATATCAAAGGTACAATGTGTCATAAACATCAAAACTAATCTAAATAAGAAACGAGTACGAAGGCTCTAGTCGAGATTTCCCGACTAGGAGATACCCTGAACCCCATACTTAACGCGTACAGTCATTGTCTGTATGCATCTGTGACTAAACTTCAATCTTCGATATTTTTGGTGTTTCTCAACCGATTTCGATGAAATTTTCAGAAAAGTTCTATCGTTACCCATTATTTCAACCCCCATTTTAACATTTTCCGAATTCGAGATTTTTTTGTAATCGATTACATGTGTATATCGGAAACGGAAATAGCTATCGAAAATCGGAAACAAAATTGTACTGCCTAGGACTTAGATGAGCTTATGTTTAAAATCTGAAGTCTCTAGCTTTTACAGTCTCTGAGATCGACGCGTTCATACAGACGGACATGGCTATATGGACTCGGCTGTTGATGCTGATCAAGAATGTATATTACTTTATAGGGTCGGAGATGTTTCCTTCTGCCTGTTACACAATTTTGCACAAAACCATTATACCCCTTTTACCCATTTCATGGGTTCGAGGTATAAAAAATAAATAAATTGAATAACATAATCAAAACAAAACCAGTAAAAAGTTGCAATTGTGAGCATATGACTGCCAAATACTCTTAAACGAATATTAAAACATGTGGTAAATATTTTCCAAATTGCGTGACTCTAGCTTAAAAACTGTGAAAGATATGGGCATTTTTGTTTTTTAAATGTAGATTGCTTGTGTGGTCGTTGCTGTAGATCTATTGTAAAATGTGGGTTATCGACTTGCACCCCAAAGTAAATCAACTTGTTATTGATTTCCATGCTCACCAGTGGGGTGGTGCCCAATCTTGAAACTTTGCCAGACGAACACATGGAGCAAGATATTTGCAATGTTTCAAGTTTCTAGCTTTAAATACTGGCAGGCTCCATGACGGACATTGCACAGAGTATTAAAATTAATCAAACAACAAACTTGTTTTTTTTTTGTCAATTAGAAGAAACTTCGCTACGTTATATGGAGTCAACAGACAGACCTACACACATATCCAAATAAAAGGCTTATAAACTTAATTACATCTTTAAAAAAAAGTTAATTCTTTCCATTAATTTGACTTTCACAGCGAACACAGGCGGTCAGAAAGATATGCTCACTGTGTATCTATAAAAAAAAACTAGCCACGCCGCATTCCAAAAATAGAAGACAGAACTCGAAGTCAACTATTTGATTTAAACGAACTTGCTGAAGTTGCAGTCTTGGGGCTTAAGTTTCTGACATTCTTAACGAATAGCACTGGTCTTGGCCGTGCTCAGGTCCTATGCTATTGAAACTCCTCATCATTAAAATTATAGTATGTACAAGGGAACCAAATCAAATGAGGTAGAGTCAGGCACAGAGATCTCTTGGAACGCTTCAAGGCCGTTTATTGACGCTGGCTGGTCCTCTCAAAACAAACAGTCAAACAAAAACAAGTAAAACGGCTCTAGTCGAGAATGCCTAAATACCCTTAACCCTAGACTTTATGCGTGAATTCATTGTTTGATGTATGTGTGCGTGTGCGCGCATGCATCCACAGAAAATGTCTAAAATTACTCTACTACTTTGCTGCTGCATGCTTGTCTGAGCTTCAATCTTCAATATCTCCAATTTCGATTAAATTTAGTAGCTCTTGCTGTGAAAAATAGAGGTTCCATCGATTTACTCTTTACTTTCTGTATCACAGTAAAAACACAATATGTGTGTGCGTGTGTTACAAAATGAGCCTTGTACCCACATAATTATTGCCAGCTATAACTATGATTACACAAGAAAATGACTGGCAAATGAAAAGATATAAATTCAACGCATCCATACAACTGCCAAGTGCTTTGTGCAAGGCCAACAAAATTTGGCCATTAAACCTTAAGATTTGTTACGCCTAAAGTTAATGCGTTGAAATTATATCAAGAAACGGACAGAAAACAAGTTCCAACAATGTTTCTTGCTTGAGAGATAAGTGCTAAGTAGTTCAAGTTCTAGCGGAGCGAATCAGAAATTTAGATGACTTGATTATGTCCAAGTTATGCTAATCTAGTCTCTTAGACGAGGCGAAGACAGCGGCAAGTTACGTCAGCTTAGCTGACACGAGAACCATAACCTGCAAAAGCTATGGCCCAAGCTTAAGATGTGTTCAGGATCAGCTAATTAATGCAGATCCGCTGTTTTAGTAACACTAAAATATCGCTTGTTGTTTGGCGGCTGCAGTCAAAACAAATAACGTTTTTTTGTTTATTGTGCTCGAGATATACCCTGCAGTTACATAACTAAATTTATTTTCTAAGTTGAAGGATAGGAATATGCACTAGGCAGGCTTATCCTAAAGCAATACATATTATAAAAATCTGTTTTCATAATTTACTGAGCGTATGCACAAACATACGTATGTATATCCTTAGAAAATATTGAAGTCACATTAAAACTATATTTTATTAAACTTATATATGAAACTTACTTCTAATATTTTATCTTACATCTACCATTTTCTTTAATTTTTTTATACCCCGAACTTATGAAATGGGTAAAAGAGGTATGATGTTTTTGTGCAAAAGCATGTAACAGGCAGAAGGAAGCATCTCCGACCCTATAAAGTAATATATTCTTGATCAGAATCAACAGTCGAGTCGATATAGCCATGTCCGTCTGTCCGTCGGTCCGTATGTATGAACGCGTCGATCTCAGAGACTATAAGACCTAGAGACTTCAGGTTTTAAACATAAGCTCATCTAAGTCCTAGGCAGTACAATTTTGTTTCCGATTTTCGATAACTATTTCCGTTTCCGATATACACATGCAATCGATTACAAAAATTTCTCAAATTTGGAAAATGTAAAAATGGGGGTTGAAATAATGGGTAACGATATAACTTTTCTGAAAATTTAATCGAAATCGGTTTAGAAACACCAGAGATATGGCAGATTGAAGTTTAGTCACAGATGCATACATACAATGACTGTACGCGTTATGTACAGGGTTCGGGGTATCTCCTAGTCGGGAAATCTCGACTAGAGCCTTCTTACTTGTTATTTCCATACACTGATACCGAAGGGAGCAGATTATATTTGGTTTGTGCAATGTTTTAAACGATATCTGCTTTAAACAAATTGTCAATTGATAAAATAAATCAACTGTTTAAAAAATTTGTCTGAAATTTGGTTAATTCAGCTTTAAACTTGTGAAAGATATAAAATTTTGCAGTATTTGGGACCAAGCGTGTCATCCAAATTTTTTTGTTAAATGTTGCCAAAACATTTTTGATGCAGATCATTTGGTTGCAAAGCTGTGAAAGATATATTCGGCATCGATAAAAATGGCAGAAGTCGGTCTTGGCTTGGGTGGGCGATGCATCAACATTGCTTCTGCTGATTTGTGTGGAAAGTCCACATCTGTCTTTTGGAAAATTTAAATTACTCTTAAATAACCTTTCCATTGATACCATACTTTCACCATAATTTCCATAAAACATTGCACATACCTCAAAAAATATGCCGTACGAATTAATAGTGGTTAGGGCTCGTAGACCGACTGACAGACAGCATGACGGACATACCACAAAACCAATATACTCTTCTGCCTTCGGTAACAAAGTATAAAAACTTAAGCACCGCTCAACACTGTCTGAGATTTGCCGAATATTTTAAGTCGATTCAACCCCACAAGCATTCGAAATATTATGCTTTGGTTGGGATCTTTGGCTTGTGGCACACGGTAGCTGAAATTCATTTGTTGGCCGAGCTGACAAATAGAGCCGAATTGGAATTTGGTCAGAGCATGTTTTAAAAATCAGTTTACAACTTTGATAGAATTAATGAACATTTTAGCACCAGCTCGTCAATTTTGCCGCTTTTAAACTTGGCATTCGTTTTTCTATCATGAAATATGTGAGCGTATTTTAATTAATTTTAACCTAAATATGTAATTTAATTTTCTAACATTTTTGGTCATAAAATAGAAGATCACAAAAAATCGACCACAAAACAAAGCTCGGACAATGTCAAACGCAAAGTTCCGTTTGTCATAAAAATGCCGGTACGTTATTGTTTTCAAAGTTTTTCTAGTTCTTTTGCCTCTCCGATTTTATTAATTTATTTTTTGAGCAACCAATCAGCTTCTGACTAAGCTTTTTAGTTATTATTGTACCAGTTTTTGTAGGGAAACAGGGTTTAACTAGCAATCAGTTTTTATTCTTTTGTTTTAATACGAAGGTAAAGAGTATATTAGTTGTGTGCTGCCTTTTTCAAAACAACCTTAAAGCTAGAGATATAAAACTTTGCAACTCATGAAATTGGTAGACAGAGTATAATGGTTTTGTGCAAATGTATGCAACAAGCAGAAGGATGCATCTCCAACCCCATAAAGTTTATATATCCGAGCTCAGATTCCACAGCTGAGTCGATATAGCGTCGATCTCTGTGACTAAAGGCTTCAGAGACTCCAGACTTCGAACATAAGATCACCTAAGTCGATAACTCTTTTCCTTGTTAATGTAAACATGGAATCTATAACAATAAAATCTTGAATTTGGAAAATGGAAAAGTGTTTTAAAAACTTATTACACAATAATGGAAATCTGTAGAAAGTTAATCGAAATTGGTTTTAAAAAAAAAAACAAAAACCAAACAATGACTTACGCGTAAGGTAAACGGTTCAGGGTATCTCATAGTTGGGAAATCTCAAGACCCCGTCAAGTAAATATATTATTATTAGATTATTTGTTTCAAGTTAAAGAACAGTTAAGTTTGACGTTAGTTCTTTTCATCCATATTGCTGAAAATGGCGTAGTCAAACAGCATTGAAAATACACAAAAGCAAACAATGGCCTTTAGTTCGCGCAAATTGACTCATGCTTTCTTGTCGCTGAAGTCACAGAAAAGTCGTTAAAAACAGACCAAATATTTCAATGTCGTTGTTTAGTCATGCGCAAAGTCACATTTCACACGCCTTTTGGGAGTTGTGCAGGGTAGTTGTTGTCGGGTTTTGCTTAGAAGATTGGCAAAACCAATTGTTATCGATAGCCTGCATGCTTAATATTTGGCAACCGATCAATCTGACTTTTTATACTTTGATACTGAAAGTATCATAGTATATTGGTTTTGTGCAATGTCCGTCTGTCCGTCCGTATGAACGCAACTTTTTTCGACACCCGTAAAGCTAGAGACTTGAAACTTTGCAATTATGTTTGTCTATAGGCGCGACAGATAAAGTGTCAAGAGTGCCACGCCTACTAGGAGGCTGGGAAAGCGATAAATTCGAAACCTGAAAACCGATAAAACCAAATATTACTTACATTCTTACAGCTAGAGTTACCAAATTGCAAATTTTCACGCACATAGCTAGTCTTGTCCCTCAAAAACTGCATCAAAATTTTGGATGCCACGCCCACTCCTTCCGCCCCCATCCTCCGTGCTCCTTGAAGTTGTAAACGCCTATAGTTTTCACATTTTTTGGGCTAAAGCCACCAAATTTTGTGTCAAGATAGGTAGTGAAGGTTTCCAACAAACTGCATCAAAAATTTGGATGCCACGCCCACACCTTCCGCCCCCACCCCCCGCCGTTCTTAAAACGGTTATGGGTGTATCTTCCACATTTTTTTAACTAGAGTCACCAAATTTGGTAAGAAGATATATGGTGACATCTTCAAAAGATCAGCATCATAAATTTGGATGCCACGCCCAGCTCTGCCAATTGGAATCGGCTATATCTTTAACAGTTTCTGAGCTAGAGCCACCAAAATTGGTAGGAAGATAAATGGTAACAGTTAAAAACCTTTGATTCAAAAATTTAGATGCCACGCCTACCTCTGCCTCCCACCTTTTAAATTTGGGAGTTAAGTTGTCTTCCACAGTTTTTGAACTAAAGTCACCAAATTTGGTAACATGATAGCTGGCGATGTTTACCACATGGCCCACTCCCTTCGCCCCTGCATTCCCCCTTATCAACCGTTCTTTTACTGGTATCAAAGTATTCCGCAGTCGGTTGCGTCCGACTGCAACGTTTTTACTTGTTAACTGTATGTATTTATGCTAGGGGTACGACCACAACTTCGTACGCGTAGAACAGTGAGTTTGGGTAACAGTTTTAAGTATCTAATGGTATTGGAGCACGAACTTTTAGCATCAACTTATGAGATGGCACTCCTGATAATTCTAAAAATTTAGAAATACTATAGGCTATGATGTAACTTTTTTAGATGTCTCCACAATATTGTCCACTGAGAGGTATTCAACAACATCTTCGTAAATGTTTGATATGATTTGTTCGTTTATTTTACTAACTATCTCATTATTCGTTTAATCTGATGCAACTTTTTTTAGGTCATCGTTGGTATAAACAATTTGACAGAACTCTCGACTCCGTTTAGTCATGTCATTACTATCAGATGTAATACGATCTTCCTCGATTTTTAGAAGACCATACCTGCCATGAAATCCTGGTTGTATTTGATATCCCTCATTGTGCGATCTAGGGCTTCAATTGCTCTTTAGATACCTGATGCATCTTTGGGAGATCTAGCAGAGCCCAAGAAAGCTGTGTCGGCAGCATAATTGGCACCTAAAAGTTTCCGCACAGTGCACTGCAATGGATCGACATATCCACAATGTAGATCGTAAATTACACTGTGGAACGCCAGATTCTTATTGATTGATTTGGGAGCTCGCCTCATCGCATCTGGAAAAAAATTTTCTGTCTTGAATGTCAATCGTATTATGTAGAACTGGGAGAGTTGCAGGTTTGCCTTGATCTTGTGTAGCAATTCAGAGGGCCTCACTCTGCCGAATAAGAGCGTTTGAAGACAAACTGGTGATCTTGGATCGAACCAGCCTCGTCTAGTGCTCAGAAATCACAATCAGTTAGGGAAGGAAAATATTAGATATTTACTTCGACAGGGACAATGCGGGAATCACTAAGGATACAGATGGGACTCGAATTTCATTTATAAAGGTACTTTTGAAATAAACATATTTTACAAATGTTTAGTTTAGTTCGGAGCCAATATTAACAAACAGATAACATACAATATATAAATTCGGTGTTTTAAAATACATACAAAGCAGATTTTTCCTTGCCTTGTTCGAAAATCGTTTAAGCTACTAGTGTTATTGTCGGTTGTGTCCAACTGCATATATCCATCTTTTTATTAAATGAGCGAATAAAAGCTATGTTATTTAAAGTCACACAAGAGATAAGATATTTGATTCTTAATTTTTGTATTGATCTAAGATAACAACTAACTAAAACAAATGACGACGATGAATTTCACACTTAATAAACAAAGAATTAAGAAATAACCAAAGCTCGTTCGTTATTCGAAAACTGGTGTGGACAGTTTTCATCAATTTATATTATTTGGAATTAATTGTTATGCTTATACAAACATATATTCAAAGCATGAATTATTATTAACATAATTTGAGCAAACTGGTTTGTGTTTTATCTATTATTTATATATAAAATAGCATTTTGTATTCAAATAGTTATTTAATATTATTTCCGAATTTCTAGCATTTATTTAGAGTTAAGTAACGGACTAAAACTGATATTCAACAAAACACTCAATCTGTTTCTGGACCGGAATTTTAATTTGTAAATAAAAGCTATCTTCAAACTGACACTAGTTTACAAACTTTGGAAATGGGCAAGTGTTTACTGTTTCCAATGTGTCTTGGGGAGCTTCATCCAAATCAGAACAGCATTATCTGCTCTAGCTTCAGTGTACGCGAAAAAACTGTTGTTTTTTTTGCGAACTTTCTAACATTTTTTTTTGTTTTTGGGTAAAATGTTCAGGTTCATATAGAAATTGGATAAAATCGCTAAACACTATATTTTATTTGTAACATAAAAAGGTCAAATTGATAAAAACCATAACAAATTTTCTATTCGAATTTAGCGGCCCAAAACTTATTACAAACAGTTAGCACTTGCCCGAATTTTGTAAGCTAGTGTTTTTAACGATAGTCCAACAGGTTTGCAAATAACAAAAATTCTTGAATTTAAATGAATTCGCGTGCCATTTAAAATATTATTAATTTCTAATTAATTTAACAAATATTTTAGGCAATTCCGCTTTTATCACTTTCACGACTCTTGTATATATATACATATATTATACATGCGTATTGTTAGTTTTAATTAAGCCAAATTTCCAAAACGGGTAAAAGGCTTTGAATACTCTAATAAATATTTATGTACAACAATAAGTTATTATGACGAGTTTTACATTCAGAGCTTGGTGAAAGGAAATGTCCAGGTGTCGAGGGCCCAAGTTTGCTCTCTTGCAAATTGACTAGGTGAACTTTATTTTTTTTTTTTTATTTCTAAAACTATTTACATTCACATATGGGCATTTAAAATTTCACCCAGCGTGGTCCAATGCACCTATGAGGTGAACTTGCATTGTTCAATTGTTCAATTCATCATAACCTAATTTGAATTACGTTGAAGCATAAAGGGAAACATGAGCAACATGCATTAAAAAACCCTGAGCTGAGCTGAACTCAACTGAAATGCTTTTGATATAATGTGCATTTGATTTGCGAATCAGTCTGCTATTGACCCGTCATTAATTACACAATACTCCTCATTCAGCTTTCATCACGCGGCCAAAAGTGTGCATTAGAGCGACTCAGTTTTTTTTGTGGACCGCCCTAACAAAAACAGCCCGCAAGCTAAAAAAGAAAAAGAAAAAATATATAAAACAAGTAAAAACGTTGCAGTCGGACGCAACCGACTGCGGAATACTTCGATACCAGTATAAGAACGGATGGTAAGGAGTCTGCTTGCAGAGGAGTGGGCGGGGTGGTAAACATCGCCAGCTATCATTTTACCAAATTTGTTGACTTTAGCTCAAAAACTGTGGAAGATAACGGAACTTCCAAAAGTAAAAGGTGCGCGGCAGATTTTTGAATCAAATGTTTTTAACTGTCACCATTTATCTTCCTACCAAGTTTGGTGGCTCTAGCTCAAAAACTGTTAAAGATAGAGCCGATTCCCCTAAATTAGGTGGCTCTAGCCCAAAAAATGTGAAAACTATAGACGTTTACAATTTCAAGGCGCAGGGAGGATGGGGGCGGAAGGAGTGGGCGTGGCATCCAAAATTTTGATGCAGTTTTTTCAGGGACATGCCTAGCTATCTGGTTGCAAATTTTGGTAATTCTAGCTGTAAGAATGTGAGAAATATTTGGTTTTATCGATTTTTAGTTGTCGAATATATCGATTTCCCAGCCTCCTAGTAGGCGTGGCACCCCGATCTTAACACTTTATCTGTCTCGCTTATAGACAAACATAATAGCAAAGTTTCAAGTCTCTAGCTTTACGGGTGTCCAAAAAAGTTGCGTTCATACGGACAGACAGACGGACAGACGGACGGACATTGCACAAAACCAATATACTATGAGACCTTCGGTATCAAAGTATAAAAATACCCAAAACTCTTTAGTTTGTTGCAATCACACAAACTTGGAAAACTGTTCGTTTGATAAGCTTTATATGTGACTTGCAGTTCAGTGGGATTGCTGAAACTTAGGAGTTTACATTATCAAAGTCACCTATAATATTTGATGAACAATTGTGTTAACAAAGTGATTTGCAGGTTTGAAGGAATAGACAAAAAAGCAGTCTGCGAAATCTTGCCGACTGCCTTGACCCACTTAAAAATTCATGCAGAACTCTTTATAAATTCAATTGGCCTCATTAATGAGCTATTAATTGTTGACCATTTGTGAGCTTAACTTTATTTTCGCATACATATGTATGCAGCATCTCAGAGAATAGACCAAAATTTTGGCACAAACAAACAAATAAAAAATATACTATATATGTAACTTGGTAATTAGGAAGGCATTAGGTATTTCATCAAAGCCGAATAAGTTTTTAGTTTCCAACACAAAATTGTGTTACGGTTTTTATTTCCCCATGAGTCGTGATGTTCATCATGTCGGAAGATTTTGTCGTCGACTTGGTTAAATTCGGTTGATGTTTTGACTTGTTTTCTTTCTCTTTTTTATTTGGCGGTGTTTTGCTTTTGCTTGATCAATATATAATTTTGATAATTATTTGTTTTGTTTATCTTGTTAGGAGTGTTTGCGTTTAAATCAACCACCTTTTGGGCTTTGTATTTTCATCATTGTATTTGTTTTGTGTGCCTTATGAATCAGAAGCTGGGCTTATGCTATGACAGCTTTGAATGACTGTAACGTTTTGCGCAGAACATCTACCCGGATTTGTTTGCGGCTTTAATTGCCTGCCTTTAATACAAAAGTTGGAATTTAATTGTTTCCTAGCAATCAGTTTTTGCATGTTGAAGAAAATAAAAACCAAAAAAAGGAATCTGCGGGTAAGAGTGCATAAGTAAAAAATCGTTTGACTAATTGCCCGTTTCATTAAATAGAATAATTGTATAAAATGAGAATATGCTGAGTGTCATAAAACGTTCCGGCTCAACAAAAATTTGCCTAATGCCTTTAAAAGCTACTTAGTTAGAGAAACCAATAAGCTGCCGGTCTTAAAAGCAAACTAAAACCGACCACTAGAACAAAAACAACTAAAGCAACAGAACCTAGACAAGAATTCAAATTTAAAAGCGGAATGCCTTTCATAACAGCCGTACCAAAAGCCCAACAAGCTTAAAAAGTTGCTCTAGTCTCATCTGATCTGCTGAGCATGGACGCCCGCACTGAAAGCTAACACAGACAAACAGCTATAGCCCAAGCTCTCTCTTTCTCTTACACACACTCAGATCACACACATCTTTGGTCTCTTCCAGAGAGCAGCTGCCATCGAAAGTGAGCAAAAGCAGCGGCAGCGGCAGTGGCAGCAACAGCAGAGCCACCGCAGCGTCGGATATGCTGGTGTCAGTGCTTTTGTTGTTGATCTCGCTGCTGCGGCTGTTGTCTTTTGCTTCTGCATATACATACATATATTTCCACTTGTTCGCATCTTCGCGACGGCGCGCCGCGTCGTCGTCGACGGCAACCATTGTGTTTGTTGTTTTGCACTGCGCTGCTTAGGTGCTGCTTGGTGTGAAGCTGCGACGCTGACGTAGACGCCAGCGCATCGAAACGTTTGCTGGGCCGCATATAAAAACGACGAACTTGCTAAAAATGTTTACAATCATATTAAAGTATTGAAGTTGTTCGTTTCGTGCGTTCAAAAGTGCGAGTTTCGACCACATACATAAAACTTAGCTGGGTGTAAGCCGTCTTTATAATAATTGAATACACAACATCATAATTCAAAAACCATACAAAACAGAGCCAATTAACGACAAGTGCCAAGAATTGAACTTATTTAGTGACTTTGTGCAACATTGAGTGATCAAGTGACAAGTGTCTGGCGTTAAGGACATTTCTATATTTTTGCTTAAATATTTTTTAAATGATATTTTCTAGAGTTGAATGAAAAAGTTATTTTTGCTTGTGTGCTGTGCGATAAGGTTGTACAAACCATCTAAAATAAACTGTAAATTGTGCCGTGACGTTTTGTTTGTGGTTGAGAATTAAATTCATTTGCGGTTGATTGATTGATGGATGGATGGTTTGATTGATTCAGCTGCTGTAACATACAGTCCCAAGCTCAGCCCAACCGCATGTCTGTCTGTCTGTCTCGCTGCCCGCCTTGTCTTGGCCGTGCATTGTGTTTAACTCACTTGAAATTTATTTGCTAGAGATGCGATCTGAACTTTGCGCCGCAATTGCAAAATTCCAAGACAACCAACCAACCAACGCAAGCAACATTTGCAGTTTTAATTTATGTGCAAATCACTCACAGAACCCACAACTACTTTAAAGCTAACCAAACAACACACAAGCTTAGACGGAAGCTCCCCCCTTACTTTCCTCACCACCACCGACAAAAAAAAAAAAAAAAACATTTGCGTATGTCCAGCTTGAATCCATTAGAACACCTCTCTCTCTCTCTCTCTCTCTCTCTCTCTCTTTTCTCTCTTTCTGAGTGAGTGTGCGTGTGAGTGTGTGCTGCACTTCATTTAAATGTAAATTAATCAGCATTAGTGACTATTTATTTTGGCTGCTCCCAGCGCGAACTAACAAAGAAACCATCATTCCCCACAAAACAAAAGTTCGGTGTCAAAGTCTTTTGTTTAGAACGCAACCAGGTTCATCAATTCCCGTTGAAAAGTGTGTCACAATAATAAATTTCAGACAACGACCCGAGGCCACAAAATTCCCAGAAGCCAAAACATTATAAATTTGCGCATCAATCAGCAAATAGCAAAAAAAAAAAAAAACAAAAACCCAAAACTTTGACAGCTGAGTCCTGAGCACGTTATATAGAGAAAGTATTAGAAACTCACTAAACATATACAAAAGTTGAAATGAGCGCAGCTAATAAGCGAAACTCGCATGACATATTTTATGCAAATCATACAATAAGAACAACGAAATTCGTTGTGGTAAAACCAACAATTTTGATTTGTTTTTATTTATAGACATATGTATTAAATACATGCTTAGTGTGCATGCTTAGTTTCGGGGAATTTGGTTGCTGTGCATGTCCGTCTGTCAAGAGACAGACTTATTTATAGCATTGAGTCATTTGGCACGCATTTAAAGCCAAATTTGGCTTAGATCGAACGTTTTAAGCAACTGAGTATTCTCTAGTCGAATCAAAGTATACATACACATGTCGTGTTTATCTTTAAATGCAAATTTCTTGGCAGCTTTTGCTTTTTTTTTATCTTCTATTGTCGCTCTAACAATTTACGAGCCAAGAATTTTTTTATCTTTGAGTCAGCAGGCAGGATTTAGACACGAGCTGTATTTCGATGAACTGGTCTTGTTTGACAAAAGCTGGATATCAATCCTGCCCCAGCTAAGCGATCTATGCAAATGAACTAGCTACAAGTTTGTCAATTTCGACGCTAACTTGTCAGCTGCCATCAATTATAAAATTGCCGCACAAAACGCTAAAGAGGCTGGCCAGAAGCTACTACCACTAACTAACTAACTAACCAAACGACGACGCCTCTCTTTGCGTAATCCAAGCAACCAAACGGCTTAGCATCGCTTTAATGAATAGACAGACCGACAGACGGACCGACAGACAGACGTACAGACGGACGGATAGACACATCCAACAGATACATCAAGTCAGAGCAGAGCTTTGTAATTTATCTGACTTAGAATCTTTGACAAATTGCACAGCAGCCGCCTGCAGGGGGGCAACAATAAATAAATTCGCATAGAATATAAATTTATAAATACGTACGTATGTACATATGTATGTTTGTATGTTTTCGGAAGTCTGTTTGGCCAAAACAAGTTGCGTGCCAGACACTGAAATTCCTTTGCGCAAACAACTTGTAGACAGTCTGCCCAAAAGGCTAGCGGAACGCAATGGACTCCAAAGTAGAATCGGACCCCAGTCATACTGTCTACAGTCTCCAGTCTGCAGCAAGTGCCATTTGCCGTGTTAACCATATTGTAGTAGTACTTGTTGCTCACTTGTACTTGTTGTTGTTGCTTGTTTCTTGTGCTGTTGTCATGAAGCCGGCTCATTGCAATATCCCATAGCTGGCAGTCCGCAGCACAGCACAGCGTGTAGGCTGCTTGAGGCCTCCTCTTAACAGATACAGGGGTATCCGGCGTGTGCACTTTTATGGCATTCTGTGCGTTCCTCTTGCGAAATTATGTCATCACAATATTTTGCATTTCATTGACGACAACAACAACAGCAGCAACAACAACAGCAACAAGTTGCTGACAGTTAGCCAGTTGGTGTTATAGCCGGCCGGCTGGCAGTTAGTCAGCAGTTGCTAATTGCTGAAATGTCGATTAAGTAATTTAAAATTCAATATCAATATGATTTCGTATCTAGAATATCTGGATATTGACGTTTTGGTGACGAGCTTCATAATTTATTTAGGTTTGAAAGGCACAGTCGCACTAACTGTGAACAAACAGTGGCTCGCAGCTGATTTCGACCAGACCTTAAAAAAAAATTCGAGTATTTATTAAATCTAGTCGCAGCTTTTTCAACAATTTAGGAAGTTACATTATTTAAAATTGGTTTTTAATAAATAAAAAAAAAACAAATTAATACCAAGAATAGATTTGGCCCATTACGTGCTTAGTTTTAATTATTTAAGAGTTATAGAAAAAAATAGAAGTAAATATTTAATTTGCTTATTTTTTTAAAAATTATGTTTTATTTATTTATTCAAATATTCCTAGTGCTACAAGCTATACAATTTTAAATTAATGCACTAGTCACAATCGGATTTTACTTGATAAAACAGATAAACTTAAATTTTAGAAACTACAAAAATTATAATTTAAAATTTAAAATAACCTTTTTACAGAAAACACAATTGTTTGGAATTAAGAAATAAACGCCATGTCACGGTTTCGAAGCTCGCTTGCTGTGGTGGTGCTGCCACTCCTGCTGGCAATGTACGGCAACGCCAATGCCAGCTATCAGGGCAACATGTTCCTCAATGGCCAATACCAGAACGACATCAAAGTGCAGCCTGAAACGCACTTCTCGGTCAATCCGGCATCGAATGTCTTCCTGCATCATGCGGTGATTAGCAGGCAGGCAGCGCCGTTCCAGGCTCCAACATATCTGCCGCCGCTGGAGCAGCTTAAGTGTAACAATGGACAGCAGTGTGTGCGCCAGGATCAGTGCCAAAATGGCTACTTCAGCCAGCAGCTGCCCAAGATTCAGGTAAGTCAAGCATTGCATAATGCTTATCGATCGGATTGTGGCTCGGTTAATCAGGTAGCAACAACAAGCTGGCCAACAACAGCTCCAAATTCAGCATCCTGTCTACGGTCTGGATAATATTGAATTTATTGCAATGTGCTTAATTAGCCAGATCTGCTCTGTATTGTTTTATTGTTGTTGGCACAGATACAGTTATAAGCCAACTAGACAGTTCTCAAAAAAAAAAGAGGGCCGAGTGAAATAAATTTCATGTTTTATCGTTGCTTTCCAGAAGAAATTTATGTTAATGACAAACGTTGTGGTTTTCGTCAAAATTCCCCAATTTTTCTGAGTTGCCTGACATACATACATACGTACGTACGTAGATAGGAATTGATTTTGGTGTGTGTGTGTGTAAGAGTGTGGGCTGCATGAAAAATGTTTTTTATCACTCGCTTCCATTGCAAAACCAAGCAGAATTATGCATTTTAATTAAAAAATTTTGAAGCCGATCTATGCATGTATGCTAAGTGTTTGATGCCGCGTCGTCGTCGTCGTCGCCGTCGTCGACTGCGCCTCAAGTGCACATTTGACCTAATGACCAGCGACGACACGTTTGGTAACTTCAATTGACAACAACAATTTTATTGATGGCAAACTTAATTACATAAGCAAATAAGAATTAGTTGGCATAAACTAATTGCCTAGCAAGCAATCCGCTGAATGTGCAAAAAGCATAAACTGCATGATAGAGACTTTTTAGAAATTTGTAGTAGTTTTATTTAAACTGACTTATTTTCTACGATTCTGCATTTGAATAATTTAAGTTTCGAAACATCATAATCGTCTTACAAGCTTGCTGAAATGTATGTTACGGGCGTTGGTTATTCTCAAATTTGAATACATTCACAACAGTATCTCAATCTTTAATGGCCCTAGGCTAGGGTAATAATATTTAAACCTTAGTTCTTAACCTTCCCTAAAGGTCAACAAATTACATTTATTACCCTCATTATTGTCCCCTATTCTACAGCTCTCAGCCCTTGTTTCGTAGCAATTGGTTAATAAACACTCAACGCGCTATAATTTAATTTGTATTCTTGTCTTGTGTGCAAACCAAATCCGTTTGGTTCTCAGAAGCTGCAACTTGTAAAAGCTTTTTTCTGTCCGCGTCCTGAACATCGCGTATGCTTTCATACGCTAGTAAGCATAGCTTTTCAACTCTTTTTAGCAGGGTACAAAACGAAATAAGAATCGGAACGCAGAGCCGCAAAGAACCAATTCAAATGATTTACCACCGGTACCTGTACCGGAGCCGATATTCTTAAAGGCCCTGAGAGCCGGAACCGGAAATCAATATAATTTTGTACTAGTTTAAATACCAGAACCAAAACATCGGTACGGTTTCGGTTCTGAGTTAAATTTAATTTTTTTCAATTCGACGCAGTTGCTACCAACTTAAAACTTGACTTAAAAAGTTTTTGTTCTCGGTACAGAACCGATATAAGCCGGAACCAGTACTCGAAACTTATGCCTTAATGGCTCTCAATTAATTTCAATTTGTTTTTCTAATTGTCAGTTGTTAATTGTTTCTCCATAATACAAAACATTACATGAAACCTTTGTTTTGGCAAGCCTGATCAAAGGAATAGTTATAGATTTCAGAACAAAATTTTTATCTAAACGATTACTTCAACAACTTTCCAAAATTATTTTTAAAAAAAGAATGTTACTGTTACTTTTGGATCGGTTTTTGTTTGAGCCGCACCAACCTACTACCGACCCCCATTATATATTATACTGGTATCGGAATACTTTGTTGCCTGTTCTGTACAACTGCGATGATCTAACTTGTTTTGTTTGATTTAATATATAACTTCTTGGAGCATTTTGTGTAGAGCCCGCATTAGCTTTGAAATATACTGATTGTCCGTAGCTTTACATATAAGCTTAATTTAATGCACGCCAAAATGGGCAGCTCAACCCAGCTTAGCTGTTCAAATATGGTCAGTGGCTCAGAGCAATGAACCTGGAAATAAAGAGATAGAATGTTAATAATAAGTGCGACTAATAGCTCAGAGCTGTTGACTGCTGAGATTAATTGACTATGTGGATTAAAGCTTAGCTTTAATTAGTAGTTAAATTAAATGAACTGGTCATTAGTTAACCTTAAGCTGTCAATATGTATGGACAAATCTAAAATTGAACTGTAACAAAAATAGCCAAATGTTGACCAGTTTTTGATGAACAATAGGAAATATCATGACAAAAACACTCAGAACGTGGGAGTCTGTTAGAATACTTTGAATCATCCCAATTAGGTGGGTCGTAAACAACTTTGTGTAAGCTTGACTTTGACATAGTAAACTATCTAGTTTCGCTTTAATCTTCGGTTTTTTCCCCGTTTTGAGGTAAATCGCTTTTGCGGTTGGAAGCTTGTATCTTTCTCTCTTCTCTAAGTTCTGCGAATTGTTATTCAAACTTGACATATATGAAATATAACAAAATTGTGGCAAATTATTGTCAGTGGCGACCCTTAAATTACTGCATACAAAATGTTGATGCCGAGTCCAACCCTTCAGCCTGTCAGCCCGTATCTCCCACAGCTTTGAATTTCGAGCACTAAAAAAAATAATTAAATCACTTCAAAGCTTTTTGACGGCGTCCAAAGATCTGCATGAAACAATTTTCGAAGGCCGCATTCAACTCTGCCACCCCCAAGCCCCTCCCTTCTAAATCTCTTTCTTTTCATGCAGACTCTTTACCACAAACGTTTTCACGTTTCACCTTTCAGAGCATTTACGTTATCGAGCGCGCACTGTGCTAGCACATTACGTTTTGGAAATTTTAAATCAATTATCAAAGCATATACACACCACATACATATTCATGTGAATTTTTTCAATATTTTGAGAAATAATTGAGCACACAATCTCTTAAAATCAAATATACACGCATAAACAACGCCGACTAGGAGACACCCTAGAAACCCTAGACTCTACCTATCGAAATTCAAAAACACGCAGAATAATGCGCTTACAGCGATTGTTTGCTTTCTTATAATTTCTTTAAAGTTTTTAGTTTTTATAAGTTTCCAACTTGAAATTCTCTAGTGTAATTTTATCGAGTTGCGCTATTTTAATTATTTATTAAAACGTTGTTTGGTTTTACGTCAAAAGAGCCGCATTTTTCATTTGTTTAAAAGCTTAACAGCTTCTGCCTCAAAACTTATCATATATAATACTACGAGCTGAACTAAGCTTCTCATCCGGTTTGACGAGAATAGTTCATAGCTTAGTTTAGAATCTTTTCTCAGCGTTAACACGCGCGCAATTAACATAATGAAGCTATCCCGGAAACTGACATTGTTGTATTTGATATAATAGAGGCATTTTGTTGATTGATTCTTTTCACCTTTGAGATTGTGTGTTCAACGCACAGGTCAATTTTGTTTCATATTATTGATAACTCTTTTAAACGATAGACAGAAAAGTAATCATCTGTAAAAATCTTTGAAAATATAATGAATATAGACGGCTACACAGTGCGTATTAAAAACCTTTTTTTGCAAATCCAACTCTTATGTAACACGATTATGCCAATTATGTCAACATCAATATGCAAAATAAGCTAAGCCGAATCTGGTTAGTTTTACATTAAAGTTGACTGCGGCCGAAGTGTGTTTGGAATTAGCTCCACAGGTTAGGTACCCGCCTCAATAACGAGAGTTGAGATCTGAGGTTCCAATCACCTTAGAATTTTCTATCTATTTTCATCGTATAAAAGAAAAATCTCACTTCTTGAAGGGAAATTCTGTTGATAACTGATTATTCAGATACTGTCAGTGACAGATTGGTAAGAATTTCTTTGAGATTCCGACTCAGATTGACAATCTGAATGTGCGTACACACACACACACCCACACACACAGCTATCCGATTTATTATCCAAGGTCGTTGAATTGATAATTATGATTTTAAATCGTTGCCGGGCGTTTTGTAAGAGAGTTTAAAACGTGATACAAACTGCAAGATTGATTAAAAGACCTGAAAAGGAATATACTATTTATAAAGCGTAATACAATTGAGAAGTGAACTGGTTTTGTCAGTCTAGGAAATAAGTTTGATAATGAATGAATTGCATAATAAAGATTAATGGCTCCATCTTAAGACGTCGCATTGCCAAGCTAATTGATTTGCATGGACGTCAAAAGCACGCCTAAGGCTACCGTGATACTACTGAGAGCTACAAAAAAAAAAAAAGAACAAATTACAAGCCGAAGCACCTTGGCCATTATTTAACTTTTGGCCCGTAGCCAGATATCGCGATTATTATTATTAATTTGCAATTGTCCAAATGCCAGCTGAACGGACTGTTGTCTCAAGATAAAAGAAATTAGCCAGCGTAGAGGTGTTGTTAAGAAAAACCTCATAAACCGCTAAATAAAGACGGCAAAATTCAATGCAAATGCTGCAATGCCAGCAATGCGCAAAAAATCTTAACACTTAGCTAGAAAAAGCATCAGAATTGCATATTGTATGGGCGGCATTTGCTTGGACATTATTTTAACACATCATTTATGCAACTGCAATGGCCGCCTTGCTGACCTTTTGCCAAAGGCAACTAAGCTAACAACGTCAACAATTGCTGTGGCAGCAGCAGCAGCAGCCGCAGTGACGATCGTTTAGGCCACTTGATTAATGCCGATGCCAACAAGTGGCAACTTTATGGTCAAGTACGCGGCGATTACTAAACACACTGATTAATTATGCGACAAGTCAACAGGCCAGCAAGAAGTGTCACTGTGTGTTGGTTGCAAGCACGTTTCATTGACGGCGCACGCTCGTATTTCAAATGCATCGGTCATCCATTGACCCCCAGCACTCAGAATTCTATACCCACAGGAGGGCAGCACTTATATTGTGTTGGATTGTAACAACAGTTCTTGTAATTGCATTTAGTTACCTTGTATTTGGTATATTTTTTTTTAACGATACCTTTTCAGCGCACAGTTAAATTCTCAAAAAAAAATTTGTTGCCTCGTTAGATATAGTGTATTTTGAAAAGACTAAAAGGATGAAAAAGCCGGAACAGCTTTTGATTTTATACCCTAAACATGATATGGAAAAAGAGCTAGAGCATTTGCAAATTATTTTTTCTCGGGCCTTCTAACTAGCTTTTTTTGGGTTACTACGATTGACACTTGTTGTGTATGGATGACAATCGATCTTTGGACCTCCAAAAAAAGCTTTCAGTAGCGACACAAGACAAAACTTTCGTAATATTTTGAGATATTTTTGTTTTTTGTTTTGTAGAACTGCAATCCAGAATCAAACGTTTGCTGCACCTATCGCCCAGCGCCAATCACGACCACAACTAGGAGGACGACAACGACAACAACAACAACGCCAACGCCCTACTCCACTTGTCCACGTGATTCTGATTGTGTAGCGCCGCAAGATTGTCGGAATGGTGAAATCAGCGCCATCAACTATGTTAAAAAGCAAGGGGTAAGTAGTGGCAATAAGACATTTGTCAGGCCAAAGACCGTTTAACTGGCTCAAATTGAGCAACATCGAAGATTTGTCTGAGCGTCACAGAAGTTACAAAAACCATTTGAAAAAAAAGCCCCGACCAACTGCATACAGCCGCATTTCGGATGTGCCAATGATGAGATGCCCTGAAAACAAAGCGTTTCATATATTACTGCAGCAATCTTTCTCAAGCAATCAAAACTGTAACTAGAACAACAACAAACACTTCAAGATGCAGCTTATTAGCACACAATTAGTTTACATTTTCAGACAAAACCTACTATTGTTATTGCTGGTTTTTGTTTATGTTGATTTTTGTAGATTGCTGTAACTTAATTCAAATTGCGCTCAAACTTTGATCTATGTATGTATGTTGTTTTTGTTTGCCATCTCGTATTGAATTTTGATTTGTCATGCCAGAGAGGAAAACTTGATGAGATAAGTCAACATAATGTGGTTTAGTTAACCCTTCTTAGGTAAGACTGAATAATCCAAGAGAATAATATGGTATTGTAGAATTCATCTAGTGTGTTCTGTTTTGTCTTGAAATGTTTAATGCATAGAATGAGGTATTTAAGATCACATAAAGTAAATTTTTTCTTGATCAGACTTTTCTTATATTTCAAATAGTTAGATTTTTATTAAATCCATTCTGCTATTTACATTTGCGGTATATTTTATAGAATTATCAAATATAAAATATCAAATGAAATCATTGATGTGTCGGTGGGGGATTTCTTTGGGGAATAACTCAAAATCTAAAGCATCCGCCTCGGTTTTAAGATGACTCAGGTTCAATTCCTAGACGACGCTATGAAACTTCGAATATACTCATGAAAAATCTATATAAGAGTGTAGTTGATAAATCCGCCCACCCTCTCTAATTTTATCATTCCCATCAATCATAGATTATGAACCCATGTATCACAAATTTTTCAACTTTGTTAAATTATTTTTTTTTCGTTAAATCTTCAAACCCATCCACTAAACTGGCTTTGAATATAGATATTTATATATATACAGCAGATATTATTATTTTTGTTTGAGTTTCGCTGCAAGAGACAAACACACAGTAAAAATGTATCTGGCATACATCGTATAGCAATGACATTGCCCGGGTTCAAGTAAGCCGCTGTTGTCAGTGGCAATGTCAAAACGAAAGACTCAGGCAGCGAACTTGATACCGTCAAGGAAATGGAATGCAGTTGAACCCACAAGTAATGTTCGTGAAATGCATTTAAGGCAAAAAAAAAAAGTGTTAAATCACTGCCTACCAGAACACTTGCCAGCCAGAAAATTGTGAGATAAACGAGAAAGAGAGAGAGGGAGGGAGAGGGAGAGAAAGAGAGACTCACATACTAAAAGCCCAGGATGGAACGACCTTTCTTCACGATTTATTCAGACCTAGTGCTTTGTGGCTGGCATTGCAATTGCATAATTTGTTTACATGCAATCCCCAACAAAACGGGTCAGTTGCATATTCAACTGCTGTACAGCTCTGGTTGCTTGTTGCCAATTGTTGCACGAAAAAACGAAAGCACGAAAAAATCATCACAGCAAGTGAATAATGTTGCAGACGCTGCTGCAGCAGTTGCAACCACGCACTTATGTACATATACATAACTGAAATCGTTTCAGCTAGTTGATGTTTTCTTATTTCCCTTTATTATTATTATTTTGTTTTCGTATGTATTTTGTATTTTGTGACTTCTCATTTCGGTGGGCCACAATCTCATAATTTGCCTCGACTTAACAGCGTCAGCAGCTGGCGGCGAGCAGGCACAAATAGGTGGCTCAAACTCGTTAAGTTATGCAGGCATTGACGCCAATTGCGTGGCATGCTACAAAATGCACGCTAGGGACAACAAGCAACAAGCGGCAACAGCTGTGTGTGTGTATGTAAAGACGAACCAGTTGCCGCAGTGTATCCCTAATTTACAAGAGTGCAAAGAGGCAAAAATAACTTAAGTAGCTTAGCAGTGAAAAATGCGCGGAATGCAACATTGCAAGGTCGTTCGGCTTGTGTGTGGAATGGCTGATTGGCTGGCAACCCTCACTGTCCCGACACAATTTCGCCTTGCGCCGAGCGACGAAGCCTTGAAAGAGGCCAAAATGCGGCCTAGCCCCACAATCGTAACTCTCAGTCTCATCTTTGATTCTTCGGTCGGTGTAGTTGTACTGTGGATATCTGATCAATTAATGTTTACATGCCACATGCCACATGCGAGCATCAGCATTTGCCCCACTCACTGATTGATAACGCTCCCTTTACACTATGTATTTATTTGTTTTCCTTTTATCCACTTTAATGGATCCCGAATTTCAAACTGGTCAACCGACCTGATCGACTTTGACACTGTCAACTTTAGTATAATATCATGCATATAATTATATAGATGATTATGGCGCGTATTTACATTGCAGTCATTTATCATTTAAGCTGCTGTGCAATTTACATGTTTTACATTTTGTAACATGCCGCATTGCGTGAACTCAATTTTTTTTGTTTTCCCTTTTTTTTCCCCCAGTTCCATGTTATTTATGTAAACCGAAATGCTGTTGTTTTCTTTTTCACAAGCCGGTTTAACACTTGCAACTTTGACAAATTTTAAACTTTGCATAAACCTTGTTTACTGAAATTTTACATAGCGTATTAACAAAAAAAATGTCTTAGTAATTTTTTATTATTTACTGTGTTTACAGACAGTAATGTAAGTGGGTGGAAACTGTCTTGGTGAAGAGCCAAAAGAGCCGTAAGACAAAACGCAAAAAAAAAAAAAAAGCAAAACAGAAAACAAATAAACAAACAAAACTCCAGCAATAGTTATAATGATCATGATGATGACAACTTCAAGGTCTAGGCCGATAGCCGGACACTGCGACGCAGTCGGCGACAGCATTTAACAATTTGTGGCTATTAGGTTTATGTATTAGTGTTTGGTGTTGGTATGTCTTAAGCTGCGAATGCATGCATAATATTATCAACGATTTCAGCTATAGATATGCGCCTTTAAGTGTATGTTACATATAACACTTCCAGCTCTACGGATTATTTAATTATATAGCTGGCCTGTGCCATAAAAAAGGCAGTTTTACATACATTCATTATTTATGGCTTAGAAGACGAGGCATAAGCGAAAGACTCAAGGCACAAACTTATTATATTGCTGGCTACTTCTAGATGGCGAAACACAACAAAACACAAATTCCAAATGTGTGCATAAACAGCCAATGCCAACAACGAAACAAAATATTAAACTGCAGATGTGGGCATTAAATACTGAGGTGTTTGCCACAATAAAGCTGACATGAATGCAAGCGACTGCCAAATACCCTAACAGAATTATAGTACCAGTTAAAAACAGGTGTTAGGAAATCTGCTTACTAAGGTGAGAATGGGGCTGGGCATAGCTCAAATTTTAAGCATTAATTTCGATTAGCTGGAATCTATAGATATTGTGATTTAATGTAATTGTTATGTAATTCCGATCCCATTATGTGTATGTCTGTCTACCTGTTTAAATGAACACGTCAATCTTCCCATATTCCTAGGCATACTTATAGTGATCGGTCAAGCAACACCTAAGGTATGAACTGCAGGTATTTAAATGTATGGGGCTCATACATAAATATTCTAATCAATCCTCATCCTCATTACTAAGTTAGGGATATTTATTATTTCTTTTTACTCTGCAAGCTCAGACTTTATCTCAAGCCTTATTGTACTGTAAGGGAAGTGCTTGGCAAAATGTTTCAACCTAAATCACATTTTGATTACAATACGCCAGAGGACCAAGTTATTTGTTATTGGCTCTGGACAGCTGTTTCGGTTGCGTGGACAGCCTTGCTTAGCAATGACATTAAACATAATTTTATAAAATTTCATATATGTGTGTACTTATTGTAATTGCAACATTATTAACAGATTGCAGCGGACCACAAACGAGACAGGCAAAACAACAACACCAACATACAACATGCTGTATGGCCAACAAAATTTATTAAAAGCATTTTAACGTCATTGTTGTTGCTAGAGATTACATATATTAGCTGTCGGCTGTACAAGTAGCATCGGTATGCTGTTGTTGTTGTTGTTGTTGCTGTTGTTGTTGTCATTGTTTTTATCTCGAAACTGCAAAATGATTGATCATACGCAAGAGGGCAAGAGACGCGACTTAATCGGCAATCAGGTGGAAGCTGAGGGCTGTCTGCTGCCTGCTGCTCGTAATTGATCAACCACAACAACAAATTATGCCAGTTTTGCATTGTTAGTGTTGTGACTCTTTTTTTTTTTTATTATTTAATAGGCAGAAACGAAACTATAAATAGTCAAAACAAAAACCGTATTTTTGACTGTTTTACTGGAAAGCTATACTCCTTAATCAATATAGTGATTGAGTTTCAACTACTAGGCGACATTTAGTTAAAAGCTTGTGTCAACGAAACATCAAGTAGGTATGTTAGAGCTGGCTATAGGGTATTTTTTAGTCGAAATCTTTGATTAAAGCGCCCTACTGGTTTTTCTGATGGCAACGCAGCAGCCATAATAATAACATGTATTACATAAAACTTAATGCTCAGTGGCCAATGAGAGATATCTACATTAAGTCGATATTTGATTAACGCTTAATTAATGAAAATTATGCCAGTTGACCAACTAACGATAACGACAAAAAATTAAGGCAGCCAAGTGAAGGACAACCGCAACAACGATAGCTTATAATATTTAGGCCAAACGGCCTTTAGTATGCCCAATGGACAAAAACATGAGCATTAGTAGTTTATTATAATAACTGAGGTGCACTTTGCTTTGTTTTTTGATCGGCTGCTCGACATCAAGCCCTCCCTAGTGGGAGGTCGACTAAGGAAAAAGCGAATGCTGATTACACATGCTCATATAACTGCTCCATGTCAATTTTTCGACGAGGTGTACTCCTGAATACTTATTTTCTTGGAAGTACTGTATTGTCTATAAATATCACGTGATTTTCATCAGCATCAAAAACATTCTGATTTGAAAAAAAAGAAACTCCTATAACATAGGCAGTACAAGTTTATTTTAATTTATCGATACCTCTTTCAATTTTCGATGTACAATAAAAACCTGGAAATTGATTTGGAAACTATAGAAAAAACAGTTAAAATCCGTAAAAATATTTGATGAAACAGTTTGAAAAACACTAGGGATATTGAAATCGGAAGTTTAATCAACACCTTCCTACTTTGTTTTCCTCTTTGTCGTCGGCAGTTTTTTATAATACACACTTGAATTCGCACGCCCGCGGTAGCAGCTGCCGTTTGTCTGCTTCTAAATTATGAGTTACAAATTGCGCGAGACAGTAATATAGAAGGTCGCCAACGTTGTGTCGGCCGTGTGAACAGTTGAGGTGAACTGCGCTGTCTTGGGATCTGTTCAAATTCGAATCTGTGTGCAGAATACCTAATTTAATTCTTTTGTGGGCGGTCTGAATATGAGCATTGCGATTGCGTAAGCAATGCGACGGAAAAAAGCATTGTTTTCGAAATTGTTATTTTGTTTGCAAATTCTGACATTAGTGTTTGGTGTTCTGTTAATGGCGGTAATCATGGTGGGCGGTAGCGCAAGCTAGTGACGAAGCATGACGCATGGCCGACTAGCAATATATACAGGAGAAATGGAAAGATTGATTAATATGCCAATCGAAACTTGGATATGCGCACAGTTTGAGTTTTGGTAGCTAAAGGTAATGTTTAATATTTGAAGCTTATAGGGTAATTTGGGCCTTTTACCCAAGATTGACCGCTTCAATGAACGGGTTGCAAGTTCAAGTGTTGCTTAACGTGATTGCATTTAAATTTTTGGCAACGCTTTATGTTTATCTCCGTATTAATTTTATTGGCTGCAACATAAATAATCTTAACCTTTTCTTTTCTATTTTAGCCAAACCGTTGCTATGCTCCGGAAGTTTGCTGTCGCATGCCATCGACTACTCTTACCGAAGACGGCTACATCTTTAATCTGCCCGAGAAGAACTTCCCGCTGCCAACCAATCCCACTGTGCCCGCAGTGCGTGTCACCCAGCCCGCCTATCGTCCACAGCCAACTACAGCGCCCGCTCCGGGGCCCACCAATGAGTATCTGCCACCGCAAACTACTCGTCGTCCCGTCTATCAGCCTCAGCCGACGCAGACGCGTGCCCCCCAACCCATACGCCCTCAACCCACACAGCAATCCTACCGGCCGCAGCCTACTCAGCCCGCGCCCACGCAGTCCGTGTACCGGCCACAGCCAACAGCACCATCCACTCGTCGCCCCACCAATGAGTACCTGCCTCCAGTCTCCGCAAACGAGATTCCCCACCGTGAACCGCGTCCTACCCAGCCACCACGCTATGAGCCGGACCGAGTGCCACAACCATCGAACGAGAAGCCCATCTACCGCGGCGAGGATCAACTTTCTCCTCAGATCTTCCCGACACCACAGGCCGGCGAACTACCCAAGCATTACGCCAAGTGTGCCTCAGCACTTGTCTGCACCCCGGAGAACTACTGTAATGCCATCGGCGTGCTCAGCGAGACGCCCCTTCAGCTGAGCCCCATGGAGATCGCCTTCCGTGTCCCACTCACCGATTGCCTGGTGCCCGAGAGCGGTGCTCCCGGCAAGTGCTGTCGTGATCCCAACTACGTTGATCCCTGGCCCGTGAATCTAGCTGGTGTCTGTGCCACTCGCAACAAGCGGTACGTCAACATATTTCCTGTTCTGATTTATTATTTACTACGTTTAAGCTTTCTGTGTCATGAATACTTAAAAGGAAGAATTTGAACATGCGGAAATGTCTATTTTCATGCAGAAAAATCTTGATCTAAGAAATAGTTAAAACTAGATGGCATCACACTGGCAGCTTCACTTATTTCGTTTATTATTTTTATCTAATTTCTTGCAACCAAGTCGATTTTTCCGGGTATACTGAAAACAAACTTTTTCTCTTCGAGACTGCAAACCTAAAAAAGATGATTTTTAACAAACAAAAAAAACAACGCAAAAAGTAAACTAAAAACCAAAAATAAGACTTGTAAGGGACCACACGGGAAGCACCAGCTTTAACACACATAAGACTAAAAAAAAATACAGACGAATTGATGACCTCCTCCTTTTATAAAGTCAGTTAAAAGAAAATGCTTTCAAAGCTTGCTATTTATATGAAGGAAATTCAATTGCTAAATACCTAAAGTAGTTTGTACATTTGGTTAAAATATTCTCTTGTCTTATTGAAAAATGTTTTATTTCTTCTTATAGCACCAAGCCAACAGGTGTAAAGGATATTGATGCGAACTTTGCTGAGATCCCATGGCAAGCAATGGTGCTCCGCGAGTCTAGCAAATCTCTGCTCTGCGGTGGTGCCATAATTGGCGACGAATTCGTGCTTACCTCGGCTAGCTGTGTGGATGGGTAAGTTAAGGCGAAAATCGTACATGAAATTGAAAGATTATACATATTTTTTTATGATGTAGCGTGCCAATAAACGATGTGCGCATTAAAGCTGGCGAATGGGAGCTGGGCAGTACCAACGAGCCACTGCCATTCCAGCTAGTGGGAGCAAAAACCATCGATGTTCATCCGACGTACAACCCGTCGACCCGCTCAAATGACATGGCTATAATCCGTTTGGACAAACGTTTTGAGTTCGCCACTCACATTCAGCCCATCTGCATTAGCGACGAGGATCCTGGAGCATCGGAGCGCTGTGTGACAACCGGCTGGGGCAAGCAGGCGCTTTCAAGTAAGCAACATGCAAAGATATCATTGTAAAGAACTATGTAATCCATTCCATTCCATTCTTAACGCATAGTTCACGAGGAGGGTGCCATCATGCATGTGACTGACACAGCAACACAAGCGCGCAGTGATTGTGGTGCCGATGGAACGAGCGTATGCAGTGCCACAAAATTCGATTCGTGTGAATTCGATGCGGGCAGCGCGCTGGCCTGCGGCAGTGGCTCCAATGTCAAGCTCAAGGGCATTTACAGTACAGAGTCGAACTGCGGCGAGAATCAATCGGTGCGCTTCTCCAAGCCTGACATCAAATGGATTAATCAGGCATTTGCAGATCGTAGCAAGCCGCTGCTCCTAAAACGCTTCTAGAGCGCAACGACTCAGCCAACCACTCAAATGATAATGATGATCAATCAATTAATTCATCAGACGACAGCTGAATATAATTATTGGAAAAACACAATTATTTTAGTTGAACTATTTTTAATTTAGCCAACTTTGCACTGCTGTTAACAGTCTTTTAAATTTATATCTATCTATCTATCTATCCTCAAGCACCACTAGCAGCAGAAAACCACATCTCCGCCATCGACCCCACATTCAACTAACTTTTTAATTTATTCATGACAAGAGCCATTTTTATTTAGAATTGACACTTGTATTTAAAATACCAGCAAGTCTTTTTTAAAACTATTTCTGTATTAGTTCAAATAAGTGAAGAGAACATTGTGTCTACTGTTGTATTTTAATGGTATAGCGAAGTGCAGCAAGTTGTAAAATATACATATATTTAATAATAAGTCTAGGTTTTATGGACAAGCAAAATACGAACGAACAAATCCTTGCAATATATCCAAGCACTCATATATTCCGCAATAAAACAATGACGAACTGTCCCTTAAGAACAATTGAGATTATACAAATATAGATTTTTTTATTTTTTTACATTTACTACGCGTACCTAGGTTAGTCGACCCTTAGAGCTGTGCACCTTTTCACATATAAGCGCACCAGATCCCGATACTTTCCGTTATTTAAACCTTTTCCTGTATCGGTCACTAATCATATACATATGTTTATGCATTTGTTATATGTTAAACATGTTGTTTTATGTGTCTATGCATCTAAATATAGCTTTTTATTTAATTATTAAATAAAGAAAAATTACTGTACACATACTAGAAATCTCCTTTGACTCGTCGGTGTAGTACAGAATTCCAATCGAGCAATGGGGGGTTCGTTTCAAAAGCCTATGTATTTAGAACTGCGGATGATTCGTGTGTCACTTTGTTTATAACTTATTTCCACAATTCACAACCTAACTCATTTTTCATCAGTGAACATGCACAAAATGGCACGCAAATATATACATATATATATTTATATATATAAAGATAAATATATTTTATAAAAATATATATAAATGCGTAAATATCTTTTCTATTTTATTTTGTTAACAAAAATCACAATTAAATTTGAATTGTATTCAGATTCTTGCCTGATCATAATTAGCCTTATACCAAAACACAGAAGTTTTAATTGCTTCCTCAAAGTCTGTAAACTTAAAATCTGGCAAAAGCATCCGTAGCTTTGCATTGGATGCCGTTTTTCTGTATTGTCCATCTGCTTTGCTAGTATTACAGACCAGTTTTCCCTGTAAGATATGATCGGTTGTGTATATTAGTATGATGTGGCAAAATTATTTACTTTTAACATTTAATACCTTAAAGTTAAATGCCTTGGCTATGGCTTCAGCCACCTCATAGATTGTCACCTCCGACGTCTCATCAACACTCAGAATTATAGGTTCAACGCTGTTATAGTGTCTCAGCACCCAAACCATCAGCTTGGCCAAGTCCAATGAGTAGATAAACTGACGCAAAGGCTTACCGCTGCCATAGATTGCAAAGATCTTCTCGCTCTCGTCAGTCTCCTGCTCCTCAATGCACAGCTTGTGCATTCGATTGATCATGCCCGGGATAACGTGGCTTACATCGGGCTTGTAGTTGTCGTGTGGACCAAATATGTTGCATGGTATCACAGATGTGTACAAGTGGCCATACTTGTCGTGATAAGCATGATTCTGTATGTCTATCAAACGCTTTGCGTAGGAGTAGCCATAGTTTGAAGTATGTGGCGGTCCATTGTGCACCATTGTTTCGTCGATCGGGTAGCCGGTCTTGTCTGGAAATATGCATGTGGATAAGCAGGAGACAACTTTATTGCAGCCCAGTTCATGTGCTGTTTGCAACACATTATCGTTGATCAATATGTTGTTGCGCTGAAATTATAAGGAAATCACTTTTAGTCAGCACAAACAGCTGCAACGACTTCTTACTATGCCTACTTACTAAGAAATCCAGGTTGTTATTCATGTTGTGAAACAGGCCACCGACCATGGCAGCTAAGTGTATCACATGCGTTGGCTTTACCTTTTCGAAGAGGGCCCGCGTGGCAACTAAATTCCTATATTTTGTATATGTTTGAAATATGAAAATGCATATTGTGTTACAAACGAAAAGTACTTACGTTAAATCTGCATCTTTGGAGCCGCTAAAGACCCATTCCTCATCGATTGGCGGGTCATCTGTAATAACAGCTTGCAAAGCTTTGCCTACAAGACCAGTACCGCCCGTAACTAACACCTTCTTCATTATTGTCAATTAGTTTTCAAACAACAACTGGAAACAGCTGATGTCTCAATAAAAATGCAACAGCAAACAACAATGGCTGATGTGGCTTCACAACAAATGGTTTTTTTTAAGCATCGAAGTATCGATACTTGTTTAGTTTTCTGTTCCCACTGTGCTGCGTCTACTAAAGCATTCTGAGAAGAGCTGTTCAACTCATAACCGGTTGCCTCACATGAAATAACTTTGATATGTATCATTTGCAGCTAATCGTTGTGGAAATGTTAAACAAAATGCAACTGTAATTTTTTTACAGTCCGTAAAGAAGCATTTCGTATAAAACCCACTGGAGCACATATTTCAAGAACTAAGTGAAAAATATTTCATTTAATATTTGCGTTAAACTGAGTCAAAAAATAATTTGAATTTTATTGATATCTTGTTTAGATTACGAGATGGTGGTTGCCGAATGGTAGTTGGCGCCAATTATAATTAAAGCAGAAATATCGATACATTGGTAAAACACAAAAAATAGTATCGATACTTATCGAGCTATTATAGTCGATAGTTTACAAGTTGCCAGCCGGCCGGCCTACAGAAAAGTATTGCTAAAGTTTGTGAAGATGCATAATTATTAAACAACAAAATGGATACGCAAATTATAGACGCCGTTAACGACTTCTTGGTAAGAGTTTACAAAGCAGACTCTGTCAATTAGCGTACTAACGCATTGTTTCACACAGAAAGTGGACTCCATAGACGAAGCCTTTGTAAGCGTCATTGTTTTTAAGTCGGACGACGATAAATCCACCAATTTTACAAAGAGTTTAAGTAAGTACATTTAAAAGCTACTATATATTAATACTGTGTATATTTCTAACACATTATATTAATTTTGTTTTATTAAAGTAACCGGATTTGGCAATGTGGAAAACCGCGAGCAGGTCCTGCGCTTATATCTGTTGCGTACTGCAGAGGCGCCAAGCTATCACATGCAAGTGCTTATGGGAGCGTTGCCCAAGTTGGTAGATGCACATCTTATAACAGCGAGGTAAATCATCCATTTGAAAATGACAACATCAACATTAAAGTGTGTATGTGTCTATTCATAGAATGCTATGCGACAAGGTGCTGTCCTGCGAGAAGCTTGACTACGAACGCAAAACATTTTGGATCGAGAGTTTTCGGCTCATCAAGAAGGTCATTGCACAGGTGGACTACAAGGGAGTGCGCGAGATCATGAAGGCGTGCCGCGACAAGGCCCAATGGTTTCCACTTAATGTCAATGTCACGTATCTGCCACAGCTGCTGGCCGTAGAGGAAATAATACGCTTTATATTTGATCGTAATAATTGCCTGCTGCCCGCCTATTTTATAGCAAATGAAATAATGCGCCCATTTCCCTATCACTGGAAGCTTAATCAGCTAATGACGGATTTTGTCGAAGAGTTTCGCACGACAGCGCAAATGGTATCCATTATTGGCCATGCGAACATGTTGCCTATTGTTGAGCATTTTGGCTATGCCGACCACTTGATGAACTCATGGAGGTTAGACCACAACACCCTAAAATTTAACTTTAAAGGCAGCCTTCCCTATGAGCCTGAACTGCTGGAGGATCAGACACAGCTTCTGCGCTATGTGCTCGAACAGCCATACTCACGCGAAATGGTTTCGGTCATGCTTAATCTGCAGAAGCATCAGAAGCAGCGCTACAATGCGCTCGAGGAGCAGCTGGTCAATTTGATAATACATGCTATGGAAATGACTGAAACCAATGATGCAACTGCGGGCAGTGGTTTTAATGCATCCGACGAACAAATCTCGCACAACGAATGGGTTTGGCTGCATCTCTCCTCTCAGCTGATTTATTTTGTGCTCTTTCAACTTGTCAGCTTTATGCACATTGTCCTGGCTCTGCATGAGAAGGTTGACTTACGGCACTTGAAGCACGTTTAAAAATATGTTGTTTAAATATTTACTGTACATTTGCAGCTTTCAAAGATGGAGCTGCGCAAGGGGCGCGATCAATTAATGTGGATTCTGTTGCAGTTTATCTCGGGCAGCATTCAAAAGAACCCTGTAGGTCATCTTAACTGTTCATGTTTTTAATTAAAGTTTTAATATAATAATTTTCCTGTCCACTCAGATCACCAACTTTTTTCCAGTCTTTCGACTCTTTGATCTGCTTTATCCGGAGCAGGAGCCCCTAAAGTTACCGGACTACAACAAGTCTTCGTTGGTGCGTCACATGGCTCCCATTTGCATTTGGATACATTTAATGAAGAAAGCTCGTGTGGAGAACATGAATATAACACGTCCGCTTCCCATTGCGTTGAAGAATCACCAAGAGTATGTATATGTATTAAATGAAAAAGTATATCCTTTAGTTTTCAATAATTGCAGCTTTCTACAGCATCTAGTAGCTCCGAATAGCATGATGAATTCCACATTGGGCAATGATTTTCGCATAATACTGATCTGCAATGCGTACTCCACGAATCAGGAATACTTTGCGCGTCATATGAACATCTTACTAGATGCCATGAATGGCAATGCCAAGACGGCAAATGGCACCCCAATACCAGCAGTTACTTATTCCGTTTCAGTGCTAGACAGCCTAACGTTACACAGCAAAATGTCGCTTATTCACAGCTTTGTTACTCAAATGCTGAAGCAGGCTCAGAGCAAGACACTGGTACCGGCGCCTGCTCTTATTGAAACGTACGCTAGACTGCTGGTCTACACTGAAATCGAGTCGCTTGGCATCAAGGGTTTTCTGAGTGAGTTATTTTCAGTGTTGAGGATGTGCGTTTAATAAAAGCAACCAATAACTGTTTAATGCAGTTCTTTGAGAAACCTATCTCGGCACTTAATCTTTGTTTAAAAAAAAAACTAATAAGATAGGTAATGCATTTTTTAGGCCAGCATATTTTAACAAGCTTAAATTATCTTGCAGTTTTTTTTTCACCTGTTCCATGCCCACAACTCTACTTAAGGTATAACACACATGCATTTTCCGTTGCCGAGATGAAGACCTCGCATTAAATACACTTATTTGACAAAACTTACAATGCAGAAATGCTAGTTTTCAAAGCTCTTTCAAAATAAATTTTCGGATACAATTTCTTACATTTTTATACATATTTTACAGCTCAGCTACTGCCAACGGTGTTTAAGAATCATGCCTGGGCCATGTTGCACACATTGATGGAAATGTTCTCCTATCGCCTGCACCATGTGCCCACACACTATCGAGTCCAGTTGCTGTCGCTGCTTTATTCGCTTTCTTCTGTGCCCCAGACAAACAAAATGCAATTGAATCTATGGTAACTTTAAAATTGGTCATTTCTCGCAACCTCAATTAGCTATTTAATCTTATTTTTTTCTGTAGCTTTGAGTCCACCGCTTTGCGTCTAATTACCAGCATTGGCTCCGCAGAGTTTCAGTCACAGTTTTCGCGGCATTTGAATGATAAATCCCCTGGCGGTGTGGCATCCAATGAGAGCGAGGAGCTAAATCGTATGCTCATCTTGACGCTGGCGCGTTCTATGCACGTGCATGGCGGCGGCGATGAGCTGGCCGGCTGGTGCAAAGAGTTTCTGTCCAACATAATGCAGCACACGCCGCATTCGTGGCCATTGCAGTCGCTCGGCTGTTTTCCGCCTGCCTTGAACGAATACTTTACACAGAACAATCACCCGGCTGAAAACAAGCAGCAGCTTAAAAAGTCCGTGGAGGAAGAGTATCGTAATTGGACATCCATGTCCAATGAGAACGACATCATTGCCCACTTTTTAAGAGCTAACACAAATCCCCTGTTTCTATGCCTGCTTTTTAAAATAATTTGGGAAACGGAGAGCATCAGTCCTGTGGCTTACAAGTGAGAGTTTACTAACATTGTGCTTTAAACCATTTTCAAATACTTCTTACTTTTAATTCTAGAATACTAGAGGGCATTAGCGCACGCGCCTTATCCACTCATTTGCGCAAGTTTTGCGACTATTTGGTCGCTGAAGTTGCCAGTTCTTCAGATGGCCGCGACTTTATCCACAAATGCGTGGACACCATCAACAACATGATTTGGAAGTTTAATGTAGTTACTATCGACCGCCTGGTACTCTGTTTGGCTCTGCGAACTCATGAGGGCAATGAGGCTCAAGTTTGTTTGATAATCATTCAGCTGTTGCTGCTAAAAGCCTCTGAACTTCGCAATCGAGTTCAGGAATTTTGCAAGGACAACAATCCCGACCACTGGAAGCAAAGCAATTGGTGAGTACACCCACTTACATTCCATCCTTAGCTTAAATCACATGTGTTGACTTTTGTTGCAGGCATGAGAAGCATCTATCGTTTCACCAAAGCTACCCCGAAAAGTTTGCACCTGATGAGTCTGCATCGCAAATCCCACTGCCCGTGTACTTCAGCAATGTGTGTCTACGTTTTTTGCCTGTGCTCGATGTGGTTGTCCATCGCTTTATTGAGCTGACAATACCCAATGTGCACCAAATACTGGGCATCATTTTGGACCACTTGAGCATACTCTATAAGTTTCATGGTAAGTGATTTTTTTTTTACCCTTATCTGTCTCATAATATAAATTATATGAATCAATTATCGAATGCTATTTAGAGAGAAAGTGTGTTGTACTTAAATGAGCAACACTTCTTAGTTGTGTTGCAGACAAAGAAATATTTATAAGTATTGTAAATATTTGTATTTCGCTTCTTAATTGATAGGATCCACTATAAAAATCTTAAAATCCTTAAATTTTTAGTTTGGCTAGTCCTTAAGCAATGTATGTTTTATGTCTTATAAATGTTTTATTCTGCTTTTAGATCGACCTATTACATATTTGTATAATACATTGCATTATTATGAGCGTATTCTGCGTGATCGGCTGCCACTTAAAAAGAAGCTGGTAAGGTTTTGCATGAAATGTGATAAACAGTTTACAATATTTTAGTTTATGACAGGTTAGCGCTATAACAAGCGCTTTTAGTGAAATACGTCCGGCCAACTGGAGCGTTAGTGAGCCCTACAAAGTCTACCTGCAGAGTCAGGACACGTTATGGACGCCCGAGCTAAGCTATTATATGAATCTCATTAGAAGACTGGCTGACAGTGAGTAATCTGGTATTATTGTCACTGATTTTCTGTCCAGACTTGCTCACACTTGTGGTTTATTTAGCTATCAGCGGCAAAAACGTCTTCTACACAACCGACTGGCGTTTCAATGAGTTTCCAAATGCGCCTACGCATGCGCTTTATGTTACCTGCGTGGAGCTACTTGGATTGCCCTTAGCGCCATCAGTGGTTGCTGGCAACATTATCAATGTGATTGTCGACGGGTATGCGATAATTCCACAAAAAGAGATACACAGCTATATTAATGCGGTGGGCATTGTGCTGGCCGCCCTTCCTGAGCCTTACTGGAGCGCAATTTACAACCGCCTGCAGGATATGCTAAACACACCCAACATGCTCAATTGGACGTATCGCTTTAATGCTTTTGAACTGTTTAACTTTAAGACAGTGCGTGAGGCCATGCTGGAGAAGAGCTATGCTGTGGTGCTCGCAGTGGCACATGCTGTATTCCATCACATGGGTGCCTTTAAACTAGCTGCTATGACTAGATACATTAAAGAGAAGCTTAAGCCATGTGTGCGCACTGAGCACCAATTGTTATACCTGTGCCACGTCTTTGGACCGTTTTTGCAGCGCATCGAGCAGGAAAAACCCAATGCGGTCGCGGGCATTGCAATATTCCTGTACGAAATGCTAGAAACTGTGGACAAGCAGCATGGCCCCAAGCCCCTTGAATATATGGATCAGATTTGCGATTTTCTGTAAGAAAATTTTAAATAATATTTGTCTAGATATATTTTTATTAATATCTTTTATTTAGCTATCACATCAAGTACATTCACGTAGGCAACATAATTAAAAACGAGTCGGAGGCAATCATCAAAAGGCTGCGACCCCTACTGCAAATGCGTTTGCGCTTCATAACCCACCTTAATCTAGAGGATATACATAACGAAAAAAGGTGCTGCTTTCATATTTTATGCAAATCAATAAAGTTAATATATAACATATTTCCCATCCTTTCATAGCTCTGATAGCAATGCAAACAGTATTACAAATGCAACTGCAAACACTAACTCATCTTCATTACAACCGCAACAACTACAACAACAATCACAGCAACAGCACCAGCAACTACAAACAGCGCCTGTGATTGCAGCAACCACCAGCGTTCCACTGGGCAGCGGTGGCAATCCTCAGCAGCAAATGTACTTACAACACATGCAACAGCAGCAGCAACAACAACAACAAATGCAAAACATGGGCATGCGTCACAATTAATCAAAGACTATCAAGATATACTTAATAAGGTAGCCTCCCTCGATCTCTCACCACTTTCCAAATAGAAGTCAAATTTGAGAAAAGATGCGTCGCTCACAATGGTTGTTTTCAAACGGAAATTTAAGAAGTTTGCAACAAGAGCGAGAGAGCGAGTAATGTTTAGTATATCTTGATCTTGAAGACAACCAGACAAAGCATTTGTTCGTCATTAGTTAAGTTCTGTGTATTTGTATTAGTATTGATAGTTTCAAATGCAATAAATTAAAATGCAGTTTTCATTGTTTGCATTATGCACATGTCAAACTAGTTTAGCTCGCTCATAACATGCCTTTGCTTCTCTCAACCTGATCCCTAAGCTTGAACGCTGTAAATCAACTCGAGCGCACTTTAGTTGTGCTTGCAATGCTGCTCACTATACACGCGCTAGGGGTGTTGCTCTTTTGCATTTCCCTGCTCTTGATCAGCGCTCGAAGTGAACTTTGTGATCGGGGCACTGGTGAATGCAAGGAGTTAACTGCCACCGATTGCCCTGTTTTATTCTATAATCAACACCTAATCGGCGAAGAAATTAAGTACTGCAATGAGTTTGAAGACATAGTATGTTGTCCCTTACCCCTTAATAGGCAACATCAAACGAAAACTGATGAGACGCGAGCATTTGAGAAAGGTAAGTATAACAAGTAAGAAGGCTCCAGTCGAGATTTCCCGACTAGGAGATACCCCAAACCATATACTTAACGCGTACAGTCATTGTATGTATGCATCTGTGACTAAACTTCAATCTTCGATATCTCTGGTGTTTCTAAACCGACTTCAATGAAATTTTCAGAAAAGTTCTACCGTTACCCATTATTTCAACCCCCATTTTAACATTTTCAAAATTCGATATTTTTTTGTAATCGATCACATGTGTATGTCGGAAACCAGAATAGTTATCGATCATTTGAAACAAACTTGTTCTGCTTATGGTATAGGAGAACTTATATTGAAAATCTGAAGTCTCTAGCTTTTACAGTCTCTGAGATCGACGCGTTCATACAGACGGACGGACAGACGGACATGGCTATATCGACTCGGCTGTTGATGCTGATCAAGAATATATATACTTTATAGGGTCGGAGATGCTTCCTTCTGCCTGTTACAGACTTTTGCACAAAACCATTATACTTTATTACCCATTTTATGGGTTCGGGGTATAAAAAGTAATATACTTAGTGGAGTCATATTATTTCGAAACCTCGTTTCTAGAGACGGCCATGCCTTTTAAAAAATTGCCGTGTTGGGCGGTGCCATGATGAAATAATATATAATTGCATCATGGGCGGTGCCGTGCCTCTTATAAAAAATTGCCGTGTTTTACCGTGTCAAAGTCTAGAGGCACGGCGGTACGGAAAGCACGGTGTCAGAAAAAGCCACTGTTAATAGTAGTTTTTAATTTAAATTTCGCGCTATCGACCACGTAGAGAATGGCAGTGTTGAGAAATTCAAAAACATTTATAGACACACATTTGAAGCTTTCCTCTGTCAACGAGTAGGTATGTTGGGAGTCACATCAAAACAATTAGGGTATTCAGTAGCTATGCTATGTGCGTAAAGTGTTATATATAACACACTGTAGCTAGTGAGTGCACCTTTTACGTTTCTTTTGTCGTTATTGTCGTGTTTGTGCCAAGTGAGCTGTTTGCCAATTCGATGACAGTTCAATTGCAATGAACAACTATTTTGTATTAAGCAACTAACAATACAAAAATGAAAAAAACAAAACTAAGCTGACTAAAAAACAATTTGATTTGTGTTTTTGATCAGAATGATAAGAGAAGGGTTTCCAAGAAAATTATTTGTGTGTGAAATTAATTAATTTAAAATTCACTGACTTTTACAACCAGTAAATTGCTCAGTGTGATCCAATTTCATTAGATCAATAATCTCGAAAACAGCTGTTTTCATACATAGTCTGGCAAACACTCAATAGTAGCAAACATACCCAGAGGCATGTTTGCTGAGTTAAAAATGCTTCTGTGTATTTGTTGTAGAGCTATCAAATAACAACTTAGTACATTACGTACATAGCATAGCTACTGAATACCCTAAATAATAAAATACAGTCCGTTAAGGTTGGCAGAACCATTAGGCGGTAGTGATATATCGATGATAGGTAACTTTGGCTTTGAGAAAACCAAATTGCTTATCTCCCGGATAGCTCGAGCAACGAAGTTATTTCGCAGTCAACTGACTTCAGGCTTAACTGGAAATTGAGAAACTGGGCCTAAATCAGTTTTGAGAGGTTAGAGCAGAAGTGCCCAGTCCCATTGCTTTAGCTGCTCATATGTTTTTATACTTTGATACCGAAGGTCTCATAGTATATTGGTTTTGTGCCATGTCTGTCCGTATCAACGCAAATTTTTTCGACCATCGTAATGCTAGAGATTTGAAACTTTGCAATTATGTATATCTATATCCGGTACAGATAAAGTGTCACTATTGGGTTTCCACGCCTACTAGGAGGCTGGGAAATCGATAAAATCGATAACTGAAAACCGATAAAACCATATATTTCTCACATTCCTTCAGCTAGAGTTACCAAACTTTGCACGAAGATAGCTAGTCACATCCCTGAAAAAACTGCATCAAAATTTTGGATGCCACGCCCACTCCTTCCGCCCCCATCCTCCCTGCTCCATGAAATTGGAAACGCCTATAGTTTTCACATTTTTATACTTTGATACCGAAGGTCTCATAGTATATTGGTTTTGTGCAATGTCCGTCTGTCTGTCTGTCTGTCTGTCCGTCCGTATGAACGCAACTTTTTTCGACACCCGTAAAGCTAGAGACTTGAAACTTTGCAATTATGTTTGTCTATAGGCGAGACAGATAAAGTGTCAAGATTGGGTTGCCACGCCCACTAGGAGGCTGGGATATCGATAAATTCGATAACTTAAAACCGATAAAACCAAATATTTCTCACATTCTTACAACTAGAATTGCTAAATTTTGCACGAAGTTAGCTAGTCACTGAAAAAACTACATCAAAATTTTGGATGCCACGCCCACCTCTGCCGCCCACCATTTAAAGTCGGAAATTTCGATATCTCTTACAGTTTTTAAGCTAGAGCCCCTAAATTCGGTAGAAAGATAGAAGGCAACATCTACCAAAGATCTGCATCAAAATTTTGAATGCCACGCCCGCCCAAGCCACCCGCCTTATAAAATTGGAATCGGTTATATCTTTAAGAGTTTTTGAGCTAGAGCCTTTAAACTTGGTAGGAAGATAAATGGTGACAATTAAAAAGATTTGAACAAAAATTTGGATGCCACGCCCACCTCTGCCACCCACCTTTTAAATTTGGAAGTTAAGTCATCTTCCACAGTTTTTGAGGTGAAGTCATAATATTTGGTAACATGATAGCTGGCGATGATTAGCACCCGGCCCACTCCTTTGCAAGCAGACTTCTTACCATCCGTTCTTTTACTGGTATCAAAGTATTCCGCAGACGGTTGCGTCCGACTGCAAGGTTTTTATTTGTTTGAACTAGAGTCACCAAATTTGGTAGGAAGATATATGGTGACATCTACAAAAGATCTGCACCAAAAATTTGGATGCCACGCCCACCCAAGCCACACGCCTTATAAAATCGTAATCGGCTATATCTCTAACAGTTTTTAAGCTAGAGCCACCAAACTTGGTATGAATATAGATGGTGACAGTTAAAAACATTTGATTAAAAAATTTGGATGCCACACCCACCTCTGCCGCCCACCATTTAAATTTGGAAGTTCAGTTATCTTCCACAGTTTTTGAGCTAAAGTCACCAAATTTGGTTACATGATAGCTGGCGATGTTTACCACCCGGCAAGTAGACTCCTTACCAACCGTTCTTTTACTGGTATCAAAGTATTCCGCAGTCGGTTGCGTCCGACTGCAACGTTTTTACTTGTTGTAATTGCTCTTGATTAAGGCACAGCAATGTTCGTATATGTACATGCAATGCTCCCAGCATATGCCTATTCAAATTACAAGAACAATTTTTCATATTTCCTTTCTTGTCTTCATTCTTTGTTGTGCGCTACGAATCCCAATCCCAATCTACCCAAGGTCTCTGCAAAAATTCAGCTCTTTCGGAATATGTAATTTATAGCTCTCCCACATTGACCACTTTTTAATTTCGATACGGTAAGTTTTTTGGGCACAGCACACACACATTTATGCATACAATTAGTGACTGCACACATGGAGGATATCTCTCAGGATATCTCATAATCCGTTATGGAGTATTTGCTTTTTACTTGCTTATTTAATTTTTTTTGTAATCTTACCAGAATGCAAGCACTTTAATGACATCCGTCCTATATGCCACACCACGCCCTTCATTGTGGGCGGCACTAAGGCTGAGGGTCGTGAGTTTCCTTTTATGGCGCTGATTGGCACCACTGAGCCGGGCAGAACCGACATTAACTGGGACTGTGGAGGCACATTGATACACCCCAAGTTCATTTTAACTGCTGCTCATTGCCTGGAAACCGATGAGACAAAGGAGGAGCGTTTAGATACAAACTTTAGCTCGCCCAAATATGTTGTGCGTCTAGGTGATTTAGATTACAATAGCAGCACAGATGATGCACAGCCACAGGATTTTCGGGTTGTTAACTACGTGATCCATCCTTCATATGATGATGGCGAGGGTAGCTTTGAAAACGACATTGCCATTATAGAGCTGGATAAAAATGCAACGTTCAATGAGTATGTCGCTCCAGCCTGTCTGCCACCTAGTAGCGGCAATGAGATTATGCAGCTTACAGCTGCGGGCTGGGGATTCACAAATGATGCGGGCCAAAAATCATCACATCTACTCAAAGTAACTCTCGAGCGTTTCGAAGATGATTTGTGTCAGGAGCGTCTTGGCCTTGGTATCAAAACGCGCTCTCAGTTCTGCGCAGGCTCAATAAACAGCAATAAAGACACCTGCAATGGGGACTCGGGGGGGCCCATTTTTGTGCAGAGTCCGCACTACAATTGTCTCAAGATACTAATTGGCATAACATCGTATGGCTTAATCTGCGGTCAGAAAGGATTACCCAGTGTCTACACAAAGGTGCACCTCTACACAGATTGGATTGAGAACATCGTGTGGGGTCAGTGAGTTAATAAGTGATAATAACAATACAAATTTATTGTAATTACCTTTTATTCATTTAACAAATATGTGCTTTGTAAATAAGTTTATTTTGTGTTTTTCAAATATTGAATTTAAAGATTACCTTTTCAATACCACAAATAAAAACAAAAAAGAAGGCTCTAGTCGAGATTTCCCGACTAGGAGATCCCCGAACCCCATACAAACTTCAATCTTCGATATCTCTGGTGTTTCTCAACCGATTTCGATGAAATTTTACAAATTTTCATTATTTTTATCAAGCTTTTAATAAGTGTTTCAGATTTTCGATATTCGATATTTCTATGTTATCGATCACAAGTGTGTATCGGAAACGGAAATAGTTATCGAAAATCGGAAACAAACTTGTACTGCCTAGAACTTAGATGAGCTAAATCTGTGCAAAATCTGAAGTGTCTAGCTTTTATAATCTCTGAGATCGACGCATTCATACATACAGACGAACAGACGGACTTGGCAATATCGACTCGGCTGTTGATGCTGATCAAAAATATATATACTTTATTTCATTTCATGGTTTCGGGGTATAACTAATATACGCACATACAGTGGACGCTCGCAAATGAAAAACATTTGGTTTCTGGTGTAGTTCTTATTTCCGAAAAGTTCTTATTTCTTAGTTGTCGAATAATGCAGGTGCCAACAAAAAACCTTTTCTCTACTCAATAAATGCACAGCGATCTCAACAGAGATACAGTTCTGAATACTCTTTTGGAATGTGTGTGCATATTTTGTATGTAAATGAGAAACTGCATGGTAGTTGTGTTGCAAAATTGTTTGCTAATGTCATATAGTTAATATCTCGAAAGAGTATGTATGACCAGAAAGTGCAAAAACAGAAATTGCCTGTCTTTTGTAGGCAGATTCAAATGCGCGCCAAATTTAAATTTTAAATATTGGCTGTCGGCATTTAATATGTATTTAATTATGAATTTTAAGGGTCAAGAGAACATAATTATATATACATACATATATATATATATATATATATTAAAATATATAAATTATTATTTGTCATATTATGAACTATGGACAATGCATCTTGATGATTATGATGAATTTTAAATATAAATAATAGGTGTCCTTAAATTGTAATAAAATTGCTAAAATTCATAAAAACTGAGACAGGCCAAGAATAGCCAGGGCAATCGCTACGCATACATTCAAATGTGCTGCACATGAACATACACAAGCACACACACATTGATATGCGTTGCTAGAAAAGTAACAAAATCCCAAATCACTTGAGAGCCACCAAAAACTGAAAAAATATGCATGCGCACATACATACACACATATATATGAGTATGTACCCTGCAGATCGTTTCAGATATGAAAGAGATCTGAAACATACATGATCTGATCATGACCATGCATGAACTCTTAAATGCAAATACACGCGTTTTAGGCACGAATTTAACACGCGCGCATGAAAAGAGAAGCGAAGCGGGCATGTCTAAGCGCACTCAGAGAAAAATTAAATTAAACTATTTTCGGGTATAATTTTATCTAAAACATGAATATGGTAAATAACAAATAGTAAAAAATTACAAAAATATAAGATTCGATTATAATTGAATAATTATTGTTCATATTAATTTTGATGAAATTTTCATTTTAAACATCTTGTATACCTGAAAACCAATTATGGCACTCTTGATTTTAATACACTCGCATGCGTCTACTAGAAATGTTAGAATTATAATTTAATTTATTAAAATTGCTAGAAAGATTAAAATTAGTTTATATCAAAACTCACCGAATACGAAATATGATAGCCGCCTGTGACGGGATTTGAACCTGCACCTCCCGTTTACTTAGCAGATGCCTTTACCATTGCGCTGTTGCCGAACATATTTTGTATGCAGTTAGCTTTGACTTAAAACGAACGAAAAATGCCGGCTCTTTGACTTGAAGTGTTAGAATTAAATATAACTGTTCTTTTTCTCTCCTTTGCTTTCTTGAACACGCTCTCACTTAATTTCTCTCTCCGAAATGATCTCTTGCCTCGACCACTCCCAGTGGCACAAATGCCCATTACGAGATCGATTACGAATCGAACACTTTGTGGGCGGCCCGGAGAAAAAAATTTTTTACGCATAGCATTTTGGGTATAGGGTATCTTCTAGCGAGCTAGTCAAGTGCGTAGAGAAAACAAAATTACGAAAATCTCGGCGAAGCTAGTCCAGCCGAAGATGAAGCAAATGACACGTATACTAATACTTATGTATTTTTTACCGCTACTTTCCGCTGGCGCCCCCCCTGTCCTACAATCAGATAGGCAAAGCCAACTGCACTGGCTGGCGCGCAGCAATTGCCAGAACGCAAACGCACAGCGTTATTCGTTTCGTTAATCGGCATATTCCTTTTTGTATTAAAATACGTAAAATAGACACTTGCATATTCAAGGGTATAGAGGAAGAACAAAATTACGAAAATGTTGGCGAAGCTAGCGAAGGCAAAAATGAAAAAAGTGATCCATTGTCGTTTTTGTCGTGGACTAGGGTTCTTTGACTTTTTATTGCATACACTTGCTGCTGCTTCTGATGGTTTTGCTGCTGCTGTTACAGCGGCTGCCTAACATAAGAGATTAGTGTAGACTGTATTCACAAATTAAATAAATAAATTGAAGATTATTTAGAATACAATTAATAATACATATAATATTTTATTTCAGCAATTAATAATTAATAAAAAAATGTGAACAATTAAATATTAATATTTAAGTACTTAAAATTATATCAATTTAGAAATTAAAATAGTAATAAATTAAAAATAAAATAAAATTATTTTCTATATTGTTGCGGGAGGTCAGTGAATTTGCATATTCAGGGGGATGGGGACAGAACAAAAAAACGAAAATCTGGGCGAAGCCAGCGAAGGCAAAAATGAAACAAATGTATTACATATACACATACAAAGACCATATTATACAGGCAAAGTTAGCGTGGCGCGCAGCAATTGCCAGTTAGCAAACGCACAGCGTTATTCTTCGTTGTTATCGGCATATTGCTTTGCGCTTCGATCGCATATACATGTATACCTACCAATAACAATTCGCTCGTTGTCGTTATACCTACTCGTTACTTATAGCTAATCGTCCCCGCATACGATTTCAGCAAGCAGTTTTCAAAAGAGCGGGACGTTTGCTCTAGGTAATATATTCTCTTTGCTTCAAGTCAAAGAGCAGGCATTTTGCGTTCGTTTTAAGTCAAAGCTAACTGCATACGAAATATGTTCGGTAACAGCGCAATGGTGAAGGCATCCGCTAAGTAAACGGTAGGTAGGCAGGTTCGAATCCCGTCACAGGCTATCATATTTCGTATTCGGTGAGCTTTGATATAAACTAATTTTAATCTTTCTAGCAGATCATGTATGTTTCAGATATCTTTCATATCTGACACGAACTGCAGGGCATATACAGAACGTTTAAATGTTTGCGTGACAATTGTTTGGCATTTGTTGACACCTGCCTTTACATCTGTGGTTTTATTCTTAAAACAAAACACAAAAAACCAAAATAATTATTAAAAAAAATATTTATATATTCACTTTCAATTAAGTCATATCACTGAGCAAAGAATAACATAGAGACCTTAAATCGACTGTCAACTTATTGCCGTCAAAATGTTGAACATCTGAACTTAACTGACTGAGCTGGCCGCGCAGAAACGCAACGTCATTCTATTGCTTGCTCTGCTGTAAGCAACTCAACGGACTTGGGCTGGAGCTGAAGTCGCGTGTATGTATGCGTGCGTATGTGAGCGAGCAGGTACCCTGCGGTACGGCTGGTGTCAAGGCATACCAAGTTTCAGTCCTGTGATGCATCACTAGTAGCTAGCTAAATCGCTAGGTACTGAAAACGCATATGATCGTTAAGCAAATAAACGAAAAGCACAAAAAACAATCCTATGGTGCATCACTGGTAGCTATCGATTCAGCTAGCGAGCATGTAGTTGCTGGCACAGGAACTTTTGGTTTGGTAGTTTTAAAATACATTTACGTTTTTTTTTATTGCATCTTTTGCGGGATCATATGGTTCTTGCTTAAGTCAACTGCTTTGTTTGCTGGAAACACTGCCTCTTAATCTGCTAACAGAGAGCAGATTCTCTTTATTATATCGAGTTTTCGTTGACGCAGCAATTGTATGCATTGCTGTGCAGATAAAGAAGAGCTTTAAACAGAAGCGTGGGTGAGCAGCAATAAGCGATAAGATCACGCCACTGTACTGTTAAAGCTTTTAGGCAATAAGATCACACCATAGTACCGTAAAAGCTTTTAAGCGCAGGTGGTTCTTTTGGTATAGCGATGCAACTGAGCGGTCAGTCATCAGAAATCATCAGCTAAGAAAAGTTTAACTTCTGACCAGCAAGTGGTTAGAAGGGGAGTCATACGGAGTAATTTAATTATTATTATAAGTGCCAAGACACTAAGTTCTGTGATCCGGGAGAAAGAAAAACTCACCAGGGAAAAGATAATTGTTTCTGTTGTGCAGACTTATTCAAGAAGGTATTTATTAGTTTTGTGAAGTGGCCTAGAGGTTAATTGATTGTATTTCATATAGAATAAGGAAACGGAGTGTGTCGCGGTTGCCAAAGTGTGGTGCGGGTTTATACCAAATCTACGAAGAACAACCACCACAAGATATAGGATCAACCAATAAAGAGACTTATACTTTTATCGAAGGGAATTAAAAGCCTCGGATCGTAGCACTTCGATGTCGGCGTGTGAAGCTTATGCACAACCTTGTGAGAGGTTACGTAACAAGAGTGTTTGTACCCTATCTGGGAATCACGTAGCTCATTATACTGATACAATCAATTACAAGAGTATTGACTATAGCCACTTAATTTGCAAATGCCTTAATATCAAGCTTGTTTAAGCAAAGCAATATTTTATATATATTTACATATATATATTTTTTTTTAAATTATTATTGTCAAGGATAATTAAGATTTAAGAAAGTTAATGCAAATTCATTATAAGTAAAAGAAATAAGCAAGGAGCGGTCGTTATAACCCAGAAAGGAAATCATGTTATTCTGCATACATATTTAAACATACATATACTTATAAATATTTGTTGTTCCCAAACATATAGAAAATATTATCTCGAGTCGTCGTAAACCTTGGGCCCAACGTCTGCGTCGATGGAATTTGGAATGGAGTAAGATAGTGACAGATTTTTATATTTATTTAAACTGAGTAAGTTACAACGTTACATATACAATATATATGCATGTACATACTTATGAATATATGTGTACGAATATTTATGCAAACCATTTCCTACCCTTTTTTTTTTAGAAAAAAAAAAGAAATTAACACAATCTATTTGAATGGATTTTGTGAATTAATAAATTCCAATTAGGTTAAAATTAAACTTTGATAGCAAGCAAAGAAAATATGAATGAAAAGATAGAAACGAAAAGTTTTGATATTGTTTTAGAAAAGTTTGTAGATAAATAAAAAAGATGTATACCATGGATATTTAGTTTTCTTATCGGTCTGTAAAGTACCTGTGATGGCTGCTTGTAAGTTTTATTAAGTATTAAAGAACTTTAATATAGGGACAAGCAAATACATTACCATAGCTTGTCATGGTTGGGAGGGTATAGAAGAGAGGCAATAACACCTTCGCACTCTCATTAGGGTAACCAAAAAAAATAGTTTCCAACAAAGGTTCGGTCGGAGCTAAACCTTGAACGTAAGATACATTTTATTTTATTTTTTTTTTCATTTTCTTTTGGTAATATTTTGTTAACGTAACATTCGAAAGTTGTCTTCCTGAAAGCGCACTTAATTAATGTGGTAATGGAATCGTGCTGTTGGGTGAGGAAGAACCCCGACCAATCCGGCGAGCTATAGACCGAGCGATAGCAAGAAGTGCGCACCTCCGATCCCTAAGCACCGCGGCCGGTTGCCTGTGACATCTTCGTCTACCCTAGTAGGTAGTCAGTAGCAACCCATACGCCGTAGCGAGTCGAATAGACCTACAAAAATACTGAACCGTTACAAGCAGTAATGTACCAAGTCGCTAAGCAAATAAAACGAAAAACACAAAATAACAATCAAAGCGACAAAGCAACGGAACAAGACAAAGCGTGTATGATAAAGTTAACTGTTACCCCCTAAGGCTACCTTCCAAAATAATAGAAAAAAAGTATTCAAATAATTTTTTTTTAAAGTGAATGAATGCTTCTAAGCTCAAATATGTACTTAGAAATAACGTAGAATCTTCGGTTTACCTGTAAGGTGAGAAGAAAGGAAAGCGTGCCTGAAGGCACGCTTGGGGCTTTGAGTGAAAAAAAAAACATTTTCAAGTAATGAAGATTTATTTTATTTTTTCTTATGGTATTCTAAAAAACAGTTTTTATTTGCTGTGCAGCATAAATGCAGATTGCATTTCATGCATATGCATTGCGTTTGTGAAGTTTTACAGTGCTTGCAACATCTTTTTCCACTGTTTCGATCCAACCAATGTGGGAAATGGTTCAGCTGGTCAAACCGCAAGTCCGATATTGGATGTTTTGATTTTTGACCATGTTTGAGCTCATTCTGAAAAGGTCGATGAGAGAGTGGAGACTGCTTTGCCCGCTCTGCCTGCGAGGATGATGAATTTATTGTTCGTCCACACTGAGAGGATGGAGACTGGTTTGCCCACCGCGATGAAGATGCATTTTTGGTATTGATTGGACGACCCGGTAAGTTTTTGTTTTTATATGTCACCAGCCCTGCGGCTAGTGTTTCGCGAAAGTCTGGAAGTGCGAGTAATTTTTCTTTGCTTTGATATGATAGCGGCCCATAAGGCCGTCCATGAAGATCGACGCCGCCCATGTGAGCGTTATACTCATGCACAATTTGGGGACAGTCAATTGAAATGTGTTGCTTAGCTTTTTTGTCAAAACGAGCAGCCTTTACAGTTCCTTCACGAGGGTTTGTCCTTTCAAATTGCTTAACACCCACATAGGTGGACAAAAAGCGAACAGGCTTGCTGTCTTTCCAGAGTACATTGGTTATGTCGACACCATATGAGGACCCAACGTACTCAGTCGAAAAACCCCTTGATTCTTAAATCTTTCTACGGTTTGTGTTAAGGGCACTACAATGTTGGCCGAAGCACAAAGATCTGGGTGACCAGGTAAGACCACATTATCACCGGCACCGCTGTAGATCTCAAAGCGGTATGCGTATCCAAATGAATCGCACAATACAAATAGTTTGATGCCCCACTTGTGCGGCTTATTTGGCATGTACTGACGCAAGTGGTACTTCATTTTTGTGCTGCACATTTGCTCGTCAACACAAAGCCGGGCATACTTTGGCACCGAGTCAAACCGTTTGTTGAGACAGTCTACAAATTTTCGCGTTCGGAACAAAGGATCATAGCCTGGTTCACCCTTTTTGATACGTTCGCGCTCATCACGTAGCGAGAAGTACTTCTTGATTGCCTCGAATCTTCTTCGGGTCATGCAGGTTTGTATAGGTCCGAACGCATTTTGTCCCCAGTAGCTCTTCAGATTTGGGTAGCGATAAATGGATATGAACATCAAAATACCTATGTAATGGTGCATCTCATCAGTGTTAATTTTGAACTTATTGTTAATAACATCCGTTAAAGCTGCGCACATGGTTTCGTCGATCATATTCATGATTTCCTCATTAAAGAAATAGCAAAAGAGCTCTAGTGGAGTTTTGAGCTCCTTTATTTCTGCTGGTAGCGAAAAATTGCCTCGAAATGCTACATTGTTAACATGCAACTGCATATATTTCTCTCGCCACAGAATCTTACTCGAATCTTTTGTTATTGATTAAATACCTGTATAAATAAAACTAATTATTCACTAAAATAACACATAGGAATTAAATGTGGCTTACCAGCTCCATTGAACCCACCAGAAGTTGGCGGAGATGCGCACGCCGAATCTTCACTGATTGGTAATGGTGATCGCGGCCTTTTTGCAGTTTTCTGGGAAGTCTCAGCTTTCTGTGCATTTTCAACATTACTCTCAATAAATAATGACACAGTCTCAGCATTCTCTAATGCAGTATTAAGAGCCTCCACTATATCAATGTCGTCGTCCTCGTCGTCACTTGAGATTAACATTTCTTCATCCGACGGACATGAGTCAAATATCTTGAGCAACTGCTCATCTTTCAAGTCAGACAGCTTATACCGAACCCGGCTTGCCATTTCTAGTAATATTTATAATTCTTTAAGGTAAAATCACTTCATCAACAGAAACAAACACATAAATTGCAATTAATTGTGAAATATCAGCTGGCAACAAAAGTTGTCTTGGAGCCCCAAACGTGCCTCAAGGTACGTATCGCTATTTCGCTGTCACAACGCATGTCTGTTATGTATTTGCAAATCTGGAACTTAATTTTAATAGTAAATGAACTTACCTTTCAAGAAAAAAATTATGAGCTGGATAGGTTTCTATATTTACTATTATTTGCATAGCAAAACACAACATACAGCAGCCCAAATTTTACGCGCGGAAAAACATATGGCTTGTGCATAGCGAAATATAAGTCCCGTTAAAACCTTCGGAGAGCTTTCAAAGCTGAGACTCATAGTTTTGTGTGTTTATTATCAACTGCCAAAAATTATTTAAACGATTGAAAAGCTGTTAGTTTATTTGTTAAGGCTAAAAACGTAATACGTGCCTTCAGGCAGGCTTACGTGTTAAAGGGTTAATTAACTGGTTATAACCAGAATTTTGTCAATTTTTGTCTTAAAATTTGCATTGTCGCGAGCGCATTTTTCGGTGCAGTCATTAGTGAAAAGTTATCAAGCAAGTGCGGGTCAACATATAATTCTACAAATCCTCAATTCAATTAATAATCAATTACTGTAATTGTAAGTACATAATTCAATATTATGTTAATAAAAGTAGAATAAAGTTAAAATCAAAGGAAATTGCAAAAATTATGAAGACTTGAAAGGTAAGTTTCAATACGAATATAATTTGTAAGGACGTTTCCTAGCCGAGGTCGGCGTCTCAGTCGCGTCCGGGGTTTATTTACAGATAATTTGTAAGTTACTGGGACCCTGGAGTGAGCCGCTCCGGTATCGAACACGCAGACATATAGGGGGTCAGAGGGGTGGTGGTGGCGGCCGGGTCGACATCCTCGGAGCGTGCTAAGGAAGGGGTTGGTTGTCCAGGGTGATCACCCGGAAAACTCCTCAACTCCCCTCCTCCGGCCACCCCTCGGCGTCGACTGGGCGTAAAATCTTATTCTTCGGGGACGCTATGAGGATCGGGACAAGTAATCACCTGGTTCAGCTGAGGGTAAAACCCGGAAGCCTCACCAAGTGGTCGCCTCGCCCCGTTCGGCACGTTCTCACCTCACCGGCCGCGTCCGGGACGCGTGTAGTTGGCCTAGGCAAGGGCCCGAGACGCACAGAGTAAGACTCGGAATGCACCCCAGCTTCCCCTACCCAAGCCCACCACAACACGGGTATTACCCGGTTGTCGTTACACACGGAGCCGGCCAAGAAGCAGACATCGCAGAATCTAGAGTAAAACTCGGGAGATTCGGTAGTCTGCTCCTCATGCCAGCCCCATGTGGGCCATGTGGTGAGGTGACCCGAAGCCAGAGGCTTTGATTACCCGCTGAAAGGGGAGGAAGAACAGGGGGGGGGGGGGCCGCCACTTGCACTTTTCACTTTTTTTCACTGTCACTCTTCACTTCACTGGTGACCACTTTCCTCGCTGCCTCCGAATCCCGCGTCTCCTTGCTGCTACTCCTGTTGTTGCGTGTGTCGCCGCGGTCGCTTCCACGGTTGTTGTTGTTGGCGTTGCGACCGGGTGCAGTGGCTGTTCGCTCAGCTGTTGTTGTTGCTGCTCCTGCTGACTCTCCTGCGGTGGCTGTTGCCGCTGCGGGGTGCTGTGGCTGTGCGCTCTGTCGTTGTTGTTGTTGCTGCTGTTGCCTCTGCTGTTGTTATTGTCGCTGCTGTTGCCTCTGTTGTTGTTGTTGTGGCTGCGGGGTGCTGTGGCTGGGGGCTCTGTTGTTGTTGCTGCCGTTGCTGTGGCTGTTGTTGTTGTTGCCGTGCCGGTGGCTGTCGCAACCGCTGCTATGGCCGTTGGTGTTGTTGTTGCTGCAAATAGTTGCTGCTCCTGTTGCACTTTGTTTGCTGTTCCACTTGGTAATCGCGTCGTGCCTGGCTACGTGCCAAAATCCAACTCCTCTTCTCCAAACTTTCGCAGAATCAACCAAAATCGATGGCTCATTCTCTTGTCTTACGCGAAGTCGGCGTCAAGTTTTGTGGGCTGTCACGTCAAGTGCCCTCTTGCTCACTTTTGCGTTAGGGGCGCGTAACGATCGCTCTCTCTTCCGCGCGTAAGTGGCTGGCCACGGTACCACGCAACGGGTGTCGTACCACTCAGCCTTTTGTGGGGTAGCCAGAATGCTACCTCACACCCCCCCCTTACTTCGGGTGGCGATGACGGACGGTGACCTTACCTTCACCTGGAAGCCCTGCTTGTCCACCTCCATAAGGTATTTCACCACTCGGTGGGTCTTGTGCTGGACGGCGTGCTGGACGCTTTCCAGGACTTCCAGCGGCAGTAATCCACCGGTCCCAACCACTCGCCATGCTTCCGGGGCCATCACCCAATCAATAGTGAAGAGGGGGAGGTCGTCCAGCCCGACATCATCCTGTGTACTCGTCAACGCCTCGTCCATAGCGCTGTCGTCCAACCAGCCGAAATCCAGTCCGAGGTCCCCTTCTAGGTTCAGCGGTGGCAGGTCGACACCGAGGGCTGAGTCGGGGAGCTCATCCGAGGGGACAAAGATTTCGGTATTCCGACTATCCTCCGACACGTAGCCCACCGGGTCTGTGTACCGTCGGCAATGCCCTTCTAAGCCAAAGAGGATGTGTCCCTCGGCTTCCGACATCTCGTCTGTAAGTAACACAAGGTTGAGATTTACGTCTTCATCTGCGATTAGTGGGTTTTCTCGGGTCACACGGGGTGAGGAGGTTGGGAAAGGAACAGGAGTTAGGTCGAGCGTAGTTTCAGGGTCTTCCTCGCCATTGTCTGCGTGGAATGGCTTTAAGTCCGCCAGATTGGCAACGCGACGTCTTTTCGTTTCCTCATGTCGGATCCTTACGACATTTGGGGAGACGAATTTTACGACCTGCTATGGCCCGTCGAATTTTGGTGCCAGCTTCGCGGCAAACCCTTCCGCTGCGTTAGATAATACGTGGTGTTTGGCCAAGACCCGTGTACCCAGGGTAGGTCGCCAATCCCGGCGACGGAAGTTGTACTCCTTCGCCTGGTCCTGAGAAGCCCTTTGTGTGTTCCTTTTGACGGTATCGAAAACGTCTTTCAGCTCCGTAGCCCGAGTCTCGGGATATACTTCCTGACGACCGCTCCCAGGGGTGACTTGGTCGTTTAAGGCTTTGGGTAGCCGGGGCTCACGTCCTTCACCAGGTAGGCCGGGCTAAACTTGGTCGTGTCCGAGATGCTTGTGTTTATAGCCAGCATGAGCTCTGGCAGTAGTTCGTCCCACGTATTTTGGTGCCCCTCGACGTACTGCGCCAGCATTGTTTTGATCGTCCGGTTCGCTCTCTCCGTGGGGTTTTGCTGGGGGCTGTAGGGGGCGGTATGCTGCAACTCCATCCCTAGTTGTTTACAGAATCGGGTAAAGGACCGACTCGTGAACTGGGTTCCGTTGTCACACACGAAACATCGCGGTGTTCCGAACCGGCACAGGATCCTTTCTCTGAACGCCTTTTCCAGGTAGGCCGTGGTTGCTTTGCGCAGGGGTACTAATTCGACCCACTTAGAAAAGTGGTCGAAGAACACTAGTAGCATGGTGTTACCATGTTTCTACCTGGGTAAGGGTCCGACAAAATCTGCGCAGAGCGTTGCGAAGGGTTCCTTCACTTGTCTTGTCAGCATCCTCCCGGCCGGCTTGAGCTGGCTCACCTTGTACCGCTGGCACTTGGCGCACTGTCGGACGTACTTGGTGACGTCTCGAAACAGGCCGGGCCAGTAGTACCACTGCATGACTCGTCCGATGGTCTTCCGTATCCCAAGGTGGCCGGCAGTAAGGCCGTCATGACATTCACTTAGGACGCGGGGCCGTTGATCCGTTGGCACGCAGAGCTTCCATGGGATGTACTCCTCTTCCAGGGGGCGATGACCAAGGTGCCGGTATACTTGCCCGTTCTCCAGCGCATAGTCCGGGTACTTGTCCGGCTGATCCCTGATCCGCTGAACCAATTTGCGTAGCCAAGGGCAGTCGACTGTGTCGAACTGTACTGTCTGCAACGCCTCCTCCAGTGGTTGCCGAGATAGCGCATCGGCGACCACGTTCAACTTCCCCCGTCGGTAGTGGATGTCGAACTGGTACTGCTGCAGTTCCAACGCCCACCTCGCGATTCGTCCAGTCGGGTTGTCGATGCTGTTCAACCACTTGAGCGCCAAGTGGTCCGTCACCACGTCAAAGCGGTAGCCCTCGAGGAAGCATCTCAATTTGCGAATGGCCCAGACGATAGCGAGGCACTCCTTCTCTGTCGCCGAGTAGTTCTCCTCGGGCCTGGACAGTCTCCGGCTCACGTACGCTATAACTCGTTCAGCTCCATCTATTTCCTGTGTTAGCACAGCCCCTATACCAAAGTCGCTGGCGTCGGTCTGCAGCACGAACTTGGCCTCAAAGTCGGGACACGCTAGGACAGGTGCCTCCGTAAGGCGCCGCTTGAGCTCGTCGAAGGCTGCTTACTGTGGCTCTCCCCATTCCCAGCGTTTGCTCTTCCTCAGTAGGAGCGACATTGGCTGCACTATTCCGGCGAAGTTGGGCACGAACCTCCGGTACCACGACGCTATGCCCAAGCATCGTCGCAGTTCCCGAATATTCGTCGGGGGTGTTAGCTTTCGGACGGCGGCGATCTTGTCTGGATCAGTATGAATGCTCTGCTCGCTGACGACGTGGCCCAAGTAAGAAAGACTGCGCTGGAAAAACTTGCACTTGGCTTTGTTCAGCCGCAGGTTCGCCTCCCGCAACCGTCGAAGGACTTCCTGCAGCTTTTGTAGATGGTCATCAATGTCGGTCCCGGTGATGATAATATCGTCCAGGTAGGCGATGGCGAATGGTTCCATGTCCGGTCCGATGACTCCATCGAGAGCCCGTTGGAAGGTGGCTGGGGCGGAGTGGAGGCCGGTACCGTGAAGGCGGTGTATTGGCGACTATCTCGGGCCATCGGAATCTGCCGGCAGTCGATGCACATCCTGATGTCACCCGTCTTCTTCCCTACCAGCACGATGGGGGCGCTATGGGGTGACTTGGAGGGTTCTATGCATCCGTTCTTTAACAGTTCATCTACTTGATCATAGATGACCTTCTGCATGGCGGGGTTTTTCGGGTAGTAGCGCTGCTTGATGGGTCTCTCGTCTCGCATGGTAATCACATGCTCTGCAATGTGAGAGACTCCCTTCAACTCATCAAACAGCGCCAGCTTCCGCTCCAAAAATGCTTGTACTCTGGGGTCAATCTCCTCGCCGGCTTCGGTCGGTCTCTCCGTTGTGTCCTTGACTACGGGCACCTGGTCAACTGCTACCGCTTGCGAATGCTCGGCGGCCACCTCGCGGCTGCAGACTTCGGGCGCCTTGGCGGTGCTTGCGTCACCCTCCCTTGGAGTGGCTATCGGGGGCGGTACCACTTCTGTGGGTGAGGCTGAATCTTCTGTAGTAGTCCTTCGTTTCCGGCGTCCGGCTGGGCTCAGGAACAACTCCTTCGTCATCTGCAGCTCAGATGACCCGAATGCTAGAGTGGCCTGTATCGCGCAAAGGAAGTCGATGCCCAAGATAAGCTCGTCCAAGACGGTAGGCATCACCAACAGTGGCAGGCGGATGCGCTTGTCTCCGAGCTCGACCTCCGTGATGCATGCCCTGGTGACGGTCGTGCGCGATCCATCAGCCAAACTTACCCCTACCTGGATTTTCCTGAGCCCCTCTGCCGAAAGCTGTTGGGCGACCTTCTCGCTGACAAAGCTGCGCGTTGCTCCAGTGTCGATAGTAGCCAGGAAGGGTTTGCCTTCCATGCTAACCCTGGCTACTATCCTCGCATTTTCGAGCCGAATGGCTCCGTTTGCTTCCGTTAATTGGTGGTCGCCGCTCCCCCCTGGTCTGGAATCTAGGAGGGAGGCACTTCGTTTCCCGATGTCCGTGTGCAGCACTCAATTGTTCGGACACCTCTCCGCCCACACTGCCAACAGTGTAGCAGTTGCCGGTTCCGGCAACTGTGGGCGGGGTGTCCCGGTTGTCCGCATCTTCGGCATGCGGTACGTACGTCGATCGGGGTGTCATCGGCCTGTGGTGGGTGGGCCTCTTGTGCCCGAGGCGTGTGGTCCCGGAAGGGGTTGTGGTGTCTTGGGGCAGACGGGGTCTCCTGTGGGCTAGGCGCGGGGGGTCGGGGGCCGGTCGTCGGCTTCCTTCGAGTTTGTTGTTGATGGGTTTCCCTCTCCCTGACCATCTCGTAGTGGGTAGCCAGCTGCGTCAGCTGGCTTAGGCAGGTTACCTCATGCCTCCTTATGTACAGCTGGTATTCCGGCTGCAGATTCTCATAAAGGCGGTCCAACTCTCGCTCGTAGGAGTATCCTGCCCTTTGCATCATCAACCGCAGCTGCACCATGAAGCGTTTAAAAGGTTCGCCGTCGGTGCATAATTGATCATTTGTCTAATATATATTTATATTTTAATTATATAATTATGTATTTTCGACCCTTGAAAGTAAATACATATTTGATGTCGATTGCCAATGTTCAAATTCAAATTTTGCGCGTTTTTGTATCTGCCTGCAAAAACCTAAAAAGACACTCTGTGTTCATACTTACTCTTTCGAGTTTTTAACGTATGACACTAGCAAACAATTTTCCAACACAACTACTTTACAGTTGGGCATTTACATACAAAAGATGCACACACATTTCGAAAGAGTATTCAGCACTGTGTTTCTGTTGAGATCGTTAAAACTTGTGTGCGCTCACTTGGGTTTTTTATTGGCATGCGGCAAATACTATATACTTAGGTAGACTTGGCATCGCTCTCCCTCTCTTGTACTCGCTGAATTTCTGCAGTTCATATCAGCTTTGTGGTTTGTAGCTTACGTTGGCGGCTGTTTTGAATTTGTAGCTTATGTTGGCGGCTGTTTTGAATTTGTAGCTTACGTTGGCGGCTGTTTTGAATTTGTAAACAAAGCGCGGTGTATAAAGGAGTAATAAAAATAGGAATTCAAAACAAAGGGGCGGAGCATAGAATAGTCACAAAACAGTAAACTTGGCCTTGAAAGTGTGCGATGTGCGAGACAAAGATTGATAGTTGCCTAAATGCATTTCTCTTGTTGTTGTCGTAGAAGTTGAGTTTAGCAAATTTTAGTCTTTTGATTCAATCGCTTGCTGCTACCCTAGCAAGGAAGGGTAGTTTGACTTCATTTAAACTTGGCTTAATTAACTAGATAAATGCAATATACCTAAACATGATGTTTTTAATACATGTTTACTAACATTTTGGGAATTAGGTATTGCATTATTTAGCTGAATATGTTGAATATAAATACGGAATAAAATAAACGTATTTTCTATTAAAATACTTCAAATAAGTTATATTAAAATGAAAAATATATATTAGGAGATTTCATTGACTATACTTAAATATTGATACTAAGGGTATTTTTACTGTGTGCCGTTTTTACGTCTCAGCAACCAGCAAATGTTGTTGTTTCCTTGTTTTGCATTTGCCCATTCTTTTGCATTTGCCCATTCTCGATGTGTATACACACAGCATTGTACAGACGAGACGGGTGTATTGGTTTTGAGGAATGTATGTAACATGCAAAAGGAATTATTTCCGACCAAATTATATGTATATATCATTGATCAGCATCATAAGTCGACTCGATTTGGCCATGTCGTTTTTTTTATAGCATTTATGGTATAGGGTATCTCCTAGCGAGCTAGTCAAGTCCATTGTGGAAACAAAATTACGAAAATCTCGGCGAAGCTAGGCCAGAAAAAAATGAAGCAAGTGCCACGTATACTAATCCTTATGCACTTTTTACCGCTACTTGCTTTCCGCTGGCGCCCCCCCTGTCCTACAATCACATGGGCACAGATGCACTGGCTGGCGCGCAGCAATTACCACACGCAAACGCAAAGCGTTATTCTTTTCGTTAATCGTCACATTCCTTTATGTATGTCAATACATAGACACTTGCTTATTCAAGGGCATAGAGGAAGAACAAAATTACGAAAATCTCGGCGAAGCTAGCGAAGGCAAAAACCACAACCTCGTTTGGATTTCTTTCATTTGCCTATCCCTATGCGTACACAAAAATAGCATTTGTTTATTAAATGACCATTTAATCAATTAGCAAGAGGGTATATTCCATTTGTGCGAATATATGTAACAGGTAGAAGGATGCATATTCGATCGTATTAAACATATACTCTTGATTAGAAGTAACACTCGAGTCGTTTTGACCATGTCTTTAGGAATAATGTGTGGGGCATAGGTTATCTTCAGTCTACCTTTTAAGACTTTACCCTTTCTTATGTATGCTTTTTGCTTCATTCTGCGTCAGCGATCTGTATCGTTGATACGCGAATTTTTGATAACAGCGATTAACATTGTTTTATATTGTTATTTGTAAAATTCAAAGAGATGAGCTCTTATAGAAAAAGGTGCATCATTCAAGGATGTCCTAGCGAACAAAGTAATAAATACTTTCGGTTCCCCGATGCTGAAATTAAGTTTTGGTGCGAAAACTTAAAAATGTCACCGTATATAATTACGGTGAATACGTTAATATGCTGCCGACATTTTGATGCCTCCTGTTTTGGTTCTAGAAAGCTCAAACAAGGCTCAGTACCAACGGATCATCTCGGTAAGTACATATGTATATTGTTTTAAACAAATAAATAAACATATCAACATATAAATATGTTAAAATTAAAATAGGCGGTGCCTATGTGTGGGTGGTGGCAGTGCACAGCTGTGAACTTAAGGGGGGTTTACTTTTGCAGGCGAAAACATAATTTTTCTTGTGATTTTTTTGAGGCGACATGTATAATATTATGTTATTAACTTTTATTTTTGGTTTTTGCTACATGCTTTTATCAAACTTGACTTGTCTGTGCCGGATTCTTGCAATCAAATTTTTCCTTTTGCCTAACTTACTAATTTGACTGCCACAATTCATTAGTAAATTTATTTTACTGTTTAATTTGGATATTTTTGTGTGCAGCGTTTGCTGCTGCTGCTTTTTAACGCGAAACTCGCGCTGATGATGGTGCCGCTGCTGCTGTGGCTGTCGCTCGTGCTGCCGCTGCTGTCGCTGAGCAGCCTGCGGCTCCTGCTGCTGTTCCAGTTGTTGTTATTCATTTTTTATTGCGTGTTGTCTCCTCGCCTGCACTTTTAATACTGAAATGAAGCTCTTTAGAGGAGGCACTTTTTTGTGTTCACCTATGTTCGAGCTGGTGCAGAAGGTTAGCGATGATTTCGTTATATAAAAAAACAAGATCACCTTTCATTACCATTTATTGGGTTTAATTGAAATATTCGTATGTGATTTGTTTGCTTTATACAGAGGTGTGTATTAATCGGTTGCGAGAAATCTTATCTAAGCAAATAGATAAATTCGCATGTGCAAAGCATAGACAAGAATTAGAGATGCGCAAGCAAGCGACTTATAGCTAAGTTAGATTTATGTTGGTTCGCGTTTCAGTTGTTTGCTGGCTGTTGCTGCCTCCGACATGCTCCGCCCGTTGGAAGTCCGTAGCTTTCAACGACTTGGCTTCAAGGGGCAGTACAGCGATCTTGCCCACGGCTCTTTTGACGGTGCCAGCTGCAGTTTTAACTATTGCCACTCTTGAGACTCCATCCTCTCCAGATATGGTGCCTTGAACCCTGCCAAGACGCCACTGAATGGGCGGCACGTTGTCGTCCTTCAAAACAACTATGGAATTGGGTACAAGATTGGGCGTTGATGAGCGCCATTTGGAACGTTCTTGAAGCAATGATAAATAGCTGGTGCTCCATTTGCGCCAGAATGCCTGTTGCATTTGACAAACGCATTGCCAGCGACTTAGGCGATTGATGTCGAGATGTGCTGTGCTAGGTTCTTCAATTGTGGCATATGGAGGTCCAATCAAAAAATGCCCAGGAGTAAGAACTTCAAGATCGTCTGGATTCTCTGAAATTGGACAAAGTTTTTACATTGCAGAAATTTCACAAACAAGGGTGCGAAGTTCGTGAAATGTGAGGGCGGACTTTCCAACGACGTGATAGAAGTGATGTTTGGCAGATTTGACCGCAGCCTCCCATAAACCACAAAAATGAGGAGACCGAGGCGGAATAAAGTTCCATTTGATTCCACTCGAACGGCAAGAGTTCGTAAGCTCCTTAATATGAGGTTCGCTAAGAAAGAGTAGCCTCAGCTGGTTTAGCTCATTCCGCGCTCCAACAAAGTTTGTTGCGTTATCCGACCAGATTGAATTGGGCTTGCCTCTGGTGCAGATGAATCGCCTCAATGCAGCTATAAACGATGCGGTTGATAAATCCTCCACCACTTCTAAATGTGCTGCCTTGGTAGAAAAGCAGACGAAAATTGATATGTAGCATTTTGTGGGCGCCCTGTTCCGGACTTCCGACTTTATAAAGAATGGTCCACAAAAATCAATGCCAGTTGTAGAGAATGGGCGGCTAGGTTGGACTCGATCAGCTGGTAACGGAGCCATGATGTGTTCGAGAAGCTTAAGCTTCATGCGAAAGCAACGAATGCATTTGCCAAGTACTGCTGACACAGTTTTTCGCCCACCAATGGGCCAGAATTTCTGTCGCAATATGGCCAGCAAGCTTTGTGGTCCACTGTGTAAGAATTGGCGGTGAAAATGATCAATGATGGTGATAGTGACGGGGTGCTGAGCTGGGAGAATTATTGGGTGCCTAGCTTCGTAGTCCAAAAACGAATTCTGTAGACGCCCGCCAACGCGAATTAATCCGGAGCTGTCCATGATGGGGTTTAACGATATAAGCTTTGATTTCGATGATACGCGTTTTTTGTTAAGTAAATCCTTATGTTCATTGGCAAAGTGGACTATTTGAATTCCTTTAAGTAGGAGATGTGTGCCCGCCTTTATGTCATCCACTGTCAGTGTGCCTTTGGAGCGATCTTGAGCTTTCGTCTTAAGCTGCAAAAATCTGTATATATATCCAAACACTCGTTGCATCGTGCCAAAAGAGTTTTGGTATTTGCATCTGAAGGAGATGTCAAGCTTGTCCGTTGAGATTAAAACATGGCGACGACGTTCAGGCAAATCTGAGCGAGTAGGGCAATTGGGCGGCCACTCAGCAATAGGTGACTGCAGAAAGGCAGGTCCTTCACGCCAATGCTTCGAATCCAAAAGTTCAAGTGCTCCGCAGCCTCGTGATATAATGTCGGCTGGATTCAATTGGGTTGGAAGGTGGTTCCAGGTCATACCCCCAGTACGCTCCTGGATCTGAGCTATCCTGTTGGATACAAAAATATTAAATTCAGATGGAGCTTGGCGAATCCAAGAGAGTGCTATAGTGGAGTCGGACCAACAATAGAAGTGGCAAGGCTTTGGTATATATTGAGCGATGTTGGATACGAGCTCTGACAGCAGATGCGCAGCTGCCAATTCCAGCTTGGGGATTGTGAGCGTTTTCAGTGGTGAAACTCTCGATTTAGAGCATAAGAGACGTGACGAGTAAACACCGTGCGCTTCTGATCGCACGTAAACACACGTACCGTATGCGGCTAGACTTGCGTCGCAGAATGCATGTATTTCGTATGATGAATGTGGCTGTAAAACAAAGCGAGGGAACTTGAGATTTGTAATATGTGCATATTCCATTCACCATGTAGAGACTGAGAAAGGGCATCGTCCCAATCGAGTTTGTCCTTCCACAGAGTTTGTAGGAATATTTTGAGCTTTGTTATTGTAGGAGCTATTAATCCGAGAGGGTCATAGAATTTTGCGATTGTAGCATTTGTACATTTGGTTGCAATGTTCTTGGTGTTGGAAAATGTATGCGCCAGACTAAATAGGAGATGATCGGAGTTGGTATCCCAAGCCAAGCCCAGGGCCTTCTTGACGTCCGTTCCATCGTTGAACATTACGGTTTTTTCACAGTCCACTTCCAACTCGCCATCCAGAGCAGCTTGATCGTTTGAACACTATTTCCGTATAGGAAAGTGCCCTCTACGAAGCAGTTCCTTGACTTGCTGGCGAATTTCAATGACTTCTTCCACTGTCTCGCCTCCGGTAATTAAATCGTCCACGTAAAAATCCCTCTGAACAATCCTTGCCGCTAGGGGTAGCGAGTTTTCTTCGTCGTAGGCGAGCTGCTGCATAGCTCGAATAGCTAAAAATGCTGCAGACTTTGTGCCGTATGTAACAGTGTTTAAAGTGTATACTTGGACTTCTTCGCTCGCATTGTTACGCCATAGAATGCACTGCAGGTATTGATCCGGGTGAGTTACACGAACGCACCGGTACATCTTGCAGATGTCGCCGCATAGTGCAGTTCTATAAAAGCGAAATCTGAGTAGTGCAGTGAATATTTTCGGCTGTATGGATGGTCCTGCAAGCAGCAAATCGTTCAGCGAGAGCCCAGAAGTGGTTTTTGCAGAGCCATCGAATACAACTCGCAGCTTAGTAGTGGTACTGTCGAGCTTTTGCACGCAATGATGCGGCAAAAAATATTGGGGTGTAGCAGATTGTTTAGAGGCTAAAGTCATGTGATTTAAGTCAATGTATTCGTTCATAAATGCGACATACTGCGACCTTAACGATGGATTTTTGGCCAGTTTCGATTCGATTGCTTTGAATCGACGTAGAGCACGATTGTAAGAATCTCCAAGTGCGTCGAAGCGATCCTTGGCAGGGAGCCGAACAGAATACTCGCCTGATTTGAGACGCGAATAGTTGCTAAGAAACAACTGCTCACAAAGAGCATCCTCATCAGACGGCTTATCTGCAGTGCCGCAACAGTTGTCTATTTTCCAGAACTGCTTAACTAAGTCGGACAACAGTTCCAGTTCCGAATGCGCACTAGAGTGGTTGATAGCGGCAGAGAGTGATGAATACTTAGGGTTTGCAAAGCCTCCTGAAACTATTCAGCCTTGTTTAATTTTCTGGAAAATGGGTAAATGATTTGCTAACCGAATTTGCCCCACGCAAAGCAAGTCGAAAAATATGCCAGCACCGATTAGCATATCGATTCTCTGACCTTTGTAGAAGAGTCGATCAGCAAGGCTTAGATTGTGTGGTATCTTCCATCCTGTGGTGTTTATATCGAAGTGAGGCTGGTAATCGGTTATCTTTTGCGTTAAGACGGCAGAAAATGATCCTTGGTATGAACCAATGTTTGATTGCGCAAAAATGTCAGCTGATTTGTTGAGCGAGAAAGAAGATTCGCCTATACCGGATACTGAGATATTTGAACGATGTAGTTCTAACTGAAGCTGGTTAGCAAAGCGAGTAGTGATAAAGTATGCACCGCCAAAACGTGGAAGTTGAAGTTGCGGTAGTCTGGAAACACGAGTTGCTCCTCTTGGGCTGCCATTTGACTCATCAGGGATGCGCCGAATAGCTGTAGAATGCAAAATAGACGTCTTGCGCAGATTTGTGAGCTCACGAGAGAGCTTCGATGTCACCTCGCAACGGGCTTGATCAAATTGTGTCCTTGCGTCAGTTGCCAGCTCCAAAAGATTGAGCTTCTCCAGCTTGGATTGTGCGGCATCAAAGTTAGCGTGCATTTCGCTGAGTAATTCCAGCCGTGCCTGCAACTCGGGTTCATCAAACAGCACCAGCTGTTCAGTCGATAAAAACGCGTTTAATGCATTAAGTTGCCCAGCCACAGATTCTGCCTTGGCTTTGTAAAAGTCCAAGTCAAAGGATGAAGATGCCTTTGCACTCGATTCACTTTCACTCATTTTAATTGTTGGTTACGATTCACTCACGCGTTTATCACTGCCAAATGTGCACGTGTGTCTGTATGTATGTATGTAGTATGCAGCTGGCGAAGCAACGGGCAACCGAGAGCGCGAGCAAGATTAACGGCGTGTATAAGTTCACCGACCGCTGCGTTACTGAACTTCTGACAAGGCGCAATTAATGCGTTTGTTAGGCACCTTGCAATGCGGGAGCCAACTGTACCAATTACAAGCGTACGCGAATGCACGAATGTAGGCGAAAAACGAAAGAGAGTTGGGGATGACAACGAAAACGAATGCAAAAATCGCGATGTGTGCGAGATCTTCTCATCAAATTATGCAGAAGACGTTTAGAAATGATTACTAATAAACACCATAGTATGTAATCTTTCAATTTTACGCTTTCACAAATGCGACGAAAAATACACACTACTACACAAAAAAATCACGTCGGGGTCACCAAATGTTTAGAGGAGGCACTTTTTTGTGTTCACCTTTGTTCGAGCTGGTGCAGTAGGTTAGCGATGATTTCGTTATATAAAAAAACACGATCACCTTTCATTACCATTTATTGGGTTTAATTGAAATATTCGTATTTGATTTGTTTGCTTTATACAGAGGTGTGTACTTTGTTAACTTAGTTATATGAATGTACATGTGTAAGTAATACGCGTGGTTTGTTGCCGATGCACAACCGTAGCGAACGAGACAAGAAACGAGAGTGAGTGCAAGAGTTAACTGTGTTAATCGGTTGCGAGAAATCGTATCTAAGCAAATAGATAAATTCGCATGTGCAAAGCATAGACAAGAATTAGAGATGCGCAAGCAAGCGACTTATAGCTAAGTTAGATTTATGTTGGTTCGTGTTTCAGTTGTTTGCTGGCTGTTGCTGCCTCCGACAGAAGCAATGGCAAAAAATGACTCTAAAGCGAACATTTGTGTATTCACCGAGAGCAAAAAGGGATACAGCTATAACTGTATAATTATTTGCTACGCGACAAAGCCACAAGTCCCCACACCCCCCCCCTCTTCATTCTAAAATTGCGCAGTTTTCTTATGACACCCCTCCCCCCTAAAATAATTTGCATTGAATGCCTATGCATATACATGTTTTCAATAAATATGTATATTCATTATTAATTTTTAGAATTATTTTCGTTACATATTTGCGTTTTTACTATGCATACACACACTTGCATATTCAGGGGCATAGAAGCTGAAAAAAATACGAAAATATCGGCATATTAGATATTAGAAATGCCAACGGCATTTCATGCATGTTTCCTTTTAACATAATTACTTTAATATGTTTTCTTGTGTTAGTTTATTATTAGCTAATAACCTAAAACATGATTTTAATATATTTTTAAAATCAATAATAAATAACAACAATAAAATATACATATTTGCGTTTTTCATATACATCTGCTAATTTTCTATTGTTGCGGAAGGTCAGTTGCGTATTCAGGGCCATAGAGGTTGACAAAAAATTACGAAAGAAATACAAAATATGCATTTAAATATACGAAAACAATTTAATTTAATTATAAAATTTATATAAAAGTGCCAACGGCATTTCATGCATGTTTCCTTTGAACCTAATTATTTTATTATGTTTTTATACCCCTAACCCATAAAATGGGTAAAAGGGGTATAATGGTTTTGTGCAAAAGAATGTAACAGGCAGAAGGAAGCATCTCCGACCCCATAAAGTATATATATTCTTGATCAGCATCAACAGCCGAGTCGATATAGCCATGTCCGTCCGTCCGTCCGTCCGTCCGTCTGTCCGTCTGTATGAACGCGTCGATCTCAGAGACTACAAGAGCTAGAGACTTCAGATTTTGAATATAAGTTCTCCTATACCATGAGCGGAATAAGTTTGTTTCAAATTATCGATAATTTTTCTAGTTTCCGATATACACATGGAAAATGTAATAATGGGGGTTGAAATAATGGATAGCGATAGAACTTTTCTGAAAATTTCATCGAAATCGGTTAAGAAACACCAGAGATATCGAAGATTGAAGTTTAGGTCACAGATGCATACAGACAATGACTGTACGCGTTATGTACAGGGTTCGGGGTATCTCCTAGTCGGGAAATCTCGACTAGAGCCTTCTTACTTGTTTTATTTAACTTTAACATTAAACATGACTTTAATACATTTTTAAAATCAATTAAAAATAAAAACAATAAAATATACTAATTTGCGTTATTAATATATTTTGATACATCTGCAAAATAACAATTGTTGCGGAAGGTCAGTGAATATTAGAGCAATGTGTGTGCATGCATATACACACTTGCATATTCAGGGGCATAGAGACAGAACAAAATTACGAAAATCTCTGCGAAGCCAGCAAAGGCAAAAATGAAACTAATGTCCCTGCAGTACGCGGGCCCGGTGGCAGACTAGCGATATGCCTAGAACTCAGTGATGAGTACTGGTGCACACTCGCACCACCAGCAATGTATTTACCTAACGAATTTAACTCGGGAATGTCCGCAGAGCGTACCGAGCGGTACGGCGGTGCAAACCACATAGCTAACGATTTACCTGGGCCCAAAGGCCTAGGAATATCGTTGGGACGCCCAAGCTAACTATTTCGTTAGGCTTTCGCTATAGACCATTCGCAGTATGGTCATTACTAGCTATTTCTGTGGTACGAAAGACCTAGGAATATCGTTAGGACGCCCAAACTAACTATTTCGCTAGTACAAGTTGCTTATATTTACGCTAGTACAAAATATAAACGAAGACACATTTGTAATTAAAATATTAACAAAATTAATTCATTTTTAAATTTTGAATAAAAGAAAAAGTTCAATATTATTTTATATTATTTTTCTTAATTATTCGGTTTTTTTTAAGTTGCATCGCCTTACGCAGCTCTGCCTCTGATCGCACTTAGAAATTGCGTCTGTAATGTAAAGAAGAGATTAAATTTAATTTGAATTGTATGTCTTTTTACTGTTTTTTTTTTTTTTTTTTTACCTATTAACGATGTAAAGAAAAAAACTTATCTTTTTCAATGAGTCTTTCCGCAAAACACCATCTACGTTGTACTCCATTGAAAGTTCATCTATTAAAATATGTTTTAAATTTGATTTTGGCCCAGAAGGACCAAGTAACCTTGCCATCGTATTCCCCTGAAATTAGTATAATTTGATTTTAAAAAAAGCATTATAGAATAATATAAATCGTCTTTACTTACATATATATTCCTGTTGCCGAGCTCAATAGATCCAATTTAAGTCATTCTTCTTTGTTTGTAAATGGAAAGAGTTTTCCAAGCTCGTCTTTTTCCGACTTCTACCGGAGCAAATTATTTTCTTTTCTTTTTCTTATCTTTTATCATTGTAAAATTTATTTTTTTAATTTTTGGCGTGCTTATTGGATCCAGATATCTTTTACAAACAAATTTCTTTGTGACCTTCATTATTATTATTAAATTTTTTGATTCCTTTGATTTTAACTTTAGTCTACGTTTATTAAAATAACTAGCGGCACGATAAGTGCCTCGCTACGTATAAAGTTAAGTATTAAAAAAATTTAATTGGAACATCATATTCATTTATTCAAACAAAAACAAGTAAAAACGTTGCTGTCGGACGCAACCGACTGCGGAATACTTTGATACCAGTAAAATAACGGTTGATAAGGGGGAATGCAGGGGCGAAGGGAGTGGCCCATGTGGTAAACATCGCCAGCTATCATGTTACCAAATTTGGTGACTTTAGCTCAAAAACTGTGGAAGATAACTTAACTCCCAAATTTAAAAGGTGGGCGGCAGAGGTAGGCGTGGCATCCAAATTTTTGAATCAAATGTTTTTAGCTGTCACTATCTATCTGCCTACCAAGTTTGGTGGCTCTAGCTCAAAAACTGTTAAAGATATAGCCGATTCCGATATTATAAGGCGGGTGGCTTAGGTGGGCGTGGCATTCAAAATTTTGATGCAGGTCTTTGGTAGATGCTGCCTTCTATCTTTCTACCCAATTTACGGGCTCTAGCTTAAAAACTATAAGAGATATCGAAATTTCCGATTTTAAATGGTGGGCGGCAGAGGTGGGCGTGGCATCTTAATTTTTGATGCAGATCTTTTGTAGATGTCACCATATATCTTCCTACCAAATTCGGTGACACTAGCTTGAAAATTTCAAGTAGAATGAGGGATGGCGGCGGAATCAGGGGGCGTGGCATCCAAAATTTTGATGCATTTTTTGGGGAACGTCAATATCTATCTTCACACAAAATTTGGTGGCTCTAGCCCAAAAAATGTGAAAACTATAGGCGTTTCCAATTTCTTGATGAAGGGGGGATGGGGGCGGAATCAGGGGGCGTGGCACCCAAGTTTTGATGGGGAACGCCAGTACCTATCTTGACACAAAATTTGGGCTCTAGCCCAAAAATGTGAAAACTATAGGCGTTTCCAATTTCAGGGAGAAGGGGGGGTGGGGGCGGAATAAGGGCGCATGGCATCCACATTTTGATGCATTTTTTTGGGGAACGTCAATATCTATCTTGACACAAAATTTGGTGGCTCTAGCCCAAAAAATGTGAAAACTATAGGCGTTTCCAATTTCAGGGAGAAGGGGGGATGGGGGCGGAACTAGGGGGCGTGGCATCCAAAATTTTGATGCATTTTTTTGGGGAACGTCAATATCTATCTTGACACAAAATTTGGTGGCTCTAGCCCAAAAAATGTGAAAACTATGGGCGTTTCCAATTTCACAGAGAAGGGGGGGATGGGGGCGGAATCAGGGCGCATGGCATCCAAATTTTGATGCATTTTTTTGGGAAACGTCAATATCTATCTTGACACAAAATTTGGTGGCTCTTGCCCAAAAAATGTGAAAACTATAGGCGTTTCCAATTTCTTGGTGAAGGGGGGATGGGGGCGGAATCAGGGGGCGTGGCATCCAAATTTTGATTCATTTTTTTGGGGAACGTAAATATCTATCTTGACACAAAATTTGGTGGCTCTAGCCCAAAATATGTGAAAACTATGGGCGTTTCCAATTTCAAGGAGCACTGATGAGGGGGGCGGAAGGAGTGGGCGTGGCATCCAAAATTTTGATGCAGTTTTTTTCAGGGACATGATTAGCTATCTGCGAGCAAAATTTGGCAACTCTAGCTGTAAGAATGTGAGAAATATTTGGTTTTATCGGTTTTCTGTTATCGAATTTATCGATTTCCCAGCCTCCTAGTAGGCGTGGCACCCCAATCTTGACACTTTATCTGTCTCGCCTATAGACAAACATATTTGCAAAGTTTCAAGTCTCTAGCTTTACGGGTGTCGAAAAAAGTTGCGTTCATACGGACAGACGGACAGACAGACAGACGGACAGACACCATGACGGACATTGCACAAAACCAATATACTATGAGACCTTCGGTATCAAAGTATAAAAATATTTTATTAATTGCTAGCTATTTTAAAACTTAATCCAAAACATTTGGCTAAACAATATTTTTTTCTTTTCCATTTTCAACATGATTAAACAAACGGCTGGGGGTACCGACTCTGGAACAGGCAACATAAAGTTGGCCATGTGAAAAACATGATTCCTCCAAATTCACACCACAAACGTTAAGCGTTTGCTCTTGGGCCTTGTTGATGGACATCGCAAATGATAAACGCACAGGATATTGTAATCGATTGAATTCAAATGGCATATCAGTTGGAATCATAGGGATTTCCAATGTATCCGTACATACTAAAATCTATCCGACTGTTGTAATTAAAAGCAGCACGCATCATTTCAGCCAAAACAGCACGACGTATTCGTGAACGCCGTGCAAGATTCAGTACAGGTACTGGGTCAACAGATCTATTTCGTGTATTACGTTCACTCTGCGATGCATTAGATTGCGCGCGTTCATCTGCAGTCTGTGATCGTCTTAGTAATGCCACATCATTTCATTACGCGTTCGCGACCTATATTTGATCGTCTGGCTCGTGGCATTTTTCCTTCAAATAAAATATAATAAATCCTATTAAAAACAAATTGCTACATTAATATGTTTTTTCAAATAAAGAAACAGTTCAAAACTTACCGTTTGTTCCAATTAAATTTAATATTTTACTTTATACGTAGCGTAGCACGTACCGGGCCGCTAGTTTAATTCAAACAAAGCCTGTCAACGATATGAAACACAAACGGATCGCTGAAAAAAAATCTGAGAAAAGTCGACGCACACATATATGTATTTGAACTAAAAATATAAACACAAAGCAATAATTACCGCTGAAAATTTGCTTGAATCGAAAGTTTCGTTTTTTTTATTTTTATTTTTTTGTGTTTACGCTTCACAGTCAAAACGAATAATGATTTAATACACAAACTTAAAACCCCAGGACTGAATTTTTGTTTCGGCCTACTGGGATTTTTAAAGTGTGCATGCAAGATTTATTCAAATAATATTTTTAACAATATGTATGTGGTAAATAAAGAACCGCTCTACCGATTTTGTGCAAACTTCACACAAACTATCTACTAAATAGTCCGAAAAAAGCCTGAATATTTCGGTTGGATAGGTGAGCCCGTTCTTGAGCTATAAAATTACAACGAAAAGTGGCATTGATTTTTATATATATAGATATTCAATTATATACTTAAAACAAGTAAAAACGATGCAGTCGGTCGCAACCGACTGCGGAATACTTTGATACCAGTAAAAGAACGGATGGTAAGGAGTCTGCTTGCAAAGGAGTGGGACGGCTGGTAATCATCGCCAGCTATCATGTTACCAAATTTTATGACTTTACCTCAATAACTGTGGAAGATGACTTAACTTCCAAATTTAAAAGGTGGGCGGCAGAGGTGGATGGGGCATCCAAATTTTTGTTCCAATCTTTTTAATTGTCACCATTTATCTTCCTACCAAGTTTGGTGGCTCTAGCTCAAAAACTTTTAAAGATATAGCCGATTCCGATTTTATAAGGCGGGTGGCTTAGGTGGGCGTGGCATCCAAAATTTTGATGCAGATCTTTGGTAGATGTTGCCATCTATCTTTCTACCAAATTTGGTGACTCTAGTTCAAAAAATTGTGGAAGATACACGCATAACCGTTTTAACAACGGCGGGGGGAGGGGGTGGAAATTGTGGGCGTGGCATCCAAATTTGTTATGCAGTTTGTTGGAAAACTTCACTACCTATCTTGACACAAAATTTGGTGGCTCTAGCCGAAAAATTGTGAAAACTATTGGCGTTTTCAATTTCATGGAAAAGGGGGGATGGGGGCGGAATCCGAGGGCGTGGCATCCACAATTTTGATGCATTTTTTTGGGGAACGTCAATATCTATCTTGAAAAATTTGGTCTCTAGCCCAAAAAATGTGAAAACTATAGGCGTTTCCAATTTCAAGGAGCAGGCAGGATGGGGGCGGAAGGAGTGGGCATGGCATTAAAAATTTTGATGCAGTTTTTTCAAGGACATGACTAGCTATCTGCGTACAAAATTTGGTAATTCTATCTGTAAGAATGTGAGAAATACTTGGTTGTATCGGTTTTAAGTTATCGAATTTATCGATTTCCCAGCCTCCTAGTGGGCGTGGCAACCCAATCTTGACACTTTATCTGTCTCGCCTATAGACAAACATAATTGCAAAGTTTCAAGTTTTAGCTTTACGGGTGTCGAAAAAAGTTGCGTTCATACGGATAGACGGACAGACGGACACCATGACGGACATTGCACAAAACCAATATACTATGAGTCCTTCGGTATCAATGTATAATTAAAGTAATTCATTATTGATAGAATTGAGGATTTGTAGAATTATAATGTGTTGACCCGCAGTCGCTTTATAACTTTTCACTAATGACTGCACCGAAAAATGGGCTCGCGACAATGCAAATTTGAAGACACAAATTGACAAAATTCTGGCTATAACCAGTTAATTAACAGTTAACTTTGTCATACACGCTTTGTCTTGTTCTGCTGCTTTGTCGCTTTGATTGTTTTTTTGTGTTTTTTCTTTTATTTGCCTAGCGACATGGTGCATTACTGATGCACCATAGGATTGTTTTTTGTACGTTTCGTTTATTTGCTTAACGACCATATGCATTTTCTGTAGCTAGCGATTTAGCTAGCTACTAGTGATGCATCACAGGACTAAAGCTTGGTATGCCTTGACTCCAGCCGTACCGCAGGGGTATTTCATACATATACACATACAAAGACCATATTATACAGGCAAAGCTAGCGTGGCGCGCAGCAATTGCCAGTTAGCAAACGCACAGCTTTATTCTTCGTTGTTATCGGCATATTGCTTCGCGCTTCGACCGCATACACAGCCACATACAGCCATGCTGCTGCATAAACAGCCACGCTGCTACACAGCTACACAGCTGCTACTCGTTATAAGTAGCTAATCCTATCTGCAGATTATTCCAGCGAGTAAAAAGAGAGGGAGAGCGATGTCAAGTCTACCTAAGTGTATAGTTTTTGCATTTTCTTCCAGCTGCCGACATAATGAAGCATTTATACTCTTTCTGAATCTTTTGTATGTAAGAATAATTATTAAAATATAAATAATTATTAGATCTCAACAGAAACACAGTTCTGATTGACATAACCATGTCTAGTTCAACCATGGGCGCAAAGAATTGCGCAATTTCGCATGCGCAAGAAATAAAGAGCGAAAACGATCAGCTGTTGCTCTCTCAGTACTGTGGTTGTTGTAAACGATGCAAACTGTAAATCACGGTTTGCCATTCTACCCAAGATGTATTTAACAAGGTGGTCCCATTTGTGACAGCTTGGTACCAGTTGTGTGCAAAACGAAGAGCGACATTTTCTGCTCTCTTTCTTTTAACTATGAGTGCGAGCGAGTGAGAGCGACTGGGCTAGCTGGAACCGAAATTTGAGCGAGCTGTCAAATTTGGGACCAACTTGTTAAACACATCTTGATTCTACCCATGGTTGAACTAGACCCGGGGTGTCCACAGCAGTGTTGCCGATTTGGCCTTTTTCCGGACAGATCTGTCCTGTTTTTAGGTGCTTCGTCCGGAAAAATATCAAACATCCCCTATCCAGAAATCTGGCCTTTTTTTTAGATTTTATTTGACTAATTTATTTAACTTTTTTTTTTCAAAGTGATCTATTAACAAGTAAAAACGTTGCTGTCGGACGCAACCGACAGCGGAATACTTTGATACCAGTAAATGGACGGTTGATAAGGGGGAATGCAGGGGCGAAGGGAGTGGGCCATGTGGTAAACATCGCCAGCTATCATGTTACCAAATTTGGTGACTTTTGCTCAAAAGCTGTGGAAGATAACTGAACTTCAAAATATAAAAGATGGGCGGAACAGGTGGGCGTGGCATCCAAATTTTTGAATCAAATGTTTTTAACTGTCACTATCTATCTTCTTACCAAGTTTGGTGGCTCTAGCTCAAAAACTGTTAGAGATATAGCCGATTCCAATTTTATAAGGCGGGTGGCTTGGGTGGGCGTGGCATCCAAAATTTTGATGCAGATCTTTGGTATATGTTGCCTTCTATATTTCTACTGAATTTACGGGCTCTAGCTTAAAAACTGTAAGAGATATCAAAATTTCCGATTTTAAATGGTGGGCGGCAGAGGTGGGCGGCAGAGGTGGGCGTGGCATCCTAATTTTTGATGCAGATCTTTTGTAGATGTCACCATATATCTTCCTACCAAATTCGGTGACTCTAGCTCGAAAAATGTGAAAACTATAGGCGTTTCCAATTTCAAGTAGAAGGGGGATGGGGGCGGAATCTGGGGGCGTGGCATCCAAAATTTTGATGCATTTTTTGGGGAACGTCAATATCTACCTTCCCCCAAAATTTGGTGGCTCTAGCCCAAAAAATGTGAAAACTATAGGCGTTTTCAATTTCTTGGAGAAGGGGGATGGGGGCGGAATCAGGGGGCGTGGCATCCAAGTTTTGATGGGGAACTTCAGTACCTATCTTGACACAAAATTTGGTGACTCTAGCCCGACAAATGTGAAAACTATAGGCGTTTGCAATTTCATGGTGAAGGGGGGATGGTGGCGGAATCAGGGGGCCTGACATCCAAAATTTTGATGTATTTTTTTGGGGAACGTCAATATCTATCTTGACACAAAATTTGGTGGCTCTAGCCCAAAAAATGTAAAAGCTATAGGCGTTTCCAATTTCAAGGAGCAGGGATGATGGGGGCGGAAGGATCACAAAATATGTGCAGGTTAATCGGATTGTCTGCTCTGATGCGTCATTAATTTTTTCTTTCAAGGTTTTCAAATTTGACTCAAATTCATATTCCAAATCCAAATCTCGTTTCATATGCTTTACGAAGTGCTTCTCAAAAACATCCACTTCGATACCAGATGGAATTATTTTGGATTTCAGACATTCTATACTTAAAATCAAATCACCCAGTAGTTTATTTTTCATACAAAGTATATAAAAAAGGATACCACACTGTTTTTATACTTTGATACCGAAGGTCTCATAGTATATTGGTTTTGTGCAATGTCCGTCATGGTGTCTGTCCGTCCGTCTGTCCGTCTGTATGAATGCAACTTTTTTCGACACCCGTAAAGCTAGAGACTTGAATTTTTGCAATTATGTTTATCTATAGACGGTACAGATAAAGTGTTAAGATTGGGTTGCCACGCCTACTAGGAGGCTGGGAAATCGATAAATTCGATAACTGAAAACCGTTCAAACCAAATATTTCTCACATTCTTACAGATAGAATTACCAAATTTTGCACGAAGATAGCTAGTCATGTCCATGAAAAAACTGCATCAAAATTTTGGATGCCACGTCCACTCCTTCCGCCCCCATCCTGCCTGCTCCTTGAAATTGGAAACGCCTATAGTTTTCACATTTTTTGGGCTAGAGCCACAAAATTTTGTGTCAAGATAGATATTGACGTTCCCCAAAAAAATGCATCAACATTTTGGGTGCCACGCCCTCGGATTCCGCCCCCATCCCCCCTTTTCCATGAAATTGGAAACGCCAATAGTTTTCACAATTTTTCGGCTAGAGCCACCAAATTTTGTGTCAAGATAGATATTGACGTTCCCAAAAATATGCTTAAAAATTTTGGATGCCACGCCCCCTGATTCCGCACCTATCCCCCCTTCTCCATGAAATTGGAAACGCCTATAGCTTTCACATTTTTTGAGCTAGAACCACCAAAATTTGTGTGAAGATAGGTAGTGAAGTTTTCCAACAGACTGCAACAAAAATTGGGATGCCATGCCCACACCTTCCGCCCCCACACCTCGGCGTTGTGGAAACGGTTATGCGTGTATCTTCCACATTTTTTGAACTAGAGTCACCAAACTTAGTAGGAAGGTATATTTTGACATCTACAAAAGATCTGCATCAAAAATTGGTATGCCACGCCCACCTCTGCCGCCCACCTATAAAATCGGAAATTTCGATATCTCTTACAGTTTTTAAGCTAGAGAAAGATAAATGGCAACATCTACCAAAGATCTGAATCCGAATTTCGGATGCCACGCCCACCCAAGCCACCCGCCTCATAAAATTGGAATCGGCTATATCTCTAACAGTTTTTGACCTAGAGCCACCAAACTTGGTAGGAAGATAAATGGTGACAGCTAAAAACATTTGATTCAAAAATTTGGATGCCCCATCCACCTCTGCCGCCCACCATTTAAATTTGGAAGTTCAGTTATCTTCCACAGTTTTTGAGCTAAAGTCACCAAATTTGGTAACATGATAGCTGGCGATGTTTACCACCCGTCCCACTCCTCTGCAAGCATACTCCTTACCATCCGTTCTTTTACTGGTATTAAAGTATTCCGCAGTCGGTTGCGTCCGACTGCAACGTTTTCAATTGTTTAACCTGTTTTTCCGTATTTTACGGACGTTTTGGCATCACTGGTCCACAGCCATTTACCCATCGTGAATTTAACGTTTCACACAGACACAAGCCGAAGCCAACCGAACACCGGCCGAAGTAAGTGCCGGAAGCGTAAAAATGAGCTCAGTCGCAAGCGCGCTGTCAACAAAGCAGGTTGATGTCGCTTTGCGTCGCATTTTGCATTTGCGTAATTATGATACACGCAGAAAAAATTATGATTTACATATCGCCTTCACGTACAGATGAAGGCATAAGTTCAGGGCATGTTATTCGCAACTATATGAAGCTTTAACGCACACACTAGCTAACACCTAAGTTTGGGTAACCATGTATTATTTTAAGTATATCATAATTTTTCATAGCGTGCAATAATAACGCCACTTTTCGTTTGCGCAGTGTAAAGCACACCAATACTGACACATGCCAGCCTCGCTCACGTTGGCCCATGATACAACTAGACAAGGTGGTCTCGTCGGCAGCAGAAACGAGCCGATTTACTGTCTTAGCTTCAGTGCGTTCGTGCTTGTTGAAGGGAAAGGTTGTCTGCGGACGAATTTTTTATGTGATTTTTAACCTTTAGCTGACCACTATAAAATGAACTATTGCTATTTTTGTTATAAAATGTACCGGGGGTGAAAACTATTCACGCACCGAAGTGTAGTGTTAAGAGGCAGTTGTGGGAGCAAAGCCTAGGGTGCAGCCTTGGCGAAAACTCCAGAATCTGCGAAACTCATTTTGATGAATCTGAGTTTATGCTTGCATCAAAAAATGGTAAAATTTACAAAAGGAGGCGATTAAACGAAGATGCCATGCCAAAACGAGAGATAGAGCGTCAAGCGAAAATTTTTAAAGATGGCTACGCCTTTTCGAGCACGCAAACAGAGTAAGTTAAGCGTGTAAAAACATGTATACATATGTTAACACTAATGTAACTGTATTGTAGAGACGAAGGTAACCTGAGGCAAAAGATTTGCGATATGGAGAAAGAGTTGAAAAGCTTACGCCAGCAGCTTGAGGAATCACGGCAACTCGAAGAGTCTCTGGGCAAAATATTTACAAAGACCCAAATAAAAATATTAAAAAATGGTAGCGTGCAAAATTTAATTCAGATGACATGTCTGCGGCTATTTGTCTTCATACCGCAGGCCCTCGGGCGTATAACCATCTGTATAAAAAAGGATTTCCTTTACCTAGTCGTGCAACTTTATACAGATGGTTATCAGATGTGGAAATAAGGACAGGTACCCTGGATGTGGTCATAGATCTTATGGACAATCCCGAAATGGAAGATGCCGATAAACTTTGCGTCTTGGCGTTCGACGAAATGAAGGTTGCTGCTGCTTACGAGTATGACAGCTCTTCGGACGTCGTCTACCAGCCCAGTAGTTATGTTCAACTGGCCATTGTTCGGCCGCGTCATCCGACGCGTGTGGGTGACCCAGGTGGGGTTCGAGTCGCACAGAGTAAGACTCGGAGTGCATCCTCGAACCTCGCTACCCAGGCCGGCCACAGCTGCAACGCGCGGGTATAACCCGTTGTCGCTACACACGGATCGGACCAAGAGGCAGGCAACGCAAAATCTAGAGTCAAACTCGGAAGATTTGCTATCCTACCCCTCAGCCCGACCCATGTGGGCCGTATGGCCGACGGGTCAGACCAAGAGGCAGACATACTTAGAGTAAAACTCGGAAGGTTCGCTAGTCCGCCCCTCAATCCAACCCATGTGGGGCTACCCGACTACTCGCTGAAAAGGGGAGGAGAGAACAGATATACTACAAATAAAAACACAAAACACAAATAAAATCTAACACTTTATTTTCTTTAGCTCGGGACGGGTTTGCGTGGTCATGGCCATAGGCCAACTTACCCCAGTATGGATGGATGGGTGTGTATGTGTGTAGGAATGTGCGCGGGTCAACTTGGACTCGGGTGCGTGCGTAAGCTTGGGCGGGTGGGTGTGTGTGTGTGTGGCTGCCCAAAGTGCGTGTGTCGGCCCGGCGTGTGTGTGTGCGTGTATGTGGCTGCCCGGCGTGTGTGTGCGTGTGTGTAGCGGTGTGTGTTTGTGATGCGTACGCTCGCGATCTCTGCACCGTCACTTGCACTGTTGTTGTTGTTGCTAAGGGTGCTCCGCTGTCCGTTGCTGTTGTTGTTGTTGCGGGGTGCTCCGCTGTCCGTTGCTGTTGCTTACACGTGTTCACTCACGTGTTCACTAGCGTGGCCGTGGCCAACGATATCACCACGCGTGTCCCACTCACTTTGCGTGTATCTGGCTCGACGCTTCGATCTCGACTCCTTGCACCAAAAATGCAGCTCATGCCGGTTGGCCGAACCAGGGCTACGCATTGATCGCGCTTAGAGCATTTTTGCGCTTGTGCTCTCACTTTTGCGTTCGAGCCCTCTCGGGCATATCAATTAGCTTTTGGTCGTTTGTGCCGGACGGCGCCCGTCGCTGATAGCGACCAGCTTCTGTGGGGTAGCAGAATGCTACCTCACATGGTAATGTCGAAGATGACAACTGCGACGATTGGCTTAACATAGACGTTAGATCGGCAAATAAAGAGAATGAAGAGACTGAAGAGTTCGATGTAGACCTCACCAACAACATACCTGGAGGCAACGAGATGGATGAGTTGACGGAGGATGCCATCGAGTACCTTGCGGGCTGTCTAATGAGGCAGAAAGTTGGTCATTTACCTACGTGGATGAGGTGTCGCACGGCGGTTTAATAAAACCGTCTGTGCAATTTAAAAACCAGATTAAACACCTAGAAACGATATTTTTACATCACGTAAACGAACATTTTGATTTAACAAAAAACGTAAAAAAAAAGTTTTTGTTCGCTGCACAAAATGTTAACATCGAAGAGTCTGTTAAAGCTTTTTATTTTAAGATTCGAATTTATTTTAGAATTAAGAATCTTAACAAAAAAATTTGCATTCAAAATCAAACACAAAGATTGATTGGAAACTCAAAATTATTAAAAATTATACTATAAAAAAAAAACTTCATCTCTTTTTACTATTTTAAAAACCAAAGGCCAGCACAGGGTTAATCAACACACTGTACTGACATTTCATTCGCACTCACTATACAATGTGCCTTTCACTCGCACTTTTTGCAAGCATAGCTAAGACAGTTCTGCTGCCGACGAGACTACCTTGTCTAGTTGTATCATGCGTTGGCCATGATACAATTAACAATTAATTGTATCATGCGTTGGACATGCCTGAACTAGACCATGATACAATTAATTGCATCATGGACATGGTTATGTCAAGAGCTCGCTCGGCAATGCCGTCTTGTGCAATTTGTCACAAAACACTTGTTTTCGGACAAAACAAGTTTGTAAGAGTCCCAAAAGATGCTGAAAAAGGGGATTATGGGAAAGGGCAGTCAACATTTCTTTTTGCGATGGCTGCAGAATATGCGACAGGTATTTTGATTCGGGTGACTAGAAGACATCAACAAATAAAAACCATAGACGAATAAAATGTAAACAGACTGGTAACCAGAATTGTTCATGTTAAGGCCCTGTAAACAAAAACGCAAGACCCAAACGCTTGTTCCCCTTCAACGAAACTTATCTGGTTTCGTTTTGACTTTGGCTTCGTTGTTTATTTTTCGTTCGTGTTTGTGTATTGTTCTGCGATACACACGGCACCGAGTATATGTATGTATGTATTGACGCTCACAGCGTATATTGCATTGAAGTGTATTGCATTAAAATAAATAAAATAAATTGCATAATGAAATTAATATAATGTTTATTGGCCTAAGTTGGGTATTTTAATGCATGTTTTAAAGCAAATTAAAGTATAGTTTATTTTTACTAAAACGATAATTTGCCGGCGGCTAAGCAATTATTTTTTATTTTGTTGAATGTTTTGCTTTGCAGGCTGCACTTCGTCGACCCCGGGTTCAACACCGCTTTCCGACATTTTTTATAATATATAAATCTTTTTTTCTGACTTTTAAGTCCTCCTAGAAAAAGAATGTAATGAAAATTCTCATGTTTCGGTAATCATTATAACAGTTTAATCAATTTCTTAATATTCATTACTTTATAAAAGGAATTTGAATACAAAATTATATAAATCAAAAATATACAAATTAACATTAATGCATGCAAACAGTATATTAATTAATGAAAAAACTACAATTATCTTAATTAACTAAATTTATTGGTTTATTTTCCCTTTATGCACTTATTCTAGCGCGAGTAAACTTTTGTTTTTGATTTGATTTCCTTTTGTGTTCCATTACATCGAACACAAAATAACACCAACCTCAAGTCATCAACCTGCAAGAGCGTCCGTGGTGCAGTTAGCTAGGCGCTTGTTTGTAAAATGTTTTTTGACCCAAGTTCAACCCCCTGCCAAATTAATCAAACTCTTTTTATACTTTGATACCGAAGGTCTCATAGTATATTGGTTTTGTGCAATGTCCGTCATGGTGTCTGTCTGTCCGTCTGTCCGTCCGTATGAACGCAACTTTTTTCGACACCCGTAAAGCTAGAGACTTGAAACTTTGCAATTATGTTTATCCATAGAAGGTTCAGATAAAGTGTTAAGATTGGGTTGCCACGCCTACTAGGAGGCTGGGAAATCGATAAATTCGATAACTGAAAACCGATAAAACCAAATATTTCTCACATTCTTACAGCTAGAGTTACCAAATTTTGCACGCAGATAGCTAGTCATGTCCCTGAAAAAACTGCATCAAAATTTTGGATGCCACGCCCACTCCTTCCGACCCCATCATTCCTGCTCCTTGAAATTGGAAACGCCTATAGTTTTCACATTTTTTGGGCTAGAGGCACCAAATTTTGTGGCAAGATAGATATTGACGTTCCCCAAAAATATGCACCAAAATTGTGGATGCCACGCCCCCGGATTCCGCCCCCATCCCCCCTTCTCCATGAAATTGGAAACGACTATAGTTTTCACATTTTTTGGGCTAGAGGCACCAAATTTTGTGTTAAGATAGGTACTGACGTTCCCCATCAAAACTCCCCCCCCCCCCCCCCCCCCCAAAAAAAAAAAAAAAAAATTTTTTTTTTTTATTTTTTGGGTTAGACCCCCAAAATTTTCTGTCATGGATGCCACGCCCCTAATTCCGCCCCCATCCCCCTTCTCCATGAAATTGGAAACGCCTATAGTTTTCACATTTTTGGGCTAGAGCCACCAAATTTTGTGTCAAGATAGGTACTGACGTTCCCCAATCAAAACTTGTGATGCCACGCCCCCGATTCCGCCCCCATCCCCCTTCTATAACCAAGAAATTGGAAACGACTATAGCTTTCACATTTTTGTGGGCTAGAGCCACATTTTGGCTAGACCACCAAATTTTCTGTCAAGATAGGTACTGACGTTCCCCATCAAAACTTGGATGCCACGCCCCCCCCTGATTCCGCCCCCATCCCCCCTTCTCCATGAAATTGGAAACGCCTATAGTTTTCACATTTTTTGGGCTAGAGCCATCAAATTTTGTGTCAAGATAGATATTGACGTTCCCCAAAAAATGCATCAAAATTTTGGATGCCACGCCCCTTATTCCGCCCCCATCCCCTCTTCACCAAGAAATTGGAAACGCCTATAGTTTTCACATTTTTTGGGCTAGAGCCACCAAATTTTTTTGTGAAGATAGATATTGACGTTCCCCATAAAAATGGATCAAAACTTTGGATGCCACGCCCACACCTTCCGCCCCCACCCCCCGCCGATGTCAAAACGGTTATGCGAGTATCTTCCACATTTTTTGAACTAGAATCACCAAATTTGGTAGGAAGATATATGGTGACATCTACAAAAGATCTGCATGAAAAATTTGGATGCCACGCCCACCTCTGCCGCCCACTATTTAAAATCGGAAATTTCGATATCTCTTATAGTTTTTAAGCTAGAGCCCTTAAATTGGGTAGAAAGATAGAATGCAGCATCTACCAAAGATGTGCATCAAAATTTTGGATGCCACGCCCACCTAAGCCACCCGCCTTATAAAATCGGAATCGGCTATATCTCTAAGAGTTTTTGAGCTAGAGCCACCAAACTTGGTAGGCAGATAGATAGTGACAGTTAAAAACATTTGATTCAAAAATTTAGATGCCACGCCTACCTCTGCCGCCCACCTCTTAAATTTGGGAGTTAAGTTATCTTCCACAGCTTTTGAGCAAAAGTCACCAAATTTGGTAACATGATAGCTGGCGATGTTTACCACATGGCCCACTCCCTTCGCCCCTGCATTCTCCCTTATCAACCGTTCTTTTACTGGTATCAAAGTATTCCGCAGTCGGTTGCGTCCGACTGCAACGTTTTTACTTGTTTTCTTTTTTTTTTGCATTTTTATTTTTAAATATATAGTACATTCGTGTTTTATATAAATATTATAATATTAAATACAATTATTTATTTTAAAATAAAAACAGCGGCTGACTTTCATAGAGTAGTCTGGCCTGTCTTTGTGTGTGTGCATATTGTTGTGGACACCTAGGCAAAGAAAACGCACGAAACGTAGCCTAGGTCAGGCTCGTATTTGTGTGTATGCATGTGTAATACACATTGTGTATGTGAACAAGAACAATAAGAAAACGCAACAAGGCAGCTATAGTAGCAGTTGCTGACATTTAAAACTGCACAGATTTAGAATATTATTGTCTATAAAACCACAAATATAAGATTAGTATAGAAAGATAAGTATTTGAAAGCATAGTACCTTTTTTTAAATTTATTTTAAATTTCACATTAAAATATATATATTATATTTAATTAGTATCGCGGTTGAATTGGAAAAAAGCTGCGTTGCCAATTTAACTTTTCGCTTAGCTAGCGAGCGAACCTTTATATGATTTTCAGTAATTTTGAACGTTATTGAGATATCAGATTTGGCGCAGTGATTTAACGTCTGTTGGATCGTAGTTTTCGTTAATTTCCTTCCGTTTACAAATATTCCTAAATCTAAATAGTGTTTCCGGACAAACTTTATCGCACTTACAAAACAATTCGCTAACAGAGGCAACTGAGTAAAATCAAGAGAGCAACATGGCGGTATCTGTCGCACTCACACGATCATGCACATTGGTATCTGGCTCTCTCGGATGACACTGTATCATGGGCGCGGGCATGATGGACAAGCTTCGCCGAGATTTTCGTAATTTAGTTTCCACAATGGACTTGACTAGCTCACGACATGGCCAAATCGAGTCGACTTATGATGCTGATCAATAATATATATATATAATTTGGTCGGAAATAGTTCCTTTTGCATGTTACATACATTCCTCAAAACCAATATACCCGTCTCGTCTGTACAATGCTGTGTGTATACACATCGAGAATGGGCAAATGCAAAAGAATGGGCAAATGCAAAACAAGGAAACAACAACATTTGCTGGTTGCTGAGACGTAAAAACGGCACACAGTAAAAATACCCTTAGTATCAATATTTAAGTATAGTCAATGAAATCTCCTAATATATATTTTTTATTTTAATATAACTTATTTGAAGTATTTTAATAGAAAATACGTTTATTTTATTCCGTATTTATATTCAACATATTCAGCTAAATAATGCAATACCTAATTCCCAAAATGTTAGTAAACATGTATTAAAAACATCATGTTTAGGTATATTGCATTTATCTAGTTAATTAAGCCAAGTTTAAATGAAGTCAAACTACCCTTCCTTGCTAGGGTAGCAGCAAGCGATTGAATCAGAAGACTAAAATTTGCTAAACTCAACTTCTACGACAACAACAAGAGAAATGCATTTAGGCAACAATCAATCTTTGTCTCGCACATCGCACACTTTCAAGGCCAAGTTTACTGTTTTGTCACTATTCTATGCTCCGCCCCTTTGTTTTGAATTCCTATTTTTATTACTCCTTTATACACCGCGCTTTGTTTACAAATTCAAAACAGCCGCCAACGTAAGCTACAAATTCAAAACAGCCGCCAACGTAAGCTACAAATTCAAAACAGCCGCCAACGTAAGCTACAAATTCAAAACAGCCGCCAACGTAAGCTACAAACCACAAAGCTGATATGAACTGCATAAATTCAGCGAGTACAAGAGAGGGAGAGCGATGCCAAGTCTACCTAAGTATATAGTTTTTGCCGCATGCCAATAAAAAACCCAAGTGAGCGCACACAAGTTTTAACGATCTCAACAGAAACACAGTTCTGAATACTCTTTTGGAATGTGTGTGCATCTTTTGTATGTAAATGCTCAAGTGTAAAGTCCTATCTACATTGGCGCGAGACGCGAGGACACTCGCTGCAAAATATCGCATGTCTATTTACATTGACGCGATTCTTCTGGCGTGTTTTTTTTTATTTTTGTTTAAATTTGCAACCCTGTTCAATAAAACATGGCAGCCCTGTTTACCATAACATGGCAACACTTACCAAAAAAACCAAACAGAACATATTTCATTTGTGCTATGTCTTGAATAAAAAAATAATAATTTATTCCGCAATTGGCGAATAGAATTGTATTTTCTTTTATTAAAAGAATTAGCAATTCAGTTTGCTCGCAATTCAATTTCTGCATTGTGCCGCTGAAAACAAAAATTATTTGGCATTAACAACAGCTGTTTCTCATCAGTTGTTCACGCTTTACCAACGCGAGATTTTTTCATATTTTCGAAATTGAAAGCGAGAGACGCGCGACATCTAGCGCCATTGTAAACAAGCACATTGGCTCACATGAAATGAAAATGGTTGCGACACTCGCTTTCGAACATCGCCACGCGGCCTCGCGCCAATGTAGATAGGACTTAAAGTAGTTGTCTTGCAAAATTGTTTGCTAGTGTCATATAGTTAATATCTCGAAAGAGTATGTATGAACAGAGAGTGTCTTTTTTATGTTTTTGTAGGCAGATACAAATGCGCGCCAATTTTGAATTTGAACATTGGCAATCGACATCAAACATGTATTTACTTTCAAGGGTCGAAAATTTATAATTAATTAATTAAAATATAAATAATTATTTGACAAATTATCAATTATGCACCTCTTATCGATTTAAATGTATTTTAATATTTAATAAAAAAATATAAAAATAATAACATACATTTTATTCGTATCTTCAACTTGCTATAAAATTGCTGAAAATTCGAAAAGATGAGGCAGGTCAAAACTAACAAGACAATTGCGACGCATACATGAAAATGTTCTGCCTTTGCATACATGTACACACACACACATGTATATGCTGGGCTGAGCAAACGATACAAAATCACAACAAGTAAGAAGGCTCTAGTCGAGATTTCCCGACTAGGAGATACCCCGAACCCTGTACATAACGCGTACAGTCATTGTCTGCATGCATCTGTGACTAAATCAAAATCACAATCTTCGATATCTCTGGTGTTTCTTTACCGATTTCGATGAAATTTTCAGAAAAGTTCTATCGTTACCCATTATTTCAACCCCCATTTTTACATTTTCCAAATTCGAGAAGTTTTTGTAATCGATTGCATGTGTATATCGAAAACGGAAAAAGTTATCGAAAATCGGAAACAAACTTGTACTGCCTAGGACTAAGATGAGCTTATGTGCAAAATCTGAAGTCTCTAGCTCTTATAGTCTCTGAGATCTACGCGTTCATACTTTTGCACAAAAACATTATACCCGTTTTACCCATTTCATGGGTTCGGGGTATAAAAATCTCGGCAAAGCTAGCCCACCAAAAAATGAAGCCAACGCAAGTGCATGTATACTCAAATGTATTTTTTACCGTTACTTGCATTCCGATGGAGCGCTCTCTACCCTAAAAACACTAGCCTGGCTGCTGCAAACGAACAGCAGCTGAAACAAAAGCATCTGCAAATGCTGCTTTCTCGCTCCCTCATCATTGAAGAGCGGCCAAGAATGCACAAACACATACATGTCATGTGTGCGTGTGAATGCTCGCTCGCTCACATACGCACGCATACATACACGCGACTCAGCTCCAGAACAAATCCGTTGAGTTGCTTACAGCAGAGCAAGCAATATAATGACGTCACTTTGCTGCGCGGCCAGCTCAGTCTGTTAACTTTTCGACTCTTCTTCTTCCTGGAGCCATCGTTTAAGATTTTGACGGCAATAAGTTTACAGTCGATTTAAGGCCTCTATGATATTCAATGCTCAGTGCTGATATATAGCATATTTTAATATTCATTAAGCTTATTTCACCTTAACAAATATATTGCATCAAAATTAAATATTTTATGAATTTAAAATGTTTCACGGCCATACAAATATCGAAACTTGTTAATTTTTGCCGATCGTACAGAGATGATCGCGTAAATATGCCAAAAATTCTTTATAAGCAATTGTTTCGCGACGCCTAGTTGCAAAATAGCAAGTTCAAGGAGTGGCTGTGCAAGGTACATGGAGTTGCAACAAAAGCCAACTGCTGCTATTGCAATTGCACAGTAGCAGCCAAAATGTTTGATGTTCGGCAGCATGCGGCAACAAAAAAACACATTTCAGCAGTTGGCTCTGATAATCTGATTCATACAACAAATTTTCTGTACATGCGCTATGCATGTACATAAATAAATATATAAATATTTTATCGCTACCTTGGTCAAAAGCCAAGGTTGAACGGGTTTTTAGCCAATTGAATATTGTCAAAACCAAATTAAGAAACAAAATGCATTTAAAAACATTAAACGCAATATTAAGCATAAGGCTTGCATTAATTTCAATGTTGCAACTCATATAATTTGCCACAAAAATATTTAAATATGGTGTCATCAAATGATAAATATGCATCGCAAGAAGATTGACAAGATATTGACTATGTAGTTTCAGATTTAAATTTAAATTAAATGCTCAAAAAACACATTATTTTGTGATTTATTATTCATTAAGACTTAGCTTATTTTGCAGCATATATTTTTTATGTTTGGTTTTTTTTTCTAATCATATTTTTACGGCAGATCTAGCTTACTTGCGTGCTCGAAAACTGGCAACACTGCATCATGGTACTACCATGATGGTAGTGTTACGCAATCGCTCGCTCTCGTACTTTTGCCTTATTTTTCAGTCTCGAGCCGAGCGTTGTAAGCGAAGCATCTCCACGCACGAATTTTTTTTGTTGTATTTGTATGTGATTTTGCTCAAGACTTCGATATGCCCATACAAATATTATTAAAATAATTTATTTCTTTTGTAACATTTATTTAATCATTTAGGTTTAGGTGTATTTCTGCGTAACGACACAAGCGTGTACAAAAATTCATTAAGTCCTATCTACATTGGCGCGAGGCCGCAAGGCGATGTTCGAAAGCGAGTGTCTCTACCATTTTCATTTCATGTGAGTCAATGTGCTTGTTTACAATGGCGCTAGATGTCGCGCGTCTCTCGCTTTCAATTTCGAAAATATGAAAAAACCTCGCGTTGGTAAAGCGTGAACAGCTGATGAGAAACAGCTGTTGTTAATGCCAAATAATTTTTGTTTTCAGCGGCACAATGCAGAAATTGAATTGCGAGCAAACTGAATTGCTAATTCTTTTAATAAAAGAAAATACAATTCTATTCGCCAATTGCGGAATAAATTATTATTTTTTTATTCAAGACATAGCACAAATGAAATATGTTCTGTTTGGTTTTTTTGGTAAGTGTTGCCATGTTATGGTGAACAGGGCTGCCATGTTTTATTGAAAAGGGCTGCAAATTTAAACAAAAATAAAAAAAAACACGCCAGAAGAATCGCGTCAATGTAAATAGACATGCGATATTTTGCAGCGAGTGTCCACGCTATCGAATTCGAACGCAAGTCTCGCCTCGCGTCTCGCTCCAATGTAGATAGGACTTTACTCTCTTGCTCGCGCTCTCTCTCTCTCTCTCTCTCTCTCTCTCTTATGTACATTGTTTTTAAGACAACGCGCGCGACTGAATTACACTACCTAGTATAATTGTATCATGGCCGAGAACAAAGAGCGAGAGCGAAGTCACCCGCAGCAGCAGAATAGCACGACCCAAGGCCGCCAAGGGAAGACACAACGAGGACTACGATGGAACACAGCCACACGAGTGCAAGGATGACGAAGGACACAGGATCTACAAGGCCAGCACAGAGGACAAACATACACACACACAAGCACTGTACGCTGGAAAAGAGGAAATACACACACACACACACAACGGGAAAGGAAACCACGAGGTGCCAGGGAAGCGAGTCGATAGCGACCGTCTTCCTCTTTTTCTTTGCTTGTTCGTCTGGTGCGATTAGGTAGGGCACGTCAGGGCTTTATTATAAACAAGGATAAATCTAAGCAATAAAGGGAATGAAACAAGAAACGAAACCAGTGCTGAGATCTAATTTTAAAAGTGTTATAGAGTCAAAAGTGAAAGTGTTAAAACGGTGCGGGTGGCAGGTCAATACCGGGAAAATAATCAAAGATTTGTTTTATGCGGTTTCTAAAACACATTTTATATTTTCCAAACTTAAGGTTTTAATGTTATCGATCACTTGTGTATATCAGAATTGGAAAAATCTATCGACAATCGAAAACAAACTTTAACTGCCTAGGACTTAGCTCTTGTAGTTTTTGAGATCGAAGCGTTCATACAGACATACGGACAGACAGAAGAACATGGCTACATCGACTCGGCTGTTGATGCTGATCAAAATTATATACATTTTATGGGTTTGGAGATGCTTCCTTCTGCCTGTTACATACTTTTGCACAAAGCCATTATACCCCTTTTACCCATTTTATGGGTTCATTGCATTAAAAACGAAAAACCGATACCTAACAAGTGAAAAGGCTGTAGTGGAGAAAGTTTAAAAGTCTAGGGCCTGGACGGTTCGCTTTACGTTGTTGATTGTATGGATGTATGTGAAAACGCTTGTAACGATTTCAATGAAATTTTGACAAATTTTTTCTAAAACAATTTGAAGAAAATATTTTATAATATCCCTTTCATGTTTATGTTGGAAACGGGAAGATTAATTGATCATTTAAAAAAAAACTTTTTACGCGTATCACACGAGAGCTTTGTTGTTCACGAATCTCCAGTTATACTCTGATACTGAAAGCATTATAGTACGTTCTCGGGTTTTGTGCAATGTCCCTCATGGTGTTGGCCGTCAGTATGAACGCAACTTTTTTCAACACCCGCAAAGCTAGAGACTTGAAGCTTTGCAATTATGCTTCTCTATAGTTTCGCCACACCTAGTAGGAGGCTGGCAAATCGTTAACGTCGATAACTGAAAACAGATTAAACCATATACATATTTCTCACATTCTTACAGCTAACATTACCCAAATTTTGCACGAAGACAGCTCGTCGCGTCCCTCAAAAAACTTCATCAAAAATTTGGATACCACGCTCATACCTGCCGCCCCACAGCGACCGCCGTTTTTAAAACGTTCTTACGTGCTTCTTCCACATTTTTTGAGCTAGAGCCACCAAATTTGGTAGGAAGATAGATGGTGACATCTATCAAAGATCTGCATCATCTGCATGCCCAATCGGCCCTCTCCTGCCGCCCCCGTATTTCGCCATTGCAATCGATGTAGAATTGTTCTCTGTCTGTATAAACACGTTTTAGAAACTTAATACAAAATAAATAATAAAAATTTAGTCACAGATACATACAGACAATGACAATACGCCTTAAGTATAGGGTTCAGAGTATCTCCTAGTCGGGAAATGTCGACTAGAGTTGAACTTTAAATATAAAAGCAAGAAACTTATTATATATTTTAAGTAATGAATACTATAATAAACAAAATGGCTTTTAAATTTTTCCGATAGATCTTATGGTTTAAGAGTTACAGCCGCTTAAAACTTTGTATTTGAAGGTACGACTTGACCTGTGAGCCACTGTAAGCACAGCCCTTTTTATTACCCGTTACATGAAATGTAGTTTGACTTTATTTATATACATAAGACAAGATCAATCGTTGTGAATATTAATGCGTTATCATGCAAGTGCACCTAAAATACTGATTTTAAAAAATTTTAATTGAAATTTAGCGCCTACTTCATGATGAAATAAGTTAAGTTATTCTCATTAAACTTATTTCATCATGCTCCGAAGCAGTGGCAGCAACAAAACTGAGAGTAACTGGACTTGGCATGTCTGATCAAGAGATTCCAGTTTTGGAATATTGGCTATTCTAAGCCAAAGGCTTCAAAAAATCTTCGACTTTCCGATAACAAAAAAAGACAACTGTAAACGCAATATTGCCACATTGCTAAAAATAGGTTTGTAGCTGCAAGCCAAGCACATCCAATATGGCAGCAAGAAAGCTTTGCCCGCTCTATCGCTCAAGCGCTCTCTCGCAAACTTTCAGGTGGTTTTAAGTCAAGATTAAACTAAGACTGTCAGTTTGAAATTCGACGTGCTACAAACCTGACGTGTGCTGCAAGTGAGCTCAGGTACAAAGTTTACTGCAACGCTGATCAAATAGAACGTGTCATTGCAACATACAAAGTGAAAAATATTTAATTAGTAAAATTTGTTGTTGTTGAAATGTTTATTCGGTGCGCATTCTGTTTTAATTGATTAACACACCGTTTACAAAACAACAACAACAGTGTGGGTCAGTGTGTGTTTGTGCTTGTGAGTGGGTGGGTGCAATCTGCCAACAATTTTTAAAGGTGCTGCGAATTGCAAACGTACCATTGCCTTGGTACCTAAGATCGTAATACCTTTGCAATCAAAGTGCCGCAACTTCATTTTTGTTATACCCTATAAACATTATTTACTTCGGTCGTGCGGGTGCGTGTCGTAACTTTTGATTACGTGTTCTTTGTACGGTTTACCATCACCAGGAGCTGCATCTCACCCTTCAACACATCACACTGTGCGTGTTTCGTAATTTATCTCCGCCTACATCGCACAAATTTAGCAGTCGTTGCTGTTTCGAAGGTGAGCATCAAGAAATTCACGTTTCACTCTTATTGTATTGTATTGTAGAGTCGCCTAGGAATTTCTACATTACTATAAGAAGATTTCTTAAAATTTCTTTTGATTTTTTTTTGCAATTCCCTTAAAATTTTGTAATGGAATATCATGAACAATAGTTGGAAAATACACTTCTCTAGAGACTTTGGTAGGACAGTTTGGATAATGATCAACAGCACTGTACATTTTCTAATAATATTCAATAAATGGAAATTTGAAATCTTTCATCCTATGGTAAAACCAAGTAAGAAGGCTTAAGTCGATATACAGTCATTGTTTGTGTATATCTGTGACCAAACTTAAGTCTTCGATATCTGTAAACCGGTTTCAATGAAATTTTCATAAATTTTAATTATTTTGTATAAAGTTTCTTAAACACATTTTCCAAATTCAAGATTTTATTGTTATCGAATATATTTATTTATATATGAGCTATCGCGAATCTTAACCTGAACAGTCTAGGGCTTAGATGAGCTTAGTTATATAGTCAGCTGTTTATGCTGATTAAGAATATACTTAACATAATTTTGCGCTAAACTTTTAAAGCCTTTTTACATGGGTTCAGGGTATAAACAAGTGAATACGTTGCAGTCGGACGCAATCGACAGCGAAATACTTTGATACAAGTAAAAGAACGGATGGCGGGGGGGGGTAATAATTCTTTTAGCTTAATACTTTATAATAATAATACTTAATTCTTACGAAATTGCGATATTTGCATGCATACAGATTCAAAATTTTGTGAATTGTTTCACCAATATATTTATAATAACCCATAAAATGGGTAAAAGGGATATAATGGTTTTTTGCAAAAGGCAGAAGGAAGCATATCCGACGCTATAAAGTATATATATTCTTGAGCAGCATCAACAGCCGAGTCGATATAGCCATGTCCGTCAGTCCGTCCGTCCGTCTGTCTGTCCGTCTTTATGAACGCGTCGATCTCAGGGACTATAAGAGCTAGAGACTTCAGATTTTGCACATAAGCTCATCTAAGTCCTAGGCAGTACAAGTTTGTTTCCGATTTTCGATAACTATTTCCGTTCCCGATACACACATGTGATCGATAGCATAAAAATATCGAATTTCGGAAATGTGAAACACGTTTTAGAAACTTGATACAAAATAATGAAAAATCTGTAAAAACTTCATCGAAATCGGTGGAGAAACACTAGAGATATCGAAGATTGAAGTTTAGTCACAGATGCGTATAGACAATGACTGTGCGTGTTAAGTATAGGGTTCGGGGTATCTCCTAGTCGGGAAATCTCGACTAGAGACTTCTTACTTGTTTCAAGCTATTGTTGTTGGCTACCAATTGTTTCAAGTATTTGTTAACATTAAAAACTCGAGAATGCGCTGAAAAGGCGCTGATCGCATCAACTGCTTTAAGAGTTGCCGTTTGATATGTCGCTATGTAAGGTTAGATAGCGTTGCCAGATATTTGGGCTGCTACATAAATGACCACGCAAGGCCATCTAGTGTCTAGTGTAATAAACAGAGATGTATTTGCGCATCTATAGATTGGCAAAATATCAAACATTCATCAAACCAATGGATGGCGCTTTGAGTTATTTAATTAAAACGCATTGTAGGTTAGAAAGCGTCATCTGGTGTCTGTGGCCTACTTATTTTTGATACAGATTGAAACCAATTTTGGGGACTCTATCAAAAAAACTATGGAATTAATTTATTTTTTATATTTTCAAAGGCGGGCGGCATGGGTGGCATCAAAATTTGTAGATCAAATATTTTGAACTGTCACCATCTTCCTTCCAAGTTTGGTGGCTCTAGCTCAAAACCTGTTGAAGATATAGCCGATTCCGATTTAATTAGGCGGGTGGCATAAGTGGGCGTGGCATCCTAATTTCTTATGGAGATCTTTGGTAGATGTCACAATCTATCTTCCTACCAAATTTGGTGACTCTAGCTGAAAAAATGTGGAAAATACACGCATGTACCCGTAACCTTGACACTTCATCTGACAGACAAACATAATTGCAAGATTTCAAGTCTATAGCTTCACGGGTGTCGAAAATAGTTGTGTTTATACAGACGGACAGACACCATGACGAACATTTCACAAATCCAATATACTATGATACTGTCAGTATCAAAGTATAAAAATCAAGTTAATCAGAAATACACCAGTACTTTTTACTTTTATACTTAATTTTTTATAAATACTATTTCTATAATAAACATGACTGCTCAAATAAGTCACTATTCAGCTTTAACACTTGCAGTTACGAATTCTTATCCAGTGTGAGCTTTAAAGATGAGATCATTTTTTAAATTAAAGATTTTCTTCTGGCAATCGCAAAGCAAAGCAAACAAGAGAAAAGAATGGTTATTTTAAAAACAAAAAGTCAGCTATCTGCTAGTAAGCCATTAATCACAAACAGAATGTAGACATCATAGCAAAGAAGTCTATGCGAAGGTATGCCTTATATTAGGTTGTGCAAAGTCCGTCCGTCCATCTGCCTGTATGAAGGCGCGTTTTTTCGACACCCTTATCTTGGTCAATGCCTACGATAGACAAAGTTTCAATGAGAAATCGGCAGCAAATCGATACAATTCGAGGTGCAATTTTAACCTACAGTTATCAAAATTAGTGGAAAGGCATTTGGCTTTCTCCAAAGATCTACATCTAAATAACCGATCGTACATTAGAGTATTTCGCAAAAAATATTTAAATACATGTATAAAACAAATTTAGATTGTTTTTTTAATAAAGTAACAGATTCGTTTCTTGTGTTTGCTTGTTTAAAAAATTTGATAATAATAGCTTTTATATCACTAATTTAAAGCAGACGGCGCTCTTGTGACCTGATTGTATTGAACAGTAGAAAGTTTTTAGAATTGAAAATTTCATGTTCTACCCTCAGCTAATAGCTGATAAGCTTCGACCCTCTGAATTCAGATAAATCGCAAGGCATACAATCACTTGCAAACCCAAAAGTAAAAAACAACATTCTAACACACAAATGACCTTGAGGGTAATAACTCTTCGGAGTAAGTCATGACTGGAATGCAGCCTAGCCACATTGGCAATTTGCTGCTTTGCCAGCTGCAAAACAACGGCATACATACAAACCGGCTGACATCTGCATGCATCTAACAACCAAAGAAACTGAACCGACCCCCACACAAATAGTGTTTGAATAGTGAGCGTTAAAAGTAGTTTAAGTTAGCCTTAACACGCAATACATTAAATATAAGCTCATATATGTACATATGTATAAAGATACGCATACTTATTTGAATTTTAATTATCGAAACCTTAGTTAAATATGTTAAGCCTAAGACCTTGCAAGCATTAAGTCCACCTGCCCACTTTTAATCCTACGAATCGCTGTGGAAGTTAATGTTTGCATATTTCCGATTAGGTTTTTATTTGTTCGGGATAGTAAAAAATATAAAATTCATAATATCATGCCAGACGTTTCTGTTGAAATGATTTCTTGTTTATGCAATTTAACTTTAACCCAAACCGAAAACTTACCTAAATATAATATACTGCACGACAAAACCAAAGTACCAGTTGTGAGGGTATCGAACAATAAAAAGTGTAAATGTGGGTACCAAAACCAGTCGTCAGGTTTGTCTAATATGCGGGAGCTAAATACGTTTTGCTTGCGCAAACTGGTTAGTTTTAAATACACCACATACCGAGAGAGGGAGAGTGAGAGAGAGTGTGAGAGAGAGAGAGAGAGAGACAGAGTGTGTGTGTCAGAGAGATATAGAGAAAGAAGATCGGGCAAAACTCAATAAAATATTTGTTGTAGTATTCGTTCACTGAATTAAACCTTGGAGCGCATCTTCACTCATTAAGTTAGCTGAATAAAACACAAAACATTAGAAAAACAACAACAACTACTCACAGCTAAGCTCTATTATATTTTATTTTTATACTTTGATATCGGAGGTAAAGAGTATACAGGTTTTGTGCAATATCAGTCATGCTGTCTGTTCGTCTATATAAAACCAACTTTTTTCGACACGCGTAAAGCTAGAGATTTGAAACCTTGCAATTCTGTTCGTCTATGGGAAAGTCAGATAAAGTGTCAAGATTGGGGTGCTACGTCCACCAGGGGCTAGGAAATCGATTTCTGAAAACCGATAAAATCAATATATTTTTCACATTCTTGTAGCTAGGCTTACCAAATTTGGCAAAAATATAGTAAGTCGCGTCTCTCAAAAAACTGCATCACTGTTTTTGGGCAGAGCCATAAAATTTTGGTGTTTAGATAGGTATTGACGTCCTCCAAAAAACTGCATCTTGAATTTGGATGCCACGCCCACCTTGTCACCGTTTTTGAGCTAAAGCCACCAAACTTGGGCGGTAGATAGATGGTGACAGATCCAAAAGATTCGCATCAACAATTTGTATACCACTCTCAGAGCTATCCAAAGCTAGAGTCACCAAATTTGATAACAAGATAGCTGCCGATGTAACCCATCTGGCTCACCTCTGCCGCCCCTGCTTTATCCCTTTGCAAGCAGACTCCCTACCATCCGTTCGTTTAGTTGTGTCAGAGTATTCCGCAGTCGGTTGCGTCCGACAGAAACGTTTTCACTTGTTTATATAACCATTTGTCAGGGCTTAGCAATAAAATCGAATATTTATGCAGTTATTTGGTAAGTTTTCTATGGAATCATATAAAGTGCGCAGCAAATTAATAAAAATGTTTCATGTGTTGCAACATATGAGAGAAAGCGATAGTAAACATTGTCATGAGAGCGGACAAAATGATCAAAATAATTCAAGATTTGATGGAGGTAAACAAAGCTTTTTGCGACCTGCTTCAGCGTTTAGTTCAAAACGAAAAGCCCGTTCCTTAAAACCGGTTTATCGAACGCACGGGGATTGGTCAGGAGCAACAAGAAGCTCAGACTTATGTTAATTTCTGAAAAGCACTTGCATCTTGGTCAAAAATATTACCCTCCTGGATATCAACAATATAACACCAACAGCCAGCCCCAGATTTCCATTTTTTTTTTTTTTTTTTTTGGAGGGCGACGCAAAAACGTAAAAATGTTGTTCAAACCTTGAACCAAATCTAAGAAATGTATAGAAACGGTGAACCGAACCGATTTCGCTTTTATTAAGTGTAAATTGTTCTCCAAACTTATTTCCATGCATTGCTGGAAAAATAGGATAACATGTATCTAGAAATTGCCACTTTGAAAAAAAGTAGAGCTGCTATGGAATTCAGATATGCCATTCCAAATGACCTTGCCAACAAATCTGCAAGCTCTGCAAGGGGTATACTGCTTTAAAAGCTGAAGAAAAGCCCCTGCTGAAGACCTTTTGGATAACTCTTAAAGTGCTGGATTTTAGAGTAATGCCTTTCAGAGAATTCCAGCGGAGAGTTCCAAAGTTTAGTGTGGATTTTCAAAAGGACTCTTCAGAAAAACTTCACCGTGATGTGAAATTTATGTAGTTGCAATAGAGCACATAGACAGTCGATGGAACAAAATCTACACGGCGCCCAATATGTGCTCGCAATAAAATATATATATAGTACTGCTGGCATTTCATCCCAACACTCTAGCTAGACGTCTTACTTCTGTTTGCTTGATCTCCGTACAAGATGAATTAAATTATACCACAGTTAAAGTGATTAAGCTTTTAGTATTTCACTTAGACATTTTTGCTATCGTAGCAGAAATCCTGTTTACAAATATATATGTATATGTATGTAGTAGTATGCACATTTTCACCAAAACTAAAAACAACAAATGCCCTGAACCCAATACTTAACACTAGATTTAACACAACAGTCAAATAACTGGTTGAATATTTTGAATATTTTTATGTTTCAATATTTTGAGTATTTAAATGGTTAACAATATAATTCAGCTAATTAAAGAAGTTTTTATACTCTGATACCGAAGGTAATAAATAAACCATATGTGCAATGTTCGTCATGCTGTCTGTCCGTCTGTATGAACGCAACTTTTTCAACACCCGCAAAGCTATGTAGAGACTTGAAACTTTGCATTTATGTTTGTTTATATCCAACATTCTTACAGCTAGAGTAAGCTAGAGCGTCCCCCAAAAAAGAAGAAATCGGTTATATGAGGGTACCTCCTACTTTAGGTAGACTCTAGCCAGCTTCTGGCTACCACTTTCCTTATGTTTAAATTTAGAATATACATACTTATAACCTTTTACATGCCGAGTAAATAAATGCATGACAAAAGTAGAGTATTTAAAAGCACACGCTGCGCTTGGTATTTGACTCAAAAGAAACAATTATTTTCAATGCCATCGCATCAGAAGCAGCTGCTCAAAATCTGTAACATTTGGTATAAATTGCCATAAATGTAATACCAATCAATCAGTTTAAAAGCGTGTTTATCAACAGCTGCTTTAAGCGCTCTAACGGTTTGCAAAAATATCAGTTCACAAAAGTCATGCAAAATTTCTCTGACAATGACTGATCAAAGTATAACTCAGCGAAATCGAATGTTTGCAGCCAGTCGAAAGTCACCAACGTAAATTTTTTAAAAGCACCAAACAAAAGTGGTCAAAGTTTTTCGTTAACCGTTTTTCTTAATAATGGAAAGTCAATAGAAGTGGAACAAAATATGACTATAAAAGTTTTGCAACTCTTTCATAAATGAACACTTCTGTCTAGGATACATGAGAGCTGCATAAGCAGATTTCTTAATGAATTGCAAGCTTACTTTTTATACTCTGATGCCGAAGGTAAATTTTATTTTGATTTTGCGCTGTGTCTTAACTGTGTGTCCGTCTGATGACGCAGATGACCGTACAGCGTCCGTACCGTAATGCACAGACTTAATAATCATAACGATTATTTGAAAAAACACATATTGTGGAGGCTAATTACTTTCTTTTTCTGTAAATTAATCGGACAAAGCAACTGTGTTTTGAAATTATTAATTAATTACAACGGCTGTGTGGATTGCACGGTTTGAAAAAACTGAGTCCCAACATGGAATTTTTAAAGAAGCACGGCACGGCCCATGCCCATCTCTAGTCAGAACAAAGTGCCAAACATTCGATAACTTCGCCATTATTACCGTAATGAACAGAACTGCGGACTCCAAAATGTTATTCTTGTCTGGTCGGTGTATGTGACCATTTTTATTATTTTTATATGAAGTAATTACGTAACTGACGCTATAGGGTCGTCAGTGTACAGGGTTTTAAGGATGTCAAAAACATTGCGTTCATACAGACAGAGCGACGGAGATTGCACAAATATATACAATATACTCTTAACCAACGGTATCAGAGTTAAAGCACACATTTCTCACAATTAAAAGCTGATTACACAAAATGTTGTGGAAAGTTTTAAAATTTAGATGTCACGCCTACACCAGCAGCTCCAGACCCCGCCTTTTAATAACGGAATTTCATATATTTTTATAAGTTTTTGAGCACTAAATTTCGTTATAAGTCGACCACCCCTACCTCCAAAATAGAAAACATTATTTAACCACATGTTTAAATTCACAGTTTTTGAGCTTGAATCACCAAATTTGGTATCAAAATCGCTGGCGATGTTAACCACCCCGTCCACCACTACCATCCGTTCTTTTACTGGTATGAGAGTATTCCGCAGTCGGTTGCGTCCTACTGCAATGTTTTCACTTGTTTTTTTTGTGCAATAGTCTCTTACCGACATAAAAAACACGATAACAGAGCTATAGCATAACGAAAAGTCAGTACGTTAGCTTTTTCGAATTCACAAATCACTTATGAGACGATTTTGAATAAGATATTTTATATACAGTTTATAATTTTGCAGCTGTTTTGCAGTGAGTGTTTCTACCCGTTAACAGAATACTGTTTGATAATTTCTTCTATAATTTTTTTGGGAAGTGTAATAGGAAACTGATTAATGGAAATTGATCGAAAGAGCCGCCAGCAAAGGCAACCAACTTTCACTGCGTCAGCTAAGCTACTTTGTGCGATGTGTTTATTTTTTAAATTGTATTCATTAACAACTCAAAAACACTTGGCCAAGTGTTGCACAAAACCAATGCGAAGACGCAACTTCGCCAAACTGTAAAGCAACGAGGCAAATAACAACAGATCCGCAGCCACGGAAAGAGTAGATAACCAAGTACTAGCGCTATTTTGTTTAACGAAAAAATTAAGATAAGAGACAATCAGACAAGAAATCTATAACAAATCGATACACCTAAGGTTGCAAATCGATAAAACACACATATTTCCCACATTTAAACATAAATAACCCCCAGAAATCTTTATGAACCTGCTGCCGCAGCCCCACACCCATTTTAAAACTGGAATGTCTGTATCTTCCAAATTTTTTGAGCTGGCGTCTTTAAATTTGGTGGCTTGATAGCTAGTGACTTTTCTCCTTTTCTTAAGACGAAAATCCCAACGGATCCTTCACAGTTTTAAAGCATAATTCACAAAATTTAAGTGGAAGATAGCTGACGACGTCAGCACTCCCGCCTACATACCCACCTTTGAAAATAAATTATTAACCACATGTTTTAATATTGTTATCACAGTATTTCGTAGTTGGTTCCGACAAACTGCAACGTTTTGACTTGATTATATTGATGTTGACGATTTTTACAGCTGGTCAAAAAAGTATAAACTTTAATCTCAAGTAACAGCAAACCGCTAATAGCCGTTTCCCTTTTTGTGTGTGTGTTATATGTATGTTACCTCTTTCATAATTGCGTCAAACAAAATTTATCAAAATTCACATTCAACGTGCAGCTTGTTAATTAATTGTGATTAGAAAGTTTGTTTGTGCGCTTTGTAAATATCACACCGTTTGAATATTTTTTTTTTTAATAATAAATACATGTACATATGTATTTATATGTAAGTTTGACTTACGTTCAGATACCCAATGAGGGCATCCAAAAAAGACAAGAACAACACCAACAATGCCAATAAAGTAAAATGCTTTAAAGAACTAGTATTTATGTTTGGGGAGGGGGTGAATCTAAAAACAAGTTGCACCTAGCCAAAGTATATTCCCAAGGAGTAGAACAATTTTTGATTGATTGATTTTATATTTTCATTGTCAATTGATAAGTCCAGAACTAACTAAATTTTTAAGTAAGTTAAAGTCCATCCAAATCAGCTGACAAATTTTCTTCCGATAAAACTATCTGTTAACAGTGGTTGTCTAAACAATCCTGTTACGGAATACTAAAATAGCGTTGACGTGATACGACTTTGAAGTGATGTGACGACAAAGCAAAAGCAAAACAAAACTACATCGACGATGACAACGCGAATATAGTAGTATGTACTTACTATTTCGAGTATAAAATAATGTTTAATGACATAAGAATGTTGAAAATAATTATTTTACATATATATATTTGAATAAGTAAATTTTTGTCCATTAGAAAACTACATTTTTTTTAACTGTGTCAAAAATTGTGTACATTTTCAGCACCATTTGTTGAACATCTGCAAAACTTCGGTCTTTTTTCTGTTCGTCAAACAATTTTAAAATTTTGGTATATCCCAATTTAGTGGCTCACAAGCTGAGTGCTTTTGACACATTTGATACAGTAGCATATCTAGTACTTCCAATTAAAACTAAAGCTAGAGTTACAGGTGCATTTAATGATACTGTTGGAGATACATACATATATGCATTTTCATACATACATACATATATAAGCATTTGGTCGCACTTGATGCCATCGCATGGTGTGAGTGTGTATCGTAAAACCATTTATAATATATATAACTATTTTGTGGACAAGTAACCGGTTACTAGCACACATGCGCACGTACGGGTATACGAAGACACGCCAGCGTTGTACAAATTTGTATGCCTTATTTTTAGAAAATTTTATATTAAGCTGAGCATGAATGAGTTTCAAATATTTCGTAACCGGTTGGACTGCATTTTTGTTGTTGTTGGTCTTATTGTTTCGAGTAGCGAGTTGCGTGGCATAAATGTTTACGTCTTGGCCATAATCGATACCCAGAAAAAACAATAACAAGTGAAAACGTTGCAGTTGGACGCAACCGACCAGTCGCGACTGCAAAGTACTTAACTATCCATTTTTTTTAAAGTCGTGCAGCGTGTTTGAAGCAGATCTTTGGGGGACATCGGCCAAATTTGGTGACTTTAGTTAACAAATTGTAAAAGATATCGACCTAGTTTAAACATTTTAACCCAATATAAAAGCTGAGGGATGCCACCAGCCATCATCCCACCAAATTTTGTGACTTCAGGTCATCAACTGTGATAGTATGGGCATTTCCGATCTTACAAGGTGAGGGCTAACGCGGCAAGGCTGGGCTGGTATTACAATTTTTCAAGTTTAGCTGAAATAAATTGTGTTTATACAGACAGATAGACAGACGAACTGACCCCAGGAAGGACATCGCACAACACCAATTTAGTCGTCTTCTTTCGGTATTAGTGTGTATTTTTAAACCCTGAACCCATGAAGTGGGTAAAAAGGGTATAATGGTTTCGTGCAAAACTATGTAACAGGCTGAAGGAAGCATCTCCGAGCCCGTATATATATTCTTAATCAGCATCAATAGTATGTATGAACGCGTCGATCTCAGAGACTATAGAGCTAGAGGTTCCAGATTTTGAACATAAGCTCATCTAAGTCCTAGGCAGTACAAGTTTGTTTCCGATTTTCGAAAACTATTTCCGTTTCCGATATACACATGTGATCGATAACAATAAAGTTTTAAATATCGAAAATGTGAAACACGATTTGGAAACTTAATACAAAATAATGAAAATCTGAAAAAATTTCGTCGAAATCGATTGAGAAACACCAAAGATGTCGAAGATTGAAGTTTAGTCACAGGTGCATATAGACAATGACTGTGCACGTTATGTACAGGGTTCGGGGTATCTCCTAGCCGGGAAATCTCGACTAGAGCCTTCTTACTTGTTTTTATTGCAAACATGAAATTATCTTCCAAACACGCAACTTGAACATAACTTACAAGATGAACAAGAAGCTTAATTGCATCTTTGCAATCAGTTACAATTATGATAATGTAGGAAAGATACTAAATAATTAAATCGAAAAATAAACTCTCAAGCCAATTCTCAGGTTATACTGAGCGAGAAATGGGAAACTTGAAAACTTTATACTTACATTTTTTACAAAAGAAATAATTAAAACAAGTAAGAAGGAAAATGCCAGCACTACTGCATTACTGTATGCTTGCCTTAACTTTAGTCTCGATGACTCCGGTGTTTCTCAACCGATTTCGATGAAATCATAGTTAGGCCCAATTTCTCAATGTCCAGTTAAGCTCGCAGAAAAACTTTTTGGCTCGAGCTATCCGGGAGATAAACAATTTAGTTTTCTCAAACCCAAAGTTACCTATCATCGATATATCACTATCTCTTAATGGTGCTGCCAACCTTAACGAGGATTCAGCTGTTCTTTTGGTTTTGTTTTAGCCTGTGACTTCCAAACTGCTACATGTTGTAAATCAAAATGTGCATATATATAATAACTTTCTTTAAGCCCTGTTGTAAACGGCATCGAGGGAAAAACTTTTTAGTTGTTGAGCAGCATGTGTTTGTGGACCTAGAAGGCTCAAATAAACATTTTGAAAATTTGATTAAAAAAAAAAATAAAAAAAAATGCAAGTGTCAGCTTGAGTCAGCTGTTCGCCTCACGGTGATTGTATTGATATTTATATATCGGGACTTAGCATCGATACATCCAGGCATCGTAAAAGTAAGTGCTAGCCGAACATTGAGAAATTCAAATTCGACTAAACTGAGAATAGTTTGACTAACCAGACGTTGAGAAATTGGGAATTAATCATATTTAGATCAACAATTTCACACCTGCCCCATGAAACGGCTAAAAAGGCTACAATGGTTTTGTGCAAATGTCTGTAAAAGGTAGAAAAAGCATTTCCGACCCTACTAAGGTCCAATTTCTCAATGTCCGGTTAGTCAACTTATTCTAAGTTTAGTCGAATTTGCGTTTCTCAATGTTCGGTTAGCACTCACTTATCCGATGCATGGAGGTCCGTTTAACACTTATACCGATGCTAAGTAACGATATATAAATATCAATACAATCATCGTGAGACGAACAGCTGACTCAAGCTGACACTTGCATTGTTTATTTTTTTTTATGAATCAAATTTTCAAAATGCTTATTTGAGTCTTCTAAGTTCACAAATTAATGCTCCTCAACAACTAAAATGGTTTTCTCTCCTTGCCGTTTACAACAGGGCTCATAAAAAGTTATTATATATACATTTTGATGTGCAACATGTAGCAGTTTAGGAGTCACAGGCAAAAACAAAACCAAAAGAACAGCTGAATCCCCATTAAGGTTGGCAGCACCATTCTGCGATAGTGATATACCGATGATAGGTTAATTTGGCTTTGAGAAAACCAAATCAGTATAGCTCGGGCATAAAGGTTATTCTGAAGTTAACTTATTCCAAGTTTAACTGGACATTGAGAAATTGGGCCTTAGTAGTACATATACACTTGATGAGCATAAACACCCGGGTCGATACAGCGTCTCTCGTTCATTATGCGTGTGCCAAATGCGCTTCTCGCGTGCTATTTTTAAAACACGCAGAAATATTAAATGTGAGCATTTCTATTTATACCCTGAACCCATAAAAATGGTAAAAAGTTATAATGGTTCTGTGCAAAAGTGTGTTACAGGCAGAAGGAAGCATCTCCGACCCCATAGAGTACTTATAATCAGTTGATCAGCATCAAAAGCCGAGTTGATTAAGCCATGTCCGTCTGTCCGTCCGTCTGTATGTATGAACACGTCGATCTCAGACACTATTAGAGCTAGGGACTTCAGATTTGAAACATAAGTTTGTTTTCTATTATCGATAACTCTTTGCATTACCGATATACTCATGCGATCGATAACAATAAAGCCTTGAGTGTATCTCCTAGTCGGGAAATCTAAACTCGTTCTTTCTTCATAGTTTTGTGAATTTTATTAAGCCCTTGGACTTACATTACAGTACCTTCTTACCATCATAGAGTTTTACTCATAAATCCTCCTTTTCACCTGAGATGCTAACATTAAATTAGTTTCTTACTATCGTGGACTTTTATAATCAATCTTTATTCTCTTTCTGATCGTAGAACAATGCTTAGTATAATCTTATTACACCAACTAATCATTGCAATGAAAAACTTGTTTTTTAATATTAAGAGTTATATATTTATTAAATATATAAAGTTTCAGCTCGACATATGCAATATTCGACTTTATGCCAGTTTTTTGGCAATCGAACCCACTGTTCATTGGTAAAATCAATTCTTCTGAATTAATCAACCAAATTTGGTCTGTAGTTTCCAATTTCTCTTCCGGTGCTCGGAATCGTTGGGCCAGATCTCCCTTAAGAGATATATATACTCTAGTTCTTGACAATCTTTTTTAGTCTCAATTGATCTATGTTATACAACAATGATTGTCTGTCTTATAATAAGCTTTAACCTCTTTTTTTTAGGCCATCATAAGTTCTTTTAAGCTATACTAATTTTACAAAGCTGATTCTTAGCTTTTAAAGTAAAGTATCGGCTACTTTTCGTCTTGTTATTTTTATACTTTGATACCGAAGGTCTCATAGTATATTGGTTTTGTGCAATGTCCGTCATGGTGTCTGTCTGTCCGTCTGTCCGTCTGACCGTCTGTCCGTCTGTCCGTCCGTATGAACGCAACTTTTTTCGACACCCGTAAAGCTAGAGACTTGAAACTTTGCAATTATGTTTATCTATAGACGGTACAGATAAAGTGTCAAGATTGGGTTGCCACGCCTACTAGGAGGCTGGGAAATCGATAAATTCGATAACTGAAAACCGATAAAACCAAATATTTCTCACATTCTTACAGCTAGAGTTACCAAATTTTGCACGCAGATAGCTGGTCAGGTCCCTGAAAAAACTGCATAAAAATTTTGGATGCCACGCCCACTCCTTCCGCCCCCATCATCCCTGCTCCTTGAAATTGGAAACGCCTATAGTTTTTACATTTTTTGGGCTAGAGAAATCAAAATTTTGTGTCAAGATACATATTGAAGTTCCCCAAAAAAATGCATCAACATTTTGGATGCCACGCCCCCTGATTCCTCCCCCATCCCACCCTTCTCCATTAAATTGGGAACGCCTATAGTTTTCACATCTTTTTTGCTAGAGCCATCAAATTTTGTGTCAAGATGGATATTGACGTTCCCCAAAAACATGCATATAAATTTTGGATGCCACGCCCCCTGATTCCGCCCCCATCCCCCCTTCTCCATGAAATTGGAAACGCCTATAGTTTTCACATTTTTTGGGCTAGAGCCATCAAATTTTGTGTCAAGATAGATATTGACGTTCCCCAAAAATATGCATCAACATTTTGGATGCCACGCCCCCTGATTCCTCCCCCATCCCACCCTTCTCCATTAAATTGGGAACGCCTATAGTTTTCACATTTTTTTTGCTAGAGCCATCAAATTTTGTGTCAAGATAGATATTGACGTTCCCCTAAAATATGCATCAACATTTTGGATGCCAGGCCCCTAATTCCGCCCCCATCCCCCCTTCTCCATGAAATTGGAAACGCCTATAGTTTTCACATTTTTTGGGCTAGAGGCACCAAATTTTGTGTCAAGATAGATATTGACGTTCCCCAAAAAAATGCATCAAAATTTTGGATGCCACGTCCCCTGATTCCGCCTCCATCCCCCCACCACTCCTTCTCCATGAAATTGGAAACGCCTATAGTTTTCACATTTTTTGGGCTATAGCCACCAAATTTTGTGTCAAGATGGATATTGACGTTCCCCAAAAACATGCATCAAAATTTTGGATGCCACGCCCCCTGATTCCGCCCCCATCCCCCTTTCACCAATAAATTGGAAACGCCTATAGTTTTCACATTTTTTGGGCTAGAGCCACCAAATTTTGTGTGAAGATAGATATTGACGTTTTGGATGCCACGCCCCATGATTCCGATCCCAACCCCCCCTTCTACTTGAGATTGGAAACGCCTATAGTTTTCACATTTTTCGAGCTAGAGTCACCGAATTTGGTAGGAGGATATATGGTGACATCTACAAAAGGTCTGCACCAAAAATTAGGATGCCACGACCACCTCTGCCGCCCACTATTTAAAATCGGAAATTTCGATATCTCTTATAGTTTTTAAGCTAGAGCCCGTAAATTGGGTAGGAAGATAGAAGGCAGCATCTACCAAAGATGTGCATCAAAATTTTGGATGCAGCGCCCACCTCTGCCGCCCACCTTTTACATTTTGAAGTTAAGTTATCTTCCACAGCTTTTGAGGAAAAGTCACCAAATTTGGTAACATGATAGCTGGCGATGTTTACCACATGGCCCACTCCCTTCGCCGCTGCATTCCCCCTTATAAGCCGTTCATTTACTGGTATCAAAGTATTTCGCAGTCGGTTGCGTCCGACTGCAACGTTTTTACTTGTTTTTCTTTGTGTCAACTTGTTTTAATCATCACTTTGTTTTAAACTATGATCACTGTACAGCTCCAAAATCTTGGACTATAATGACCATCAGTCGTCCCAATATGACTTGGCTTTCGATAAATTTATAAATATACATACATACATATATGCAATTATTGCTTATATGCACAAATTAATAGTAGCCATTTTTGATGGGCTATAGCTTCCGAACCCATAAATAAGTTATATATAAAGTTAAGAAATCTTACGGGTTAAAAAAATTTTAAAAATTCGCCAAAATGTTAACAAAAGAAAACTCCGTTCGCTTGAAATTTTAATTTCAAAAGGTGGTAGAAAAAAAGTTTTTCTGGTTGAGTTGATTAAAATAGTAAGTGATTTCAGGACCTTAAAGCGATGTGATTCAGACAAACACAGAAACAGGCCGCAAAAAGGCCGCGTATTTAAAGGAAGAACACAAATAAACTTTAATTTTTGGAAATTTACTTTTTGACATTAACTGCCAATTCATTAATGACACCTGATGCCAATTAAAAAGCTCTTGCTTTTAAACACCATGAACTTTCAGGATGAAATTCCTCAAAAACCTGACGTGCTATGCCTATTCGGACTTTAAATACGCACTAAGCATGTCTAAAACATTTAGGAAAGTATAGTCTGAAAAAGAATATCTTGTTCACCAGTGTAATTTTATTTAATCCCTGAATAATACACATAAAACAAATATTTTTACAATGTCATAAATATAATATTTGTAACAAACATTTTTACCTTTTCTTCTTTTTGCAGTTCCGGAAGTTTTTAACATAATCGCGTACTTCGTGCATATTAGGTGGAAAAGTGTGCAAATAAAAATTTTGATTTTGTTAGCGGTTTTAGGTACAAGTCTAACTAAACGTGTGTGCATTGTTTGTTTATTTTAAGCTAATGCAAAAAAAAATACAATGCAACGATTACAAGTAACAAATTATAAAACAAACAGCAGAAAAATGATCATCAACGTTAAAGGAAATGGCGTCACCAGCGCCTTTCGCCTGTGTGTTGCGGCTCTGCTTGCTTTAGCCCTCCACAGCCTGCAGATGAATTTTGGAACTGAGGCACATGTTGCCCTTACGTATCCGCCTGCTCGTGCCTTAGACCTCGATTTTTTGGATAACTCGCGCACAAAGGCTCCTTGCGGGATGCCTAAAGGTAAGTTTGGCGCCTAATTGCTATTTAAGTTTATCCATTGGCTAAAAATTTGACAACATTTTTTGAACTAGAGACTTGAAACTTGGCAAATTTCTAAAATATTAAGTTCTTTGTGTTGCGAAACCACCAAATTTGGTAAAAAGATAGCTGGCGGTGTTACCAACTAGGCCATGACCATGACGTCCCCGCGTTATCCCTTTGCAAGCAGACTCCTCACCATCCGAGTAATGAGTAAAGAAACTTAGAATGTGTTTGTGCAAAAGTATGTAACAGGCATAAGGAAGCATCTCCGATCTTAATCACTTTTTCAAAAAGTAAATAAAAAGCCATATTTCTTAAAATATAAAAAGAAATTTGAAATTCGCGAAAAAATGTTTTGTAGAGAGAAAAAAACATAACTAATCTATACAAAATTTCTTTAGATTCAAATAAAACAGTAGAAATTACACAAGAAACAGTTATAATTTTCACAGTTCCGAAAGTTGACCCGATTTTGAAACACGTGTTGTTATTAGACTATATTTATACTCTGATACCGAAGGAAACTTTATATAACTTGCAGAATAAAGCATCCTGACACCATGTATATTTTTGATCATTATGATCATCTCAGTCAATATAGCTCTATCCATTTATCTGTTTGCTTGAACTGTCGAAAACTTTCACCGTCTTCGATGTTTATAAAAACAATAAAATCTCCACTTTTAACGGTTTGGTTATACTTAAAAAAAACTAACATAACATTGATCGTCTGTGATCATTTTGTTAATATCAGTTAGGAAACACGAAAGACATCTAAGAAAAAACTTAACGCATGCATTCACACCCAGTCACATAAGCTTATGTGGAAACAAAGATTGTACGCGGAATTTCATTGATTTTTACAATTTACAATTCTTGGTAAATAAAGACTATGGTTCAGGGCAGGTCCTAGTTAAGCTATCTTGACAAGACTTTTTTCTTTCTACTTGATTTGTTTGGCATGCCAATGTGAATTGACGTGGCTTGCTATGATGATAATTTCGTTGCTCCTGATGATGATTATGATATGTGTACATATGGGAATCTGTAAATAAAAAACCAGCTTAACGCAAGTGAAAAACTTTCACTTGTCGTTGCGCCACACAAAGACATTCAGACAGGCAGACACTTGTTGCTGAAAAGATGTTGCAGTGATGCAGGTTACAATTGCATTAATACTGATCGCTCGGTACTGTCAGTGACCGATTTTATGAAACAAAGGCATATATAGTCTGTGGCAACCTTATCGAACTGACTCAACTGGCCTCTTGCCGCTCTTTTGCATTTGTAGTATTTCAAGTGTTGTTGCTTTTAATTGTGTTAAGCCTTCTTGATTTTGCTCATAATATGGAACTATTTGAAATTCTGCCAGTCATTTTCAAACCTTCGTTAAAAGGACGGCCTTTGACGGGGCTTAGGCCCAATTTCTCAATGTCCAGCTATACTTGGATAAGTTAACTTTAGAATAACTTTTATGCTCGAGCTATACTGCAGGTATCCAATTTGGTTTTCTCAAAGCCAAATTAACCTATCATCGGCATATCACTATCGCCGAATGGTGCTGCCAACCTTAACGGGGATTCAGCTGTTCTTTTGGTTCTGTTTTTGCCTGTGACTCCTAAACTGCAACATGTTGCACATCAAAATGTATAAATAATAATAATGTTGTAAACGGCAACGAGGGAAAAACTTTTTAGTTGTTGAGGAGCATGTGTTTGTGGACCTAGAAGGCTCAAATAAACATTTTGAAAATTTACTTCAAAAAAAAAAAAAATAAACAATGCAAGTGTCAGCTTGAGTCAGCTGTTCACCTTACAATGATTGTATTGATATTTATATATCGTTACTTAGGATCGGTATAAGTAGTAACCGGACCTCCATGCATCGGATAAGTAAGTGCTAACCGAACATTGAGAAACTCAAATTCGACTAAACTTAGAATAAGAGAGAAATTGGGCCTTAGATCTTAAAACTTTTGTTAAATAAGCGGAAACCGAAACAAAGGTTGAGAACAGTCGTTTTTGCGGAGTCTTGAAACTGGCTTTATTTTTGAGGGTGGGCGTTGACAGAAAAATTTTGAGGCGCATCGGCTACTGGTCGTCCAATTTAATGACACATCGCCCTGGTCTTATTTTGGTTAATCTTATGTTTTGTTAGAGGAAATCGCGCAATTTTATCAAATCAGCTGGAGATATCCCGTTAATGTTGCGTATTTGTAAGTTAAAACAAAACTTTATGATTGCCATGCAACTTAATCTAATCGGCAGTTTCTCCATCCGTTCATGTAAATTCTGTAGCCGTTGAAAAGTTTTGAAAATGGGTTTAAGAACGTGCTGTCGTTTACCTCGAAAATAATAAAATAATTCAATTTGAATAAATTTTCAATGATCCCTTATTTTCACAATAATTTTGTTTCAAAACTACCCAGCGGCGAAAAAACACCCCACGTAGCCCATTACCTCTTCTTGAATTGGTATACCCACTACCTTCGAAAATGGGGTACGACTCCCATTACATTTAATGTTGCTTGGCCGCTTTGTGGAGTGAATGCCTACAATCTCATCGAGAAAGTGGGCAAAAATGCCGAGTTCATTTCGGGTTTCCATTACACCCAATTATACAAATCCTAAATTGTAATGCTGGCTGTGGGCAGACCTTCCACTGTACGACACACGATTTTAAAAATGTGTGCGTGCCTGTGGATAGGTTCGACACTTTTATGCACACTAGGTGCTCAAATGTGTAATACGTATACTGCACTACCCAATATACAATGTAATGTAGGTTGTAATGCTTATAATGGAAAAAAAATGTACAAAAAACATATATTCACATAAAAATATAAATATTTTTTAATTTAATATTTAAATATAAATTAACAATTAAAATATATAAACAATAAAATGTTGATTTTTATGGCATATTTTCCTTATTTTCGGATTCTTTTGACACTTGCACGGCCCTTTTGAACTTTGAACGCATTGCGTTTGCTTTTTACATACTCCCTCTCGATGAAGATGTAATGTTTCGCAGCGCCTAAATCGAAAAAAACAAGATAAAGTAAATATATTATAAATATTAAATAAATAACACTTACCTGATACGACGATTTTCAATAAAACACCTAAAATTCAATGAAAAAGTAGGTAGGCAAGATGCGCACAGCACGGCAATCAAAATTAAAGTGACGACAAATGTCAAATACATAAGGATAAACTGAAAAATCCACGTCATACTTACATGCATACCTGAATTTTTACACTTGTATGGGTAAAAGTCCAAAATAAATCAGAAAAATGTACGAACAAGAATGAACTTTTTAGCCGAAGTATCAAACGAGTGAAACAACAACAGTTCTGTGCTAAACTTCCCATTACAACCTTGCTTACTTAAAAACTAAACGTAATATATTACGTGGGGCCTTTATGAAATGCATCTAGTAGACGTATTGGATATGCTGTTCGCCGCTGGGTCATGACTAAACCAAAATGATTAAATAAATGTTACAAAAGAAATAAATCATAATAATAATATTTGTATGGAGGCAAATCGAAGTCTCGAGCCAAATCACATACACAACAAAAACAAGTAAGAAGGCTCTAGTCGAGATTTGCCGACTAGGAGATACCCCGAACCCTATACAGACATTGTCTGTATGCATCTGTGACTTAACTTTAATCTTCGATATCTCTGGTACTTATCAACCGATTTCGATGAAATTATTTTGTACTAAGTTACTAAAACGTGTTTTATTTTTATGTTATCGATCACATGTGTATATCGGAAACGGAAATAGTTATCGAAAATCGGAAACAAGCTTGTACTGCCTAGGACTTAGATGAGCTTATGTGCAAAATCTTAAGTCTCTAGCTCTCATAGTCTCTGAGATCGACGCGTTTATACATACAGACGGACGGACGGACAGACGGACATTTCTATATCGACTCTACTGTTTATGCAGCTCAAGAATATATATACTTTATAGGTTCGGGATGCTTCCTTCTGCCTGTTACATACCTTTGCACAAAACCATTACCCATTTCTTGGGTTAGGTGTATAAAAATTCGTGGGTGGAGATGCTTCGCTTGCAACGCTCGGCTCGAGACTGAAAACTAAGGCAACAGAAGAGAGCGAGCGACTGCGTTACACTACCAAGTAGTATAATTGTATCATGCTCTCCATTTTGTCAGTCTGTTTGAAGGAAGGCTTTGCTTTGCGTCAGGTCGAGTGCGACTTCCCAATTTGAAGTCATAAAGGTTGGGTCGTTACCTATGTTGCATAACATTTGGTTAGTAGACAGGATGTACTTGAAAAGTAGCTCACCTATTTGTTGCCCTATTATTAAGAACTTTTTTGCAAGAATGCAAAAGCGAATGTAACCTTTGCAGTGGGCTACGAGTAGCGTTTTGTCTTATGACCGCTAACCAGAAACCATGCCACCAAACACCCAAACCCCTGACTATGGACAGCACATGCTCCATATTGTTTTATGAAAATTAATCTAAGAACGCGCAGACATTTTTAAAATTGCTTTCCACCACTATAGCATAATATCATTAAGCAGTTATACATAGAGAAGCCAAACGGCGATTTCCCAACTGCCGATAAAAAGCGTTGGATCAGGGCCACCAGCATTCGGGTGCTGAAAGCAGCGAGCCTAATGGGTAGCTAAAAAAGTGCAAGTCATTCTTTCGCTGGCTTCATATAATACAGACCGCGGAGAGCAATTTGCTGTGTATACGTCGGTATGTCAGTGATATGAGAGCCGTTAGGTGTATATTTGTATGTATGTTTGTCTCTGTGTGATTTTCGCTCGGGTGTCTATTGTGGAAGGGGGATAGCAGCAGCAGAGTGCGAACAACAACACGACATGTGCATATGTATACCTACGGAGATATCGTAAAACTATCGCATTCGAGCTCAAATGCGAACGTCAAGCGAGAGTATCGTTAAGCTATCGCATCGAATGCGAACGTCAGGCGACCGTTGCCTAAAACTATCGCATTCTTGCTCGAAAGCGAACGTCAGGCGACAGTATCGTAAAACTATCGCATTCTTGGTCTAAAGCAGACGTGGGCATTAGTCGAAATTCGTATACACGCGGCAAGCAGCACAAAATAACAAGTACACTATAAGCATTCAAAGCTATAATTAGCACACGAACGGTCGGTACCACTCGGCAAAATGGCAAAGCAATGCAAGCAAACCGGTTTCTACGGCAAATCCAAACAGTCGTATGCAAACACTTGTGCAAGCAACACCACGCTACGCTATGTGAAATTTACAATGGCATTCAAAATGTTTATGGTCGAATGGGAAAATGATTTTTTCTTTATAAAAAATTCAAATGGGATGGCACAATGTCTTATTTGTGACTACATTGTTTGTCGCAATTATAAATATTTTTGAAGCAGACACTATTTCTATGGCCATAAAAATTTTAAATTTTTTACTGAACATGATCGAAACCTAATGCTTTTGCAATTACAAGCTGAATATTTTTTAAAATTTATTGCGAATGATAATGTCGAGAGAATATTTCATTTAATAATGAAAATGATGATGATAATGATTTGTCTTTAACAAAGGCATCTTTTACTGTTGCATTGGCTCTAGCTAAGCAATGTCGCCCTTTAGAAGATGGCCAGTTTTTGTTAAAACTATGTTCAGAAGTTTTGAGTTGTTTTGGTGAAAAAGGGCAAGAAGCTTTGAAAATGTTAGAAAAAGTCCCTTTATCTCGTCGTACAGTCACACGTAAAACTGAAGAAATCAGTAAATTCATTTATTCTGAATCCAAAAATAGATTGCTAAATTGCAAATACTTTTCCCTTAGTTTGGATGAAAGTACTGATCTCAATAGTGTTTGTCAATTAATAATATGCGTGAAAACTGTAGATAGAGATTTGAACACTTTTGAGGAAATTTACACGTCTTTGCTTTGCATGGTAATGTAAGAGGCGAAATTTTATACAATGTTTTAGTGGAAAAAGTATTCTGCTTCGCTGATAAAAATAAATTATAACTCAATTAGTAACCACAGTACACCATTTTAGCCGAAAAATTTAAATAAACGATATAAAAAATGACAATCTTTCAAATTTAAACAAGTAAAAACGTTGCAGTCGGACGCAACCGACTACGGAATACTTTGATACCAGTAAAAGAACGGATGGCAAGGAGTCTGCTTGCAAAGGAGTGGGTGGTAATCATCGCCAGCTATCATGTTACCAAATTTACTGACTTTACCTCAAAAACTGTGGAAGATGACTTAACTTCCAAATTTAAAGGTGGGCGGCAGAGGTGGGCGTGGCATCCAAATTTGTGTTCAAATCTTTTTAATTGTCACCATTTATCTTCCTACCAAGTTTAAAGGCTCTAGCTCAAAAACTCTTAAAGATATAGCCGATTCCAAATTTATAAGGCGGGTAGCTTGGGTAGGAGTGGCATCCAAAGTTGGTATGCAGATCTTTGGTAGATGTTGCCATCTATCCTTCTACCGAATTGAGGGGCTCTAGCTTAAAAACTGTAAGAGATATCGAAATTTCCGATTTTAAATGGTAGGCGGCAGAGGTGGGCGTGGCATCCAAATTTTTGATGCAGATCTTTTGTAGATGTCACCATATATCTTCCTATCAAATTTGGTGACTCTAGTTCAAAAAATGTGGAAGATACACGCATTACCGTTTTAACAACGGCGGGGGGCGGGGGAGGAAGTTGTCGGCGTGGCATCCAAACTTTTTATGCAGTTTGTTGGAAAACTTCACTACCTATCTTGACACAAAATTTGGTGGCTATAGCTCAAAACATGTGAAAACTATAGGCGTTTCCAATTTCAAGGAGCAGGCAGGATGGGGGCGGAAGGAGTGGGCGTGGCAAAATTTTGATGCAGTTTTTCCAGGGACGTGACTAGCTATCTGCGTGCAAAATTTGGTAATTCTAGCTGTAAGAATGTAAGAAATATTTGGTTTTATCGGTTTTCAGTAATCGAATTTATCGATTTCCCAGCCTCCTAGTTGGCGTGGCAACCCAATCTTGACACTTAATCCGTCTCGCCTATGGACAAACATAATTGCAAAGTTTGAAGTCTCTAGCTTTACGGGTGTCGAAATAAGTTGCATTCATACGGACAGACGGACAGACGAACGGACGGACAGACGGACACCATGACGGACATTGCACAAAACCAATATACTATGAGACCTTCGGTATCAAAGTATAAAAACGTAACACAAATCTACAGTCAATTTAAAACATTTAATAATAAAATAGAATACTGCAACATCCTAGAAAATTTATACGCAGACTATCAGTTAAGATTTAAAGATTTTGAGAATATAAAAACAATAATAGATCTGCACGAATACACACTTATCTGCGATATTGAAAAACAAGACCCTGAACTGCAACCAGAGTTAGTCAAAATGAGGGAAGATTTCCCAATTCCGTTGTTAACTGGCGAACAATTTTGGAAGGCAATCGATGAAAATAAGTACCCAAAAGCAAAAGATCAGTTTTACAGACTATATTCTATGTTTGGGTCGACATACAACTGTGAATCTGCCTTTTCGTCGATGAAGCTAAAACTTAGCAAACAACGAAGTCGAATGATAAATAAAATCGAATAAAAAAATAAACAAAATAAAAACAAACAAAATAACCACGTTTGTACGTTAACTTTCAAGACACACTGTACACTGTTGTTTTACCGAACGCAATGCTGAGTTTCGTGTCAGGCGACAGTATCGTAAAACAACCGCATCCTTGCTCAAAAGCGAACGTTAGGCGACAGTATCGTAAAACTTCGCTCTCGAGCATGATTGATGCAGTTTTTTAAGGGACGTGGCTAGCTATCTGCGTGCAAAATTTGGTAACTCTAGCTGTAAGAATGTGAGAAATATTTGGTTTTATCGGTTTTCAGCTATCGAATTTATCGATTTCCCAGCCTCCTAGTAGGCGTGGCACCACAATCTTGGCACTTTATCTGTCTCGACTATAGACAAACATAATTGCAAAGTTTCAAGTCTCTAGCTTTTCGGGTGTCGAAAAAAGTTGCGTTCATGCAGACCGACAGACGGACAGACACCATTACGGACATTGATACTTTTAGTATCAAAGTATAATTATTAAGCAGTTGTACGTAGAAGAGTCAAACGCCCAAAAATCCAAAAGCCTAATTAGTCTGATTTGGATCAGGGCCACCAGCACTTCGGCTGCTGAAAGCAGCGAGCCGTAATTCACAAATGAGACCACCTTGTTAAATACTACTTCTTGGTCTGTATTATATGAAGCTAGCGATAGAACTACTTGCACTTTTTTTTAGCTACCCATTAGGTCTGCAACGACGCTTTTCGATCGGCTCGCTGCTTTTAGCAGCCGAAGTGCGGATGGCCCTGACCCAACGCGTTTTTTCGGCAGTTGGGAATTCGCTGTTTGACTCCTCTATGTATGTATAGCTTATTGGTATAATAATGTCTCTGTTCGGAAGTACATAAGTTTGCGAACAATTATTTGCAACTATGAAATTAATCAAATATGACCACCGATCAAGACTGATTGATGCACTGTTAGAAAGCTGCTTACGTGTTGCTACCACATCAATTCCAGCTGATATTGACGAGCTTGTATCGTGTTAATACGTTCGTTATACATATTGTTTTATGAAATCGTTACTTATTAAAAATTTTATATTTTTGTACCCTGAACCCTTAAAATGGGTAAAAGAAGGAAGCGTCTCCGACCCTATAAAGCATCTATATTCTTCTTGGTTTAGGCCGCTCAACCCGCTTTACCCGAAACGATTTCAGCCAACTTCAGCTCATTTAGTTGTATTATTTTTAAACCCTCTTTTTAAAGAGTTAGGTTTTTTATCAGAAGAAAGAAAAGATCATTTTTTAGAAACAGTGAAACGCATGATGATTGAAAACCGTGAAATGTTAAAAGACAATCTTGATGACTCGCAAATTGAAAACTCTTCGCCAAACACGAGTCACGAGTTTCAAGAGTTTTTTGACACGCTTCAACAAAAAACAAGTAAGAAGGCTCTAGTCGAGATTTTCCGACTAGGAGATACCGCGAATCCTATACTTAACACGTATAGCCATTGCAATGCATTGTCTGTATGCATCTGTGACCTAAACTTCAATCTTCGATATCTCTGGTGTTTCTCAACCGATTTCGATGAAATTTTCAGAAAAGTTCTATCGTTATCCATTATTTCATTTTTACATTTTCCAAATTCGCGATTTTTTTGTAATCGATTACATGTGTATATCAGAATTAGAAAAATTATCGATAATTTGAAACAAACTTGTTCCGCTCATGGTATAGGAGAACTTATATTCAAAATGGCTATATCGACTCGGCTGTTGGTGCTGATCAAGAATATTTTTACTTTATAGGGTCGGAGACGCTTCCTTCTGCCTGTTGCATACTTTTGCTCAAACCCATTATACCCCTTTTACCCATTTCATGGGTTCGGGGTATAAACAGTGGAAGAAAAGTCATTTGCTGCGGCAGGAGTGGCGGGGCACCTCTGCATTAAACGATTCAATTGTTTTTGCAATTTGTATTGTAACGAATGAGCGACCCTAGCAACAATTAATTCGCTGTTATTTAAAGTTATATTAAATTAAAAATTTAAAAAAGCCTAGCTGTGGCAATCCTTATGTTGAGAATTTTTATTAATATCAATCTTTGGTCACAAAATTAAAAATTAAGCAGTCGCTAGACAGCAAGTTCAAGCGCAAATTTCAAAAATTATGCAACGCTGCCTTCATCAAATTTATACAACTTTCGCGGTCGTGATAAATATGACAAGCCAAACCCACACCAAAGCAAAAAGTCAGAGGAGAGATCGATTTTTTCGATGGCAACATAAGAAAACAAGTGAAAACGTTGCAGTCGGTCGCAACTGACTGCGGAATACTTTGATACCAGTAAAAGAACGGATGAAAAGGAGTCTGCTTGCAAAGGAGAGGGCCGGTTGGTCAACATCGCCAGCTATCATGTTTCCAAATTTGGTGACTTTAGCTCAAAAATTGTGGAAGATAACTTAACTTCATAATTTAAAGGTGGGCGGCAGAGGTGGGTGTGGCATCCAAATTTTGTAATCAAATCTTTTTAAATGTAACCATCTTCCTAAAAAGTTTGGTGGCTCTAGCTCAAAAACTGTTAAAGATATAGCCGATTCCGATATTATAAGGCGGGTAGCTTGGGTGGGCGTGGCATCCAAATTTGTATGAAGATCTTTTGTAGATGTCACAATATATCTTCCTACCAAATTTGGTGGCTCTAGTTTAATAAATGTGGAAGATACACTCATAACCATTTTAACAACGGCCGGGGTGGATAGGGGCGGAAGGTGTGGGCGTCGCATCCAAATTTTTAATGCAGTTTTTTGAACAACTTCACTACCTATCTTGACACAAAATTTGGTGGCTCTAGCTCAAAAAATTACAAAACTATAGGCGTTTCCAATTTCAAGAAGAAGAAGGGATGGGGCGGAATTAGGGGACGTGGCTTCCAAAATTTGGATGCATTTTTTTTGGGACATGACTAGCTATCTGCGTGCAAAATTTGGTAACTCTAGTTGTAAGAATGTGAGAAATTTTTTTATCGGTTTTCAGCTATAGAATTTATAGATTTCCCAGCCTCCTAGTAGGCGTGGCAAACCAATCTTGACACTTTATCTGTCGCGCAAAACCAATATACTATGATACTTTCAGTATCAAAGTATAATTAGCACAAGCACCTGCCAATTTTTGGACGCATGCTTTGTTTCTCTGTTCCCACCTCCCAGTCGGGTTGTTGGACAACTGGTTCGACCTAAAATAAAAAAAATATTAAAAGGTTTTTGTGCTGCTCTTGTTATTGTTGTATCGAGGTAAAAATTTGAAAAAATTGGTTAACCATTCAAATTAACTGATTTCTTGTATTTTTCTGCTTCAGCATAACCTATTTTTAATTTAATTTTATTTATTTTTTAAAACAATTTAAGTAGTGTACAGAACGTACTGTAACTTATCTAGTATCTTATTAGTACTGGCATATTTAGGAGGATGTCACTGGCTATATTTTTTCCAAATTGGGTGACTCTCTCTTAAAAACTTCGGAAGACATAGACGATTTCAGTTTTACAAGGCAGTGCGGCAGTGCCACCAAATTTGGTGACTCTAGCTCAATTTGAAAATGCGGTGAGCTGGCAGGTGTGGGCGTGAGAGCCAAATTTGAATGCTGCTTTTTGTGAAAAGTCTTCCATGATATTTAGTAGCTCTAGCTATAAGGATCTGGGATTTAATTTTTATACTCTTTTTCTCTCTTCTCTTTATCGGCTGGTATAAGATTATAAAAATACTACAAAAGCCATGTATTGAGTTAAGCCGACTTTACAAGGCCTATCGACAAAACATCCACGATATTTAGCATGGTTTTTAATTTATTATAACTTAATATTATTGTAAAAGTAAACTCAGAAAAGTGTGAGCAGAAAAGTGGGTTTAAAAATAAATAATAATAATAAAAGAAAATAATAAGAGAGTTGCAGCGTTACGGTAACAATTGCGGAATACTCTAATACCAGCTGGAAACAAAAATATGAGTTAATTAATTACTGCGCTGCAGCATGCTCGCTTTAAATCAAGCATTGTATGAAAATTTAAACCTATATATACAAACAATTTATACTATACATTGTATTGTTTGCATTATTTCTTTGATTTGAGCATATCAGCCTAAAGGTTAAGTAAAATACGATCGACGAAAAGGTAAAATATGTTAGTTTTGGATGGCAGTTCCGATATTGCGTATATTTAGAGTTCGTACCATAGCATTACATATATTAAGCTTTTTTATTTGATATTTTATAGGGTAAATTAACTCTCCAAAATAAGGCTATGGAGAACTCGCACAATCTGTCAAAAAGAATGAATCAAACTCATTTTTGTTGTATCCTAATATTCCGAAGGTAAGGAGAATATTGGTTTTGCGTCTGTCCGTCTGTATAAACGTCAGATAAAGAGTTAAGATTATGTAGCTACGCTCACTGGGGGGTTGGGAAATCTATAGAAAGTCGATACACGAAAACCCATAAAACACACATATTTCCCACAATTGAATACCCAGAGACACCAAATTTGGTTAAAAGGTAACAGGCGATGTCCCCCAAAGATCTGCATCAAAATATAAGATGGCACGCCCACACCTGCCGCCAGCAGCCGTCCCGCCACCTTGTAAAATCGGAATGCCTATATCTTAAACAGTTCAGCTAGAGTTACCAAACTAGGCAGAAAGATAGCTGGTGACATCTCCCGAAGATGTGCCTTTAAAATTCCGATGCCACGCAAAATTTAAAACCGCCAAAGATCTGTATGCAAAATTTGTATATTACGCCAACTTTTTCCGCCCCCAACCGTCCCGCCGCTGGAATTGCCCAGATCTTTGACGGGTAAGTTTAACAAAATCAGTTTTCCGTGATTGACGTACTCAGCATAAGGCACAGGCAAACACAGTGATCAACACCTCCAACGTTTTTGGGTATGTCTTCTGAAATGGATATGGGCATGGATCGTGACACAGATAGGGTGGATGGATCCAAAAAAAATCAAATCAAGAATGCTATTAAGAGAATTTGGGGTACATATGATTTGACTCAATGACATCCCAAATAAATCGTTAAAAATCATTCTGCGCCAAGGGCGTCAAGACGCCTGAGTTCGAACTTAAAATCCCAGGGGCATCAGTAATATTTTAATCGCCAAGATCTACAAGAATATCGCGATCAGAAAGCATAGAAGAAATGTAAAGAATTGCTGACAAATGTACATTGTAAACAGAGTTGTCAGATAGGGGTGGTATATAGAAACAAGAATTTTAAATACCAACAACAATAACATTTAGCTTTACAGCAACCAATGTTATATCTTCAGGACTGCTTAATATTACTGTCTCCGAGGGAAAATCAACATTAACAGCAATTAGCACCCCACAGCACCACCTGTACGTAGACCCTTACATCGTCTGATGTTTAATCAGGTGATGGCCAAGATACAAATACTTGTGTTTTTTTTGGGGGTTCACCTAAAAACACCAGGTATATGATTTTTTGGTTCATTTCGAATGTAAGGTATGTCAACACAACTAAGGAAAACTAAAGATGACACGACCACACCTGCTGCGCTCAGCCCACCGCCTTTTTAAATTGGGACGGCCTGTATCTTTCTAAGTTTCCCACAGTCTCAATTGTGATCTCGAGGTAAACGGTCGTCTTTTTCGCAAGCATACAAAACTTACACAAACAGATTGTAACAACTCTCATCGATTTGGACATACATATTGTATAAAATATGTAAAAATGATAAGACCTGTGCCAAATGTGGAGACAACAACCATGTAACGAAGACATAAAAGAAAACTGTACAACCGATTCCTGTTGTATCAACTGCAAATTTAGGAAGCTCACTTATAACACACATAGCTCAACTGATAAGAAGTGTCCTATATATATAAAACAGCAAGAAATAATTGCGATTAAAATAAACTTACAAGTAGACAATAAGGCAGCATACGAAATATATAGGCAAAATCATTCAACAGACCGTCCAACATTCTCTGGCACTGTTAAAACTACACTAGTAGGCATAAGTATTTTGACAACTTTAAAGTAAAATTTACTTATAATTAAAACTTACTTTATAAAAAGGTTGGTTGTTACTTTAGACGTTCGCGTATTGCTAGAGGCAGGAGGTGTTTCTTGCCATGTACACTAGTAGCATACGTATTTTGACAACTTTTAGGTAAAATCTACTTATAATTAAAACTTACTTTATAAAAAGGTTGGTATCAATGGAAAGGTCATTTAATTTCCGTTTGAATGTTACAATACAATTTTTCAAAAATCTCTTCCCATGTATTTTTTATGATTTTTTGAAAATAGCTAAAAATGACTATTTTGTATGAAATGTGTTTAAAAAAGTTATTTTTAGCTATTTTCAAAAAATCATAAAAAATACATGGGAAGACATTTTTGAAAAATTGTATTGTAACATTCAAACGGAAATTAAATGACCTTTCCATTGATACCAACCTTTTTATAAAGTAAGTTTTAATTATAAGTAGATTTTACCTAAAAGTTGTCAAAATACGTATGCCTACTAGTGTACATGGCAAAAAGAAACACCTCCTGCTTCTAGCAATACGCGAACGTCTAAGGCTATTGATTATAGCGACCTGAATGATCTTGTCTCCATAACTCCTAGCACATCTAAAACAACACAATAATCAAGCACTAAAAGACCAAACGTCCAAGTCTTACCTCAGACAACTTCCAAAAAAACACTTAAAATATTAAGATCTCAAAACAAATTTGAAAAAAAAATTGAAACAAATCTCTGATGACAACTCATTAGATAGCTCCGATAATATAGAGTGCCTATAAGCCTCCATACCAAAGCTAAGTTCCCGGTCGGCTGACTGGGGAGTTGGTCTTTTAAATTCTTGTTATATGATCGACCCCTCAGTTAGTCAACCGGGAACACTGCATAGCACACACACTCAAAGTCACTGTAAAAACATCACGCCATTGACATATAAAAGTCATCCCTATCTTTCCATTCACAATATTCACCATGTACTTAAATATACTTCAATATAATATTCGTATATATTTAAACAATTACAGTGAACTTCTAGTTATTATCAATAAATACCACCCTCAAATTATAGCTTTACAAGAAACCCACCTACACTCCTTAAACAAAATACCGATCCCAATTATTTATAATCTACATGCCAACAATTATTCTCCACCTACGGAGGCACAGCCATTCTCATACATAGCTTCATCCAACACAATTCAATCACATTACCAAATGACTTCGACTCCACTGGTATAGTTGCATATTCAATAAAAAGAATTAAAGTTATTTCTGCATATATACCACCGAACAAACCATTTACTGAATCTAATTTACGCAATGTTATTCGCTCACAACAAAGCTCATTAATCTTAGGTGATTTTAACAGCTCCCCAGTAACTAACCAAAAAGGCAAAATACTTACCAAATTTATCAACAACTCAGACTTCATTCTTTTGAACGACAAATCACCTACTCATTTCTCCACACATAACACACTTACACACATTGACGTCTCCTTTTGTTGTAGCACTTTAGCATCCCACAAACCACATTAAATAAACATCGTAAAAATGTCCCATGGTGGAATGAAAAACTTCAAACTCTTAATATCGAAAAAAAAAACAAGCCGCTAATAAACTCAAAAAATACATCACTAATGTCAACATTATCCAATTTCGTAAGACTGCAGCTAATTTTAACAGAGAACTTAAATTTGCAAAAAAAGAGTCCCTTACAAAATTCACCTCAGACATTCAACCTCAGACAAACACTACTAAAATTTGGTCCAAAACTAGGAGGCTTTGTGGCCTTAATAACCAAAAAGACATTCATATTATCAACTCTCCTGATACGTTTCAGCCAATTTCCAACCACATAGAAATAGCCAACTCATTTGCTAAGTTCTGGTCTTCTCAATCAAACTTTTCACAAACTTTTATTAACGCAAAATATATTTCAACATATCTATTAATGGCATGTCCTTCTTATTCAGCACAACAAATTGAAACTGACATTTTACAAACAGAATTCGACTCAGCAATATCAAGCTTAAAAGGCCACACACCTGGCCTGGATCGAATCTCTTATCCCATGATAGATAACTCATGCCCATCTTTTAAAACACGCATAATAAAACATTTTAATAATATATTCCACAGCTACACTCCACAACAATATAAAACTAGTTTAGTTATCCCAATAATCAAACCAAACTCTAATAACTAATAACTTCGACATACCAATTGTCTCATCCATGAAAATTCTTGGATTAATATTTGATTCCAAATATAAATGGACAAAACATATTGATGAACTTACTCTATCTCTAGCTAAAAGACTTAATATTATTAAATGCTTATCAAACCATAAATTTAACTGTCATACACATACTTTTATTTTAATTGTTAAATCATTAATTATTTCAAAAATTTACTACGGACTTTGCTTTTATGGTAATACATCATATTCACAACTTAAAAGAATACAAACTTTCCTTAATAACGCAATCAAAACAGCTTTAGGTGCATTCCGTTCTTCACCTATTAACAATCTTTTAATGGAATCTAACATGAACACAGTGATAGAACGCCGCAATTTTCTTCAGGCTAAGTTGATCAAAAATATAAATTCATAAATAAATTCAGATTCTCCACTTAATATTATAGTTAAGAAATTAAATAATAAACACTAATAAAAATAAATTGACATCCGCTATTAACAGGAGTTCAATTATGTAATTCCTTGAGTATAAAACTCCACAAACCTCCTTCAATTACACATAAGCAATCTTATTGGAAATTTAATAAAAACGCAGTAAACATAGAACTTTCTTATCTTATAGCCAAGAACCAACTTACCTAATCATATATTCATTTACACTGACGGATCTAAAACCGCGTTTTCTATCACCACTGAAGATCATCTTATAAAAATGGGTTTAATACCCGACTACTCCTCAATATTCTCTGCTGAGATCATTGCAATTTATGAAGCGATTAAAATTTTTAAGCAAAAACCTGGTAAATACGTCATATGCTCTGACTCTCTCTCGCATCACTCCACGCCATCCGCAACACTGAAAACTTCTCCTACTACCAGGAGTCGATAAGAACGCATATTATGTCATGTTATCCAAAACTTCCACTTCTTTGGATTCCTGGACATAAAAGTATTAAGGGAAATGAATTAGCCGCCCAGCATGCCAAATTAGCACATAAATTTCCGCTAACCTTCACACATTATTTTAACATTACAGACATTAATAAAAACCATTAAAATAAAATTACTTAGTTACAAACTTAATCGAATGAACCTAACTTCAAGATGGTACCAACATCTCAACGACAACACTTCAAACGACACTCAGTATTTACGAAATATCGATCACGCAATTGTTTCAAGAACCAGACAAATCAAGTATATTAAACTAAGACTCGGACATACCCAAGCAATTCATGAACATTACTTTAACAAAAATGTTAACAACTCTTGTAAATATTGCGATAACAACGCAACAATAACTTTAAATCATATATGAGTATATATATTCTTGATCAGCATCGCGAGCTGAGCTGATATGCCCGTCTTTTTTTTTCTGTTGGTGTGGAAGCTAATGCCTCAGTTTTAGAGCTATCGAGCTTAAACTTATGCAAAGTCTTGTGGCAACAACGGCCAGATCTGACAACTATATCGTAAGGCTGCAAACCTTAGATTGAAATCAAACATAACGTAAATATATAGGCACGTTAATAATAAATAAAGGCACGTCGCTTATTTAGTCAATGGCAGTGCATGGTCATATTGAACCGATTCTACAAAGACAAGACTAACGCAAATAAATACATTAAAGTTGTTAATGGTCAGATTATTACATTTTTGACTAGGACCGATAGTTCACGCACCAAGTATGGAAAAAAAAATTGCAAAAATTTTTTCGTCGTCTTGTGAAGTTTACTGCTTATGCTGTTTGTGCTTGTACCTGTTTTTTGTTAGTTATTTACTGGGTATCGTGATAGTCGTTTCAATCAGCAGCTTGTCTAGCATGTATTGGCTAAAAAAGATTTGCGATCTGCGCTTAGACGTTGATTGCCCATTTTAGTCGCTGCAGCCACCCTCCTGCATTTCCAAATCTCCAACTTCATACCTGATTGCAATTTTTACAACTGCTCGATGTTACCGCATTGATATTATGCAATAAGTGTGATTGTGTGCATATGAAATTTGTCTACAACAAAAACTACTTGTTATGCGAAGATGTGTGGGGTACACCATGTGTGTATTGGCTTGGTTTGCTGAGCTCGCTAGCTAGCCATGATGGAAAGAAAGATGGAAAGTCTTTCCATCATGCTAGTTAGCTATCTGACTTCCTGTACAATGTTGCCCATTCGCTGTGTTGATATTTAATCCGCTGGTGCACAGGTACATTGCCATGGATCACTTAATATAATTTGCACAGGCAAATATCAAAACCAGTTTAGTTAGAGTGCTGGCAAAATATTGAATTTTCTTAATATATTTCAGCTTAGTGAATTGCATTGGTCAGCCGAACTGCTTGGCCGGATAAGTTTACATTGATAATGACACAGACCCACAAAAAAAAAAAAAAAACAAGTAAGAAAGCTTTAGTCAAGAAATCTGGATCTCTTCGATATCATTGGTGTTTCCTTACCGATTTCGATCGCTTTATTTAAAATACATAACTGCAAGTTTTAAAAGCTTCAAAACTGTGCCTTATTTACACCCAGAAAAAAACGTAGTACAGATAACCATATGCATGGTAAATTTAACTATATTCGGGTATAATTTCATCTTAAACATGAATATGGTAAACTCGACTCACTCAATAGGGATAACATGTAAATATTAAAATATGGAAGATGTTATATACATGGAACGGTCAGTTTAGATTTTAACACATAAAAAGTCCAGAAAATCATGGGAATGAATATGTTCAAAGGAATGACTAAAATCAACAGCAATCAAACATATGCGATCATATCTGTAAAAGTAAAATTTATTTTGAAACACAGAATAATCAGAAACAAGGTTTAACCAGGTTACTCTATGTGCAATTCTTTGTGATTTGTGAAATCAAAATTGGTGGAAAGATAGCTTGTGACTTTCCTCAAAGAACTGCATCAAAAGTTTGAATGCCAAGCTCACATCTGCCGCCCCTCAGGCCCCGCTGTTTTAAAACGATATTGCGTGTATCTTCCACATTTTTGGACCTAAAGTCACCAAATTCGGTAAGAAGATAGATGGTGACATCTACCAAAGATTGCCCTCATCCTACTCCCCAAACTCCTAAGCTTTTTAAAAACGGGAATGCGTGTTTCTTTCAGAGTTTTTAAGCTAGAGTCACCAAATTTGATAGAAAGATAGCTGGTGGGATTCCTTAAACATCTTCATATATATAAATTTGGATGCCACGCCCACTTGTTGATAGATAAAAATTTAAATTTTTAAAATTTTGTGATAATGAGTCTAGATGTACTGAGTAGACATAAAAAATTGAAGTAAATCGGCCAAGCCGTTTTTAAGATATGATGGAGGAAAGTTTAAAAAACACGTTTTTGAGAAAAATGCTTTTAAGTCAGTCTTTGGACACACTTTGGCGTAGCCTTTTAAATTCACGTACATTCCAGTAAGTATATATACTATTGGCTTCAAATTTTCAGAAAGGTTCAGTGCCGAACCCAGGGTTTTCTAAATATTCAGAACCCAGTTTTGAAACCTCTGCAAATTTGTACCCAAAGGCTTGTGGCCTTAACTAAACCCTGACCCTTTTTTAGGAGTTTGCAGCTCTGGTATTTAGGCCTCTTACATTTTGATATGCAAGACTTGTGATAGATTTTTCCCACAGATTTGAAGTCAACAGGATGGCCAACCGGCGGTTCATTATTGATCGCATTAATCAGGATTTCCCGAACTTTTTTCAATCCACCTTTTTAGTACAGAATCATCCGACAGAATAGGTAATGTTTCAATTATATTGTAAGAAAAAAGGGACCATGTTACCAGTTTACTATTTTAGTGAACATGTGTTGTGAAAATCACAAGGGTGACAACGTTCACGTATTTCTTATTAAAACTAGTCTCTTGGTTTAAAAAGTATCTTTGTTATTGTTTTAAATTTATTTTTAAATAATATCTTAAAAATGTTTAATTTAAACTGTTTATCTATGTTAAGCTTAAATATAGATGTGCTTATTTTCTTTTTGCAGGTTCCATACGCACTTCATTGCTGTCGGGCACCATGATAAATGTCACCTGGCATTTGGCCTATCCTCATAAGGTAAAATGAGCTCTTGCCTTATAAGGCAACAAGCATATTTAGCATATTTAGGGCTGCGTTACAAATTATAATATAAATGCTGCACATGTTCCTGAGATTACAAGCATGTTGATTTTTCAGAAAATAAATGTAACGGTGCTGCCAACTCTTTGTCAACCATTGCTTTAAAAGTGCCCATAATTAAAACCACCAATAATATTGGCTGCTTCATCGTTTTTAGAAACATAGTTTAACCAGCTTTCTCCCTTCTTCTGCTACGAACATTTATTTACCGAAAGAATCCATTATTAATAAAGATATTTTGATTTACATTCTTAGGGCGGCTTTCGATTGCAGCTTTTGGATGCACTTGACAGACCTGTATTAGATTTAACGCCTCATGTCAACAACTCGGAATTCGTTCGCACCGATGTCACGTAAGGTTTCGGACAATATCAATTAAAAAATTATTCGTTGTTAATAGGTTTTTGTATTTCCTTTCACAGTGCTCAAGCGTATCAGGTAAATATACCCAAGGATTTTGAGTGCTTCAATTGCACGCTCCGGCTGCTCCGCCAGGCCGATGAGTGGTCGGGCTCCTATCGCTTTTGGTCCTGTGCCGATGTCGATATTAAGCAGCGCAAGAACTTTAAAGAGACCTGTTCCGGCAACGGCAAATACTTCCCATCGCGTTGCAGGTGCGATAAGAACTACTATGGCGCCCACTGCCAGTATCAGGACGAATGCACCAGCAATGCCGATTGCGGAGTGCAGGGCAAGTGCATCAATCTCGATGGTACTTCACTACCACGTCGCCAGTGTTACTGCAATTTTGGCTGGCATGGAATTGGTTGCAATAAGCGATCGCCGTACTCGTCGACCAGCCTGGATTTGGCATCCTATGCGAAAAAGGAGCTATCACTAGATTATCACATGTACTGGCGTCTTTTGGAGGAGCAGAAAGAGATCGAGATTGTTCTTAAGGTCAATGGCACATCGTGGGTGGGCGTGGGCTGGCGGCCACGTGGTCTTACACCGGAATGTAAGAATTTCCCGCTTATTAAAGATGTTGGAGACTTAACAACAACTGTAGAAGGGTTAGCCTCTGAACCAAAGCCAACAAATGAGCCGAAAAGCGAACCGGAGCCTAAAAGTGAACCAGAACCCAAAAGCGAACCAGAACCCAAGAGCGAACCAGAACCCAAGAGCGAACCAGAACCCAAGAGCGAACCAGAGCCGAAGAGTGAACCAGAGCCAAAGGGCGAACCAGAGCCGAAGAGTGAACCAGAGCCGAAGAGCGAACCAGAGCCGAAGAGCGAACCAGAGCCCAAGAGTGAACAGAAATCCGGAAGTGAGCCGGAGCCTAGTGCTGAGCCTAGCCTCAAAACAAAACGTGTCGCAAAACAAGAGGATGAGTTTGTCAGTATTAACGGCGTCACATCAGTGGCCACCAGTATTTCTTATCGAGTAAGCAGCAAAGCTGGACGAAGTCCCCGTCAAGCAACAGGTAGGATCCAATTGAACTGATTTTTTTTTTATTTCCTGTTTAGTTACATACATTACATAAATTAAGAGCTCTAACTAGTAGTGACAATGACATACACCCCAGCAGCGATCATTTAGAATTGCATAGTGGCCACTTATCGTTGCCGAAACTTACTAATGATATGCTTCATCTTACCACCTCTTTGAGTCTTGAACCTATTAATAAGCATACAAATCTATTTTCTCCACAAAATGCTAAAGCAACAGAGCCGAATAGCACAGCAGAGCCATGGATCGAAAAGGAACCAACAACAACCAGTGAACCGGAGCCAATTAGTGAGCCAAGACCGAAAAGCGAACCGAAACCGAAAAGCGAGCCACATCCGACTAGTGAACCAGAACCAAAGAGTGAACCGGAACCTAATAGTGAAGCGGAACCAAAAAAAAAACCAGAGCCCGAGAGTGTACCAGAACCCAGAAGCGAACCAGAACCTAAAATAGAGCCTGAACCCAGAAGCGAGCCTAAGAGCGAACCAGAACCCAGGAGTGAGCCGGAACCCACAAGTGAACCTGAACCCAAAGTAGAGCCGGAACCCAGGAGCGACCCAAAGAGCGAACCGGAACCCAAGAGCATACCAGAACCTAATACTAAGAAAGAGCCCAAAAGCGAGCCTGAACCAAAAAGTGAACCTCAGCCCAAAAGCGAACCAGCGCCCAAGACATCCGCAAATCTTGAGTTAGCAGGTAAACGTATTTAACTTGCTTTCGACTCGCATTTTTAGCCCCTAAACTTCATTGTCAACTGTCATAAAATAAAAAAAAAAAGAAGAGAAACAAGTAGGGAAGCTATTTTCAGCCGTTTGAATACTATATACACTTAAAAAGCTTACTTTTTCATACCTAAATTATATCAAATGTCTTGTATTTTTTATGGCAGGTATATGATATAGTAGTCCGTTCTTGCCGATTTTGTCAGAAGATATAACTCAACTAAAAGAAATGACCATACCAACAGACGGATAGACAGACAGATACACAGACATACATGGCTATATTAACTCAGATAGCGATCCTGATCAAGAATATGTATATTTCATGGGGTCGGAGACGCTTCCTTTTATGCGCTACACTTTCATCATAAAATTATTATATATTATACAAAGCCCACATTAAACCTATTTAGCTATTAAATCCAAGGATTGGTATCGACTTCTTCGTTTTTACATTTGTAGGTCCCAAGTACAAGCTTAATCCTTACACACCGCTTCACGACTTTAATCCTATGGACTGCACGGACATTGTTATTGGTTCGGCACGTGGTATGGCCAGTCGGGTGGGAGATTTCTATACTCGTGATCGTTCCACGCCACGGAGCGATGAGTTCTATGGCGGAAAATCAGATCTGTCCTTAGGCACCGGCTTCGAAGAGAATGGCATGACCACAATTATATTTCGAAAAAAGCTGGTGGCCAGCGATGCAACAGATCACACAGTGGACGATGCCTTGATGCATGTAATCTGGGCTAGAGGCCAGGAGCCAGGCAGCTATGTGCATGTGCCAGCCTCTGGCTTAGAAACAGAACCCTCAACCGTCAGGGAGTTTTACCAGCCAGATGAGCTTAAATACCATGGTCACAAGACACAACGTGGCTTTACACAAATCAACTTTTTTGGTATGTAATGGAAAACCTTTATAAGAAACCAAACTCTTAAATATAATTAAATATAGAAAAAGATAAGCCCGATGCTGACATTGACCGCAATGACTTGAGCACTAATATCTTGGACAACGACTGCCATGGTCGTTGGAAGTATCCCTCAAATTGTTCGCCACAGGACCACACCTGTGAGTACTTTGCGAGTTGGGAGACCGTTGGTAAAGGAGACGAGATGCGCTGGCATATTGAGACATCAAATACGCAAACCTGGACGGGCATTGGCTTCAGTGATGATGAGCGCATGTCGCAAACAGATGCCATCATTGGCTGGGTGGATGGACGCAGTGGTCGTCCCTTTCTCATGGACACGTGGATACTGGGTTATGCACCGCCCAAGCTAGACGATCGTCAAGACATTTATAATGCTTCTGGTCGTATCGAAAAGGGTGTTACTGTTCTGGAGTTTAATCGCAAGCGCGCAAGCAACGATGAACAAGACTTGTCATTCACGGATGATCACTGCCTTTATCTGTTCTTCCCCGTTCTTGGCGGGGCCTTCAATGTGGTCAACAAAAAGATTCGCAAACACGAGCAGGTGCCACCCATTTCAGCGCAACGCGTTTGCATCAAGTCCTGTGGAAAAGGTGAAACATTTGAGCTTTGACACCTTTATTATTGAAAATTCATGTGTATTTTCGTATCATGTAGAGCGGGAATCCGTCTTTGTTGGCACAAGCACTCCCGCACCAAGTCGCTTGGTCTATGCCGTTGGCGTAAAGCTAATGAACTTGGCGGAATCATTTGAGGCGCCTGCACCGGGTACTGTAGACTTTAACAACCTAGCCGCAACTATCTCGGACTCCTTCAATGGCATACTCTCACCCATTGCTGGGTACTATAAAACTGAAATAGTGGGCTTTAAAAAGTAAGTACCATTTTATTTGTACTTTAAAGTTCAAAAGAAAAAAAGAAAGCTCAACTAGGAAACACCTTAAATCCTAGACTTCCCCCGTACAGTCGTTGTTTTCATGTGTGTGCAAGCTTTTACAGAAAGCTCCTGCAAAACTGAGCTTGACTCTCAACTGGCTGTAATTTTCATGTATATAATTGTTTATGTGCTTACCTTTTCCTGTACAAAATTTGTTGTCATATGTATAACCTAAGCGAGTAAATTGATCGATAATTTATCTTGTCTTTATGATCTTTATGATTGAAGCTTTTATATCGACTATATAACTATACCGACTTGGCTTTATGTAGGGTCGGATTTGGTTTCTTTTGGCTGCTTCATACTTTTGCACTAAACTATGATATTTGTAGACTTATTCAATTTTGATAATGAAAAACAAGAAAGAATGCTCTTGTCGAGATTTTCCGGCCAGGAGATACCCTGAACTACTTGTATATATCTGTGACTTAACTGCAATTATCGATATCTCTAGTGTTTTTCAACCGATTTTGATGAAATTTTGACAGACTTTTACTATTGATATTCCTTTTGAGTTTCTTACTACGTTTATGCTTGCAAAAAGCATGATTTCAGATCGTGATTTTTTAAAAAATACAAGCATAAACACCAAATCATGATTTTTTCTACACAAGTATTTTGACTATGATTTTTTGGAAAAAAATTGATTTCTTGTGGTAAACAGTCTGGCAACGTTACTGTGTAAAATCAGCTGTCCTGCACGGAATATATTGTTACGAAAGAAAAAATACGTTAAAAATGGAAAACAATAGATGCCACTGGACTTCTGCGGAAACGAACGAGCTTCTAAGCATTGTTAATGAAGATAATGTGCTATCGCAGCTAGACGGAAAAACAGAACGAAATAATATTGTATATACAAGCATTGCAGAGCGCATGAAAAATAAAAGAATGCAAAAATCATGTGAGCAAGTGAAGACGAAGTTGCGAGCATTAAAAAAAAATTTCGGATGCAACCGACTGCGGAATACTTTGATACCAGTAAAAGAACGGTTGGTAAGGAGTCTGCTTGCAAGGGAGTGGGTGGTAAACATCGCCAGCTATCATGTTATCAAATTTGGTGACTTCAACTGTGGAAGATAACTAACTTCCAAATGTACAAGGTGGGCGGCAGAAGTGGGTATGGCAGCCAAATTTTTGAATCAATTGTTTTTAACTGTCACCATTTATTTTCCTACCAAGTTTGGTGGCTTTAGCTCAAAAACTGTTAAAGAAAGAGCCGATTCCAATTTTATAAGACGTGTGGCTTCAAAATGTTGATGCATATCTTTGGTAGATGTTGCCTTCTATCTTTCTACCGAATTTCGTGACTCTAGTTCAAAAAATGTGGAAGATATACGCATAACCGTTTTATCAACGGCGGGGGGTGGGGGGCAGAAGGTGTGGGCGTGGCATCCAAATTTTCTATGCGGTTTGTTGGAAAACTTCACTACCTATCTTGACACAAAGTTTGGTGGCTCTAGCCCAAAAAATGTTAAAACTATAGGCGTTTCCAATGGCAAGAAGCAGGGGGGATGGGGGCGGAAGGTGTGGGCGGAGCATCCAAAATGTTTATGAAGTTTTTTGAGGGACGTGACTAGCTATCTGCGTGCAAAATTTGGTAACTCTAGCTGTAAGAATGGGAGAAATATTTGGTTTTTATTTTTTCCCCTTTTCCCAGCCTCCTAGAAGGCGTGGCACACTGATCTGAACACTTTATCTGTCGCGTCTATAGACAAACATAATTGCTAAGTTTCAAGTCTTTAGCTCTACGGGTGTCGAAAAAAGTTGCGTTCATACAGACGGACGGACAGACGGGCAGACAGACATCATGACGGACATTGCACAAAACCAATATACTATGAGACCTTCGGTATCAAAATATAACAATGGACTAAGGCCCAATTTCTCAATGCCCGGTTAGTCAACTTATTCTAAGTGTAGTCGAATTTGAATTTCTCAATGTTCGGTTAGCACTCACTTATCCGATGCAGGTCCGTTTAACACTTATATCGATGCTAAGTAACGATATATAAATATCAATACAATCATCGTAAGGCGAACAGCTGACTCAAGCTGACACTTGCATTGTTTATTTTGTTTTTTATGAAGCAAATTTTCAAAATGCTTATTCGAGTCTTCTAGGTCCACAAAAACATGCTCCATAACTACTAAAAAGCACCATTCGGCGATAGTGATATACCGATGATAGGTTAATTTGGCTTTGAGAAAACCAAATCAGTATAGATCGGGCATAAAAGTTATTCTGAAGTTAACTTATTCCAAGTTTAACTGGACATTGAGAAATAGGGCCAAAGTGGCGCTGGAAGAAAATATATAAAATTGTTCGTCAGTTTCACAATTGCGTGAACCGTCATATGGAAATATTTGTGAACAGTGCTCTTGTGCCAAATACATCTCCAATAAGTCTGTACTCTGCTCAGGAAGCTAGTTTATAAATGCCGATGGCCACCTATTTTCGAAGGCAACGGGAATTGTGAGCCAAAAGTGCACAGAGTTCATAAAATGAGTTTTTGCACATTCGAAAATTCTCAAAAAATAAGTGTTCATTTTATGGAGCTTGCATCAGCATCCAGTATGAATCGCTTCTAGGCCGGCAATGAACTGTTCGCAATCGCGTTCTTAATAACGTCAAGGAAGCAAGTTGACTTGCAAAGTAGTCCATTAACATTTTTTTGCGTTTGGCATGTGCTAAACTCCATCCGCGTCTTAAAGCCTTCATGCGCTCCATTCTCCACTCTGAAAGACAACGGAACATCTGCGATGCTCGCGCAAGCCGTTTAATTAAAAAAAACTTTGCATTGTTTTTCCATTTTTACGATTTAAAACGTTTAACGTTTTGGCCTTCGATTCATCAGCTGTTTGTGCTGATGTGCTGCCACCCTTTTCATATAAAGCTGCCAACTCATTTTATAATTTTCATAGGTGGCTCCCCCCTTCAGCAAAATCATGATATTTATATAATAGCATAAACAGGCGTATTTTAAAAAGCGTGATTTTAAAAAATCACGATACAGCAAGCATAAACGTAGAATCTTAAACACATTTCATATTTTCCAAATTGAAGATTTTTTTTATCAATCGCATGTGTATTTCGAAAATGTGACGAGTTATCGATTATCTACTGTTCAAAATGTGGAGCTTCTAGCTCTTTTAGTCTCTGATATCGACGCGCCCTTCATACAGACGGACGGAAATGCCTATATCAACAGCAGGTTCATGCTAATTAAGCATATACGTACTTTATACTAGGTTCGAAGAGGCTTCCTCTGCCTGTTACACACATTTGCACAATACCATTATACCCCTTTTACCCATTTTATGGGTTCAGGGTATAAAAACATATATCACAAGTCCAAATATATATTAAGACTTGTGTCGGCTTTTGTCGGTAGACAAGAGTGTATTAAATTTTATTTAGCAAGCATTTATTTGCCATTACAGTTTTGTAGTTTCATGAATCTGTTAGGATGTCTTTCTTTTGAATTAGTTGCTAGAATAACAGAAATTCAAATGCAATCTCGTTATTGAGGCAACCCACGTTCGACTTCTGTCCCCAGCTAAAGGTTGATTTCCGATAAGTCTTAGTTTAAATAGGATAAAAGTAAGGTCCCTTGGCAGCATTCAAATAGAACTATCTACCTAGCCGAGTTCTGTTTATTGTAATTTTGAAAGTTTAGGAAACCCCCCTTAGCTCCGTAGCGTCAAGCTTGCTAATGATCAATATATGTAGAAAAAAGCTTAGCTAACCATAGTTAGTGTTTTTGTCCCCTAGAAAAAAGCTTGTTACAGCAGGTGAGAAATTAAAAAAAAAGTGGAATTAAATAGTATCAAAAAACTGTAACAAACTTGATATTTAAACTCATTTAGGGTTTTCAGAAGCTATGCTATGTGCGTAAAGTAGTTTTGCTCAAGCAAACAGCTGATTTTGTGACGACACAGTAGACTAAAACATTTTTGTGCTGTATGCAATTTGCTTGGATATTTATGTGCAAGTTAGCTCCACAATATCATTAAAACAAACAACCACCAAGCTTTGCTCATTGCAAAGGGACTTCGCATAGTACATAGCCAAAGCGTTGACTTTGTTGGCAGGGACAAAAAATAATTTTTTCAGTCAAACATTTTTTATACCCCTAACCCATAAAATGGGTAAAAGGGGTATAATGGTTTTGTGCAAAAGTATGTAACCAGGCAGAAGGAAGCATCTCCGACCCCATAAAGTATATATATTATTGATCAACATCAACAGCCGAGTCGATATAGCCATGTCCGTCTGTCCGTCTGTCCGTCTGTCTGTCTGTCTGTCTGTATGAACGCGTCGATCTCAGAGACTACAAGAGCTAGAGACTTCAGATTTTGAATATAAGTTCTCATATACCATGAGCGGAACAAGTTTGTTTCAAATTATCGATAACTATTCTGGTTTCCGATATACACATGCAATCGATTACAAAAAAATCTCGAATTTGGAAAATGTAAAAATAGGGATTGAAATAATGGGTAACGATATAACTTTTCTGAAAATTTCATCGAAATCGGTTGAGAAACACCAGAGATATCGAAGATTGAAGTTTAGGTCACAGATGCATACAGACAATGACTGTACGCGTTAAATATAGGGTTAGGGGTATCTCCTAGTCGGGAAATCTCGACTAGAGCCTTCTTACTTGTTTTATATAAGACAGCGTCTTACACACAAATTCCATTAAATTCAAACTGCGCGCCACAGCTGCAGTCTACTGTTACGTAGATGCGCAGTAGATTTTTTTTTACACAGAGAATGCGCAATCTGGTTTTCTTTCATTCATAGCTATTGTCGTATTTGTGCCAAGTCAGCTGTTTGCCAGTTCGATGACAGTTCAATTGCAATGAGCAATTATTTGGTATTAAGCAACTTAAATAAAAAAACAAGTAAAATTTTGAAGTCTTGCTTTTATACGCTTTCTTGCATACAATGCTTAGCTTAGTCAAATTAAATAAAAGCGTGTAAAAAAGTTTAATTAATAAAAAAAAAAAACATAAAAACATGTTTGTCTCGGTCGGGGTTCGAACCCACGTCCTTCGACCTGTGAAGCGGCAGTCTTCCCTCCATGCCACCAGAGATTGTGAATTTTGGCAGTCAAATTAGTAAGTTAAGCAAGAGGGAAAACTGTTTTTCGTGGTTTTTCCATAATATTACATATTTTATAATGCCGAAAACTTTAAAAACATGTATTGTCATCTGAAACACATCTTTGGTGAAAATTTCGGAGCTCTAGCTAGTCGGGAACTTAGTGAAAATTTGACTACAAGATTCCAAGTCAAGTCAAAACAAAACTAAGCTGACTGAAAAACAATTCAATTTGTGTTTTTGATCAGAATGACAAGAGAAGAGTTTCCAAGAAAATTATTTTTGTGTGAAATTAATTAATTTAAAATTTACTGGCTTTTACAACCAGTAAATTGCTCAGTGTGACCTAATTTCATTAAATCAATAATCTCGAAAACAGCTGTTTTTATACATATTCTGGCAACCACTCAGTAACACGTATAGTACAATAGTTTGTTCAAAATGCTTCTGTGTGTTTGTTCTAAAGCTTTCAAATAGCAACATAGTACTTTACGCACATAGCATAGCTTGTAAATACCCTAAAGAACTTCCTGTATAAAGTCAAGAGCAAAAGCAATAATTATTAATGTTATTCCAATCTATAATTTTTCCATTTTCAAGGGAGGGAAGCTCAATGGTTGCCAAAGTACAGGCCATGTTTGATAAATCCGATGTAAAAAAGCTGCACAGTCTAGAAACCAACAATATAGAGATGACCAGCAACGCGGCAGTGCAGAAGAATGCGGAAGCAGTCAAAGCAGCTTTATTGGATCAAATAGCCACGGGAAAGGTTGGTTCCCTTACAGTGGACCCACAATATTTGGAGTTTAAATCTCTTGAATGTAAGTTTCTACAAAATCTAATAAAATCTCAAGTCATATGCGTTTTCGAAAATTTCAGATAAGAGTGCTGTGGATATTAGTGCAAAGGATACCCTGCTCTCTTTCTTCGATCTGTCCGAGACACGTTTGTATATTGTCCTGGGTCTAATTGCAGCCCTGGTGCTAATCGCACTTATTCAAGCGTTCTGCACAATATTGAAGGCCTCACGCAAGACCAAAAATACAAAGGTAAATACTTTTTGGTTTTATTAATGGATTTAGTTGTTGAGTTTTTATACTTTGATACTGAAAGTATCATCATAGTATTTTGGTTTTGTGATATGTCCGCCATGGTGTCTGTCCGTCTGTCAGTCTGTATGAACGCAACTTTTCGACACCCGTAAAGCTAGAGACTTAAAGCTTTGCAATTATGATTGTCTTTAGTGTCGTCAGATAAAGTGTCAAGATCAGGGTGCCATGCCTACTAGAAGTCTTGGAAACCGATAAAATCGAAAACTAAAAACCGATAAAACCATATATTTCTCACATTCCTACAGCTAGAGTTACCAAATTTTGCATGAAGATAGCTAGTTACGTCACTCAAAATTTTGGATGCCACGCCCACTTATTCCACCCGCCTTATAAAATCGGAATCGGCGATATCTTTTACAGATTTTGAGCTAGAGCCACCAAACTTGGTAGGAAGATGGTGACGGTTCAAAAGATTTGATTGAAAAATTTGGCTGCTACGCCTGCATTTGAAAATATAAAATATACATTGATTCCATAGTTTCTTTGATTGAGTCCCCAAAATTGGTTTCAATGTAGCTAGTGACATCACCCAAGAATCTGTATCAAAAATTTGTAGGCCACAGACACTATATGGCTTTTTCTAACCTACACTACGCTTTAATTAAATTACTCAAAGCGCCATTTATTGGTTTGATGAATGTTTGATCTTTTGCCAATCTATAGATGCGCAAAGACATCTATGTTTATTTCACTAGACACTAAATGGCCTTCCATGGTCATTTATGTAGCAGCCCAGATATCTGGCAGCGCCATCTAACCTTACATAGCGACAAATCAACTGGCAACTCTTATAGCAGCTGATGCTATGCGCGCCTTTTCAAAACATTCTCACGCTTTTGATATTAACAAATACATGAAACAATTGCTAGCTGGCAATCGCTTGAAATAAATATATTTGTGAAAAAATTCACCAAATTTAAAAACTGTATGTATGCAAATATCGCAATTTCGTAAAAATTACAAAAAGTATTAAGTATAAAAAGTACCAACCCGGCCGCCACCAGCGCCATTTTAATAGTACGAATGCGTGTATCTTTTAGAGTTTTTAAGCTACAGTCAGTATCCCAAAGGTTTGCATACAAAATTTGGATGCCACACCCACCTCTGCCGCCCACCTTTTAAATTTTGAAGTTCAGTTATCTTTCACAGTTTTTAAGCTAAAGTCACCAAATTTGGAAACATGCTAGTTGGCGATGATTTCCACCCGGTCCACCCCTGCCGCCCCCGCATTCATCGTTTGCAAGCAGACTCCTTACAATTCATTTTTTACTGGTATCAAAGTATTTCGCAGTCGGTTGCGACCGATTGCAACGTTTTCACTTGTTATTTTTAGTATTAACTTTTATTGTTTGTTCAGTTCTTGAAGCGGAGCATTTAATTTTTTTGAAATTTAGTTAATTTCCCACACAATTAATAATGCTTTTTAATTGTATAATGTTATTTAAAGCTGGTTTACGTAATACCCGATGAATGGCGCATATATCAACAGCGACAGCACCAACGCTACTATCAACCCTCTAGCGATTTATAATTTAATTTAATAGTTACCAAAAACAGATCAACAAATATTACCCACCATAACATAATAAAAAGAAGTATGATGTTACATTTACACCTATACAAGTGCTTAAATTTACCATAAAATAAAAGTAAAATAACAAATAACGAAAAATAGTTAGCTTTCTATCAGAAAATTCTAACAACAGCGCGGATGTCTTTATAAATGCACTATATATGCGCACCTGTATGTTGGGCTGCAATTATCAAAATTCCCAAGAACTCATTGGTAATTTAAATACATTTTCTTTGTTGTTGTATTAACAAAATATGTGACTACTACTTTATACTGCTAACCCCCCGTAATACTGTTGACTGTTATACTGTTGGACATACACTTGAATAGGAAACCATGTATGCCCTGCTTTCAATTGTACATAAAATCGAAATGATAAAATAACCGAATTTATGCATGTTATCTTTAATCAGCGCAAAAATAAAAAAGGTATACATATACACGGTTAACTTTACTCTCGCACACAAATTAAAATTAAGTTTAATTTACTAGCAACAAAGATATAGGATAAACCTTGTTTGGGGCGTGGAGAAGCTGTGGCGGAGATGAAAAATGGGAACATTTATGCTGAAAAGGATTCTCAATTGTGATTAGGGCATCGAAGTGGCATGGTGTGGTCTTCTCGGACGAACAAAATTAAATTTGGACGGCCCCGATGGCTATAGCTACTATCTTCATAATCTTCGAAAAAAAAAAACAAGATTTAGCTAAGCTGCATAGTAAGGGTTCATTTCACAATGTGGTTGATATTTTTATCAACCACAATGAATGCTCTGTCTTCCAATGGTGTACTGAAATTTGCCTTTTCTTACTTAATTGTTTACAAAACAACCAGAGTTCTCTAAAATGGTTTTTGTTTAGTCGAATTTGAGTTTCTCAATGTTCGGTTAGCACTTACTTATCCGATGTTTCATGTTTCATAGTTAAAACGTCCCGCAACAACAACTTACATAGAAACTTACAAAAGTTGTTTCATGTTTCATGAAAGTAAAGATGCGAAGAGCACGATATTTAAGTGATATTTGCTATCAATGTTCAGTATTTTTCAGTATATTTGGTGTATTTTTGTGCAAAAAGTATGAAAACATCTCATTCATGGCCGCCGCAAACAAAAGTAATTTAAACTGGTTTTGTTTGATAAAATAAACCAGTAATTATCTCATTTATAACTGTGGAATCAACAACTATTTAGAAGCGCTAGAGTCCCAAGCATATATTTAAAGCTTTTAAATGGCATTTTTTCTTAATCCGGGCAGCAGAGGCGCAGTCACCGCAAATGTGTAACGCATTGAGACGCAAAGCGTTTCAACTATGAAACATGAAACGATGAAACGAGCTGTTGAACACCGCTATAGATATGTACAAGAGCTGGTATTTAAAAAAATAAAAACGGGAAGCAACACTTAACGAAAGAGTTGCGTTCCTATCTCTGTGCAGGTTTGTTTACCATCAGCTGGTGCTGGATAAGTTGGATACAAACTATAAGTCGGCCATTACTTTTTAGGCATTTGTTTTGATTGCAAAGTGTGCGATACGTAAGACATAATAAGACGTTGCCTAACTTCATTTCTCTTGTTGTTGTTACAGAACTTGAGTAAAAAATTTTAGACTTTTGCTTTAATCTGGTAGCTGCTGCCTTAGATGGGAGGGTAGCTTACACTTCATATTAACTTGGCATAATTGATAAGCTGAATGCAAGAAACTTAGATATGATTTCCACATATTATGCTTACTAGTAATTTGGAAATATGGATGGGCATATTACATGACTTAATTCAAAACTAAAATTAACACTAATTAAAAGGTATTTTGTAAACAATTACTAAACATTAGTAATCATAATAGTACACTTATGTGCTAGTAAATATATTGACTAGGAGTGAATATTTCAATAAAGGGTATTAAAGGTCTGCGCAGCTTCTGCGTCTCAGCCACAACACTAGCACATGTGTCTTTGCTTGTCTTGTTGCGTTTTGCCTATTGCTTCAATCCGCTTGCTGTGCGTAACACAGGAGGGTAGTATAGACTTAAGTTCACTTTTCGTAAATAAATAACTAAACGCAAGCTATGTTATAGCTTTTATTACAAACACGTATATAGTAAATTGTCTTTATCAAAAAAAAAAATTTTATTTTGTTCGGTTTTCCTCGATTTTCCTAAGATTCCATCATCAGTTTAGGACTTGATGATAATGGGACCATCCCGGAAGTATACCCTTTCGAACTAACAATAACTTTTAAAATCGGTTCACAATTGGCGAAAAAATCTATGAAAATACACATGTGAAAACGTTGTAGTCGGACGCAACCGACTGCGAAATATTTTGATACCAGTAAATAGAACGGATTGTAAGGAGTCTGCTTGCAAAGTGTGAATACGGGGCGGCAGGTTTGGGCCGGGTGGTAAACATCGCCAGCTATCATGTTACCAAATTTGGTGACTTTAGCTTAAAAACTGTGAAAGATAACTGAACTTCCAAATTTAAAGGTTGGCGGCAGAGGTGGGTGTGGCATCCAAATTTTGTATGAAAACCTTTGGGATACTGACTCTAGCTTAAGAACTCTAAAAATTACACGCATTCGTACTATTAAAAGGGCGCTGATGGTGGCCGGTGTGGTACTTTTTCAGGAAATTGCGATATTTGCATACATACAGATTTCAAATGCGCTGAAAAGGCGAGCATCGCATCAGCTGCTGTAAGAGTTGCCGGTTGATTTTTCGCTATGTAAGGCTAGATGGCGCTGCCAGATATCTGGGCTGCTACATAAATGACCATGGAAGGCCATTTAGTGTCTAGTGAAATAAACATAGATGTCTTTGCGCATCTATAGATTGGCAGAAGATCAAACATTCGTCAAACCAATAGATGGCACTTTGAGTAATTTAATTAAAGCGTAGTGTTGGTTAGAAAGCGGTGATGTCACTAACTACATTGAAACCAATTTTGGGGACTATCAAATAAACTACGGAATCAATGAATATTTTCTATTTTCAAAGGCGGATGGCATGGGTGGGCGTGGCATCAACATTTTTCAATAAAATCTTTTGAACTGTCACCATCTTCCTACCAAGTTTGGTGGCTATAGTTTAAGAACTGTGAGAGATAGCTGAATTTCAGCTTTTAAAATGTGGGTGGTGGAGGTGGGCGTGGCATTAAAACTTTAGATGCAGTTTTTTGGAAAACTTTATTACCTGTCTTGACACAACACTTGGTGGGTCTAGCCCAAAAAATGTGATAACTATAGTCGTTTCCAGTTTCTAGGAGCAGGGTGGCTAGGAGCGAAAGGATTGGGCGTGGCATCAAAAATTTTGATGCAGTTTTTTGAGGGACGTGACTTGCTATCTTCGTGCCAAATTTGGAAATACTAGCTGTAAGAATGTGATCGATTTTATCGATTTCCCAGCCTCCTAGTAGGCGTGGCACTCCAATCTTGACACTTTATCTGTACCGGCTATAGATAAACATAACTGCAATGTTTCAAGTCTTTAGCTTTAAGGCTGTCGAAAAAAGTTGCGTTCATACGGACGGACGGACAGACACCATGACGGACATTGCACAAAACCAATATACTATGATACTTTCAATATCAAAGTTAAAATACGCTGCATAACTAAGTTCTTGCAGAATTCCTGCATTTGGCCCTAGTCGAATCGGGGTATTATACTGAGCTATGAAGAATGCAGCCTGGTACATACAATCGGGGTATTACATAATAACGCTCTAGTTTCTGTATACTTAGTCTCTTTTCGTGTTTGTTTCTTTCTGAAACTTTATTCCTATATTTATTTTGAAAAATTTCTCTTCAACTTTTTCCCTGCATAAAAAATGTTAATGAAACAAATTTCTGTTTTTACAAAACCTACTTACAAAACAATTGAAGCCTTTGGGTTGCAATTTTAGACCATCTTTGCTTTTTATTTGAAATTAATTGGCATTAAAGCAACTACCAGGCACTTTACACATGCTATTGGAATACATACATATTTAAAAGATGTTGGTTGCAAGCGTACTGTTATTTTTATGCTTTTAAAAATTATTATAAATCGGTGTACGATTGGAACTCGAACCAAAGGCTAACTGGTTAAGCGCTAAGAAATACGTGATTATGTTACACACACAGAGAAAATAAATAAACCCTATTATCAATTCTCTGGTCTGCTTACAGGAGAAACTCATACAAAACACGCCCTGGAAGGAGTTTGCCTCGAACACAAACTACGCATTCGATCCCTATGGCGAAACTGAGGAGAAGCACATGACTAATAGCACCACAGCTAAGGAGAAGGCTCGCAATCGTTCTTTGGCCAGCAGCCAACAAACTACCTTACCCATGTCCCACTCACCCACCAGCAAGTCACAGATGTACTATGAGAGCGGCAATGGCAACGGGCATGGCCATGGCAAGATCTCTAGTGGAAACAGTCGCTCAAGCAATACTCGTGACGTGACGCAGGAGAGTCGCGTGGCTGACACAGGCGACTCAATGGTAGCCTCTGGGACAGGACCCTATTCGCGTGGTAGTTTTGCCGAGCGTGCTTACTCGCTTCCACGCCAGAATCATTATTATAAACAGAGCTCGGAAGTAACGCAGCCGTCCGGATACTATACGCATGATCGCCGAGCTGTGCGAGAGAAAAGGGAGCGAGCAGGTGGCGAGGAGCGTCGTCATCGTCATGAACACGAAGCCAGCTATGATCGATCACGTGATGATCCACGTTTGAACGGCGGTGCCGATACTCCAGACTTTTATTTTATGCCGTCGCAACGGAAATATTCCGGTGAAGTTGTGCGCGTGTATGTGGACTATAACAAGGACCCAAAGCATTAGAAATTTAGCATGGTAATGCCTTCTTGGACATACCTCAAACACTTTGCAAACTGTATAAACAAAACCTTACAATTTATCTAAACAAGTTTTCTCTGTCACTTCGTCATTCTTGTTTTGATTGCCATACAGCAGTTTTACTGCAAGCGTTTTTTTTTTCATCTTTTGAAATGGTGCTGGCTTAGTCATGGCGTAGCCGGCTGCAGCACCGGCCTGTTTCCGCCCATTTTCCACCGCCCCTCGAATGTCGTCGTCGTCGTGTCGTAGGCTATGGTGTTATTCATTTACTAATAACTGGTCAGTTTTATTAGGTTTTTAACAATCCAAAAAACGAACTGTTAGGGGGTTACACCATTGAAAAATTTTAAAAATGTTTAATTTTTGGCCTTAAAAATAGTTTATCTCCTGTTTCACAGCCTTTTGGCGCTTTAAACATATGCTTCGAACGCGAAGTTAAAATATTGTTAAGTGTTTGAGTTTTCCTGCAGCTGTCACCAAGCCCAAGCGTTTTGTAAGGACTGCTGTTTCGCCGGCGTATATATCAATTAATCTAAAAAATGATTTTAAGCAATTCAAATATATGTCACCTTGTTAGTTTCATCATGAGTCAGAAAGACTGAAGGGGGGCTTAGTCTAACGGCTTGAAAAGTAACACAATTTTGAAAGTTTATTTAAAAAAGAGAATATTCAAATTATTCTGTTAAGGTTATACAAAAAAATAAAAACATTATAAGAATGTATAATAAATAAATTTTTTTTTGTGGGGCACGCAATATGAGATATGACGTAGATAGAAAAACTTAATACACACAAGGCCCTCTGAGAGCAGAGCCGACTCCTAATCCATTCCTTCCACTTAAGAAATAGGTAAAATATGTTTGGTTAGAGTGGTGTAACCCCTTAATATAATTATCAGGAAATATGTTTTCAAACCGAATAATTAAATTATTTACATTTCGCAGATAAATACATCATACTGCTAAACAAGCATTAAACCAGTACTGTTTTTCCTTTTATGTGCAACAAAATATATAGTCACTGTATTAAACTAAATTTAATATGTATATGTATATTAATAGCTTAAATAATGTTGAGCGGATAATACGATAAAATTCTCGTACAAAATGTTTTATTTAACTTTACTTTAATTAAAGACTTTCAATAAAGTTAGGTAGTAAAAAAAATACAAGTTATTTAGAGTAATTCTGGAAAGTATGAAATGCCACGAAAACTTACAAAACTTGATAAGCGATGTGGTAAACAACATTTATTGTTTGGTTGCTTATGAAATTTACCTCGTTAACTCATACTGCGTAAGTAACCTGGTAATGAACACAGCTGTCAGCTGATGCATATACACGATTGCATTTTGATCTTGGTAGATCAAAAGTTATATTTGTAAACGAGTGGACCAAAGCAAAAAAGCTGCACAGCTTCCCCCATTTCGACCAAGTGACGCGGCGCATAATCACTGGATGCGAATAATTCAAAGACAAATTACACAAAACTACTACTTTTTTATAAAAGCAATTTAAAGCACATACCACTATTTATTATGTGAAACAAATATAGAGTTGAAATAATAGATCCGAATATTAAATATAAAATATAAGATTAAATATAATACAATTTGGGGGGTCTTAGAGTGCTTAGTGAAGTCTTCTTGGCGTAATCTAGGGTCGCAGATTATGGTGTTTCCATTGCTCTGTTTCGAAGCTGTTTCCATTGTTTCGTCAACCTTGGCTCCCAATTTAAATATTTCTTATTACATTCAAAAACAACATTTTTGAATTATTTTTAAAATATTCCATATTCAAAGATCGGATGTACCATGAAGCAAGAAGTGAGCAGTGTGAAGCGTTTTCTTAAAAAATTACATAGCTTTACACTTAGTAATAACAATACATATTGCGTAAGGTATAACGGCACCGACAACGCTTTCAGATTCGATTGTAGTAAGTCACCAAAAGACAAATCATTATAGATTAAATAAGCTTAACATCATCAGCAAACATAAATACGTATGAGTTAGGGATTACCGTTTTAAGATCATTAACAAAAAGATTAAAAAGCACCCGAAGTCACAAAAATATTACTGTTAAAAAACAACTTTTTGGCAAACCACTTGGATATACCCCTAGGTTACATTAGATTAGGGCGGTAATGAGAGGTTTCAAAAACCACCCACTAATAGTGCATTTACACTGGCGCCGCTTAGTGGTTAGCGGCGAAAGTCATTTACATTGGCAAAAAGTCTTTAGAATCAGCTGTTTTGTGTTTACTGTTGTTGCGATTGCTGAAGAAGAAGAAATTTGAAAAATTGATCAAAATTTAAATTTATTGATGCTGGCCACGGAAATTGGTGATAGTATTAATAATACTGCAATAATTAATAATAATACATTTTAAGCAATTTTGTTGATTGCGAAAACGAAGAAGCTGCAGTAGCAACGGCTGCGCTTAATATGTGGTTGCAGTTCGACTGTATTAGCACGCGAAGTGTCTGGATGCACGAGCGCAATGGTTGTTATATGGAGATAGATGTGCCAAAGTTGAGTGAGGATTTGTTCATGATGGAAAGAAGATTTTTTCAAAAGTTAGTCTATGCCTTGCCTCAAATGAAAAGGAAGACTCCAATTTAAGAGCGTGCATCCCACTAGATAAGCGGGTTGCCGTAGCTTTGTACAGCCTGGGCTCATCCGCCGAGTACAGAACCGTTGCCAGGTTGCTTGGCATGTCGACAGCTTGCCTGTGAAATATTCAGAAGGAGTTCTGCAAACTGGTTTGGCAAATTTGTTGATCCAATCAACAATTGAGGTTTCTTTGCAAAAATGCTTTCCAAGCTTTCCGACCACTGCTTTCTCTTTTGTCCGACATCCACTTGAAATTAAATTGATTAATTACAATAATAATAAAAATATTTCATATGTTCAATAATTTTGTACTTGCTTGCACATTTGTTTTAATTTTGAATCAGCTGATTCCTGTTGCCGCCATCAGTAATTTGACCAAAAGTATCGATTCATCGGTAAAAAAAGGTTTTTATTTGAGCCGGTAGAATAGCGGCGCTCTAGCGACGCGAGAAAAAGTCTCTAAATTCAAAATTTAACAGACACATTTTGTATGGTAAAGGCTTAAAATAAAGGCGTTGCTTACGGCGCCAGTGTAAATGCACTATAAGGCGAAATGCTAGCGGCGTTGCTTACGGCGCCAGTGTAAATGCACTATAACATCCATACCGTCTACCCAGACACAGAGTGTGTAACACCGTAATCGAGGGCGTGGTCCCACCCCGAGGCTTGAATAAAAAAAGGATATTTTTCTGGTTAATATCCGCTAATTGAGAGAGAAAAAAGAACCAAGATAGCGATTTCTGGTCTTGCAGAGTGCCGGACAGTCGCAGAAAAGGTGGGAAACTGTTTCCTTCTCTTACACGTCCCGACAGCTGCTGCAGAAATTGTTGAAAGGGGCTAGTAGTCTGGCTGCATGAGTCACCACTAGCCTGTGCCAAGTAATGGCCCAGATTACGGCTACCCAAGCCCTTCTTATCTGTGAGGAGAGGCATAGTAGTACCATGCCTTGTCAGCTCGTCTGCCTTGCAGTTGCTCCCGCCCGGCTATCAGAGAATATGCAGATTCTAGCTGCTGAGCACTTAAGGTCGGTAAGGCAGAGAAGTGCCTCCTTTATTGCAATGATTTCGTTTTGGGAAACACGGCGATGATCAGGAAGGCTGAAGGATTGCCTAATGGATAGCTCTTCGCAAAAGACACCTCCCCCTACCCATTCGTCTAGCTTTGAGCCATCAGTGTAAATTTGTATTGAGTCTGTCGGCTCTGGCGTGCCTGAGCACCATTCGTCTCTTAGGGAGATTGTTGTGTGGAATGGAGCTTTGGGTAACTACTGAGGACAGCAATAGTCCGTATTAGGGGGGGATAAGTGAATTTCCCACAAGAATATAGGATTGTCCGTAAGTCTTCCATAGAAAAGAGGAGAGAACCCCCTTGCGGAGTGCCTCTGTTAAAAGACCTGGAAATGATCGAGGACCCCAATGTGGCCCTGATTATACTGCGTTTAAGCAGTTGATCAATCAGATCCACAAGGCCAGACAGGCTATAAGACAGTACTCCTTATGGTGGAGTGCTTTTTTTCTGTTGAGATAACAACATGAAGCGCTGTTTCAGTTAATTTGATATTTTGGAAAGCGTTTGTCCTTGAGAGAAATTAGCGGTCGAGATCAAATTTCTGATATGTAGGCCCAGCACCCTTTCTAGTGTCTTAAGTAGGAAAGATGTTATGCTTATGGGACGGAAGTCATTCGGGGTCGTGTGAGAGGCTTTTCCAGCCTTGAAGACTAGAGGTCTGCATGAATAGCAGAAAAACCATGCTCGAATGAGCAATGCGCAAAATGCGTTAAGTGAAATTGAATGCAAAGCCGAACACGTTTGAGTGCGCTCGCACAACGTTTAAACGAAAAGCAACGAATAGAACGAGTCGGAATGCATTAGAATAGGAGTTTGCGTTTTTAATGCATTCAAAGCCAAGCCGACTTATTAAATGTTTATACTTTGATACCGAAGGTCTCATAGTATATTGGTTTTGTGCAATGTCCGTCATGGTGTCTGTCTGCCCGTCTGTCCGTCCGTCTGTATGAACGCAACTTTTTTCGACACCCGTAAAGCAAGAGATTTGACACTTTGCAATTATGTTTGTCTATAGCCGGGTCAGATAAAGTGGGAAATCGATAAAATCGATAGCTGAAAACCGATAACACCATATATTTCTCACATTTCTGCAGCTAGAGCTCCCATATTTTGCACGCAGATAGCTAATCACGTCCCTGAAAAAACTGCATCAACATTTTGGATGCCACGCCCACCCAAGCCACCCGCCTTATAAAATCGGAATCGGCTATAACTTTAACAGTTTTTGAGCTGGAGCCACCAATCTTGGTAGGAAGATAAATGGTGACAGTTAAAAAGATTTGATTCAAAAATTTGGATGCCACACCCACCTCTGCCGCCCACCATTTAAATTTTGAAGTTCAGTTATCTTCCACAGTTTTGGAGCTAAAGTCACCAAATTTTATAGCATGATAGCTGGCGATGTTTACCACCCGGCCCACTCCTCTGCAATAAGACTAATTACCATCCGTTCTTTTACTGGTATCAAAGTATTCCGCAGTCGGTTGTGAGCGACTGCAACGTTTTCACTTGTTTTGTCTTGTTGTCGTGCATACGAAAGTTAAAGAAAGGAAACAACGAAAGTCATTGTAACTTGATTTTACTAAGCTTATCTATCCTAATATTATAAAATGGAAAGATTTGATTGTTTGTTTGTTTGTATTGATAAGGCTCCGAAACTACTAGACCGATTTGAAAAATACTTTTACCCGTAGAAGCCGAAACTATCCCTAAAGCACATAATCTATCTTTTACCGCGGAAAATGCTTAATTTCTACGGGAAAACGCGTAATAGTAATAAGCTATTTGGTAATCTCAAAGCCAAAGTTACCTATCATCGATATATCACTATCTCCTAATGGTGTTGCCAACCTTAACGGGGAATTCAGCTGTGCTTTATGTTGAATTATATGCAATGTGAGTGTATACATTGATACTCAAATAGCGCGAAAGAGCGCATTAACAGTAATAAGAATAAGAAGAATAACAAGAGAGCGTATGTCGCACATATTTGAGTTTGTGTTATTTAGTTCGTAATAAACCTTTGAAAGAAGCACTACAATAAAATTATTTATAACGTATAAAACGAATTCGATGGAAACCTCTGTTGTATATGTATACACACATTATTTTCATCACTTTATTATTGTTTTGATGTGTGACTCCCAAACTGCCGCATGTTGCACATCAGAATGTTTATACAATTACTTTCTATGAGCCCTGTTGTAAACGGCAACGAAGGGGAAAATATTTAGACGAATTATATTTACGCGGCTGCAATAAGCAAACCAAGCTGCACCCGACTGCACAGAAAGTTAAAACTGTGATTATAATGTTTATTGATACGGAGACAGCGGCTATATTAAGATTAGGATTGACGAAACTATAATAAGTGAATACAACTAAAATGTATGTACCAAAATGGGCAAGTGCTTCTCATATTTATGTATTAATGTATTTATGTGAAAAAATGTATTTTCTTATTATTCCATCAAATAAAAGCAGACTCCCTGATGATATTTATACCCAATTCACACTAGGGCACATCTCACATCTAGCATTAATGATAATGCGTATAAAGTTGCCGTGCCAAATTTTCCCAAAACTCTCGCACGACAGAGTTCGATCACGCTCTCCGTCTGTTTTGTCCCCGACGTCCGCCAAAACAGCTACTGCAACAACAATTGCACCGGTGCCGACTGCCCGCTCTGCAAACCCAACGACTGCTGCGCCGCACAGTAGGGGCCTTTGCTCATTTTACATTGCATTACATTGCGCGCCGTCAAGAAAACACTCCGCAGCCAACGCAAATGTAGAGCCGGCCATGCAGACAGGCATGGACCGCTACATACAGATCAAGCGTAAATTAAGCCACCAACACTCCACACACAAATCAAAAATCACTCGTGGCAACTGAGGCGACACTTCGAACAACATCAACAGATTTGAAATCTTAGCAGATAACGCTGACGACCTGTTGTTGTTGACAAGGAAAAGCTAAAGCCACCTCCAATATTTATACGAGAGAAAGTTGTTGAGCTCATCGGTCAGGACAATTTCCATATCATTCCCCTAATGAGGGGTAAAATCCAGGAGATTAAAGTTCAGACAAAAACCGAAGACAACTTTAGAGTTTTGTCAAAGTACTTAAACGAAAGCTAAAAAAAAGCCTTTAACACGTACCAAAGGCACAGAGTCTGATGTCACGCCAAATGAAATCCATGAGGCGCTAAATGAGAAAGGATTCTGCGTTAAAAAAGTTTTTAATATTCTAAACAAGAGCACACAGCAGCAACCACTCTTCAAAGTGGAAATTGAGCCTGAGACGCAGATAACTAAAAAATATATTTACAAGCTTCAGTTTCTATTGCACCGCAGAATCACCGTAGAAGAGCAACACTAACGCAACGGCCCGGTACAATGCATGAGCTGCCAAGAATACGGCCACACAAGGTTTTACTGCACACTGCGCCTGGTATGTGTAGTTTGCGGCGAGCTTCATGACTCGTCGCGCAGCCCACCAAGCAAAGGTGACTCCAGCTAAAAAAAAAAGTGCGGTAACTGCGGCACCAATCACACAGCTTACTACAGAGGCTGCCCAATTTACAAATAACTTAAGTCTCGCATCCATCATCTGCGTGAACACAGCACGCACGCAAAGCGCACAGCCTAACTACACTCCATCAGGAGCAGGAGACTTTAATGCCAAGCACACACACTGGCGATCTCGCCTTCTGAATCCAAAGGTAAAGAAGCTGTACAACGCACTTGTAAAAGTAAACAACAGGCTCAGCTACGTCTTTCCTGGCACACCAACTTACTGGCCAACGGACCCCAGGAAACTACCCGACTTGATTGATATTGCAGTTACCAAAACTATTCCCCGCAGCCCGATAAGCGCCGAAAGCCTATCGGATCTTTCATCCGATCACTCGCCTGTTCTTATACAATTACTACGACACCCAGAGTTTGTAAATCGCCAAAAAACTAACTGGCTCAAATACAAAAATTATATAACTTCACACATTGAGCTAAATCCGCATCTGGAAGTGGAAGCTGACATCGACTCTATGGCAAACAAACTTGAGTCAGTCTTCGTCGAAGCATCTCGCATCTCAACACCAACACCAGCAAATGCAGTACACATCCAAATGAAAACAAATCTTCAACGCCGATACATAGAGCAACTATCAACACCGTAGACGTGCTAATGCAAACATGCCTATGGGTATTTTTACAAATATCGTCTTATACCCAATTTACACTAGGGCACTCGTGTTCATATTGCAATATCTAACATCAAATGTAAAATGTAAAAGTGACGTGCTTATGTCTGCGCGTATATTACTCTTTGTTTTTACAAATTAATTTATTAAAAAAATATGGATGAAACAGAATTATGTTAGCCTCTCAACAGGAGAGTATGTTAATTGAGCTGGTTGGCATTTTAGGAGAGACGCGTAACAGTTTGTTAAGTCTTTCAGAAATACAAAATTAATAATAAGCGTTTTGCTCTTTTTGCATCTAATTGCGCTCATCAGCTCAACGATCTCCACCTGGTTATTTCTGCGACGCTTAGCAGGTGTCGCTGGGTCCAGCACAATATTATCGTCCCGTGTCGACTGAAACAACCGCTCTTGTGCAAACGTGTCCAGAAATTCATTCAATTTGCCAAACATTTTCCATGTTGAAGTGGATCCTCTTCTTGGGCCGATTTTTAGCTTCTCTTGCTTGAAATAAATTGCCGATATTAAACAGTTTTAATCAGGGGTGTGCCAGCAATCAAAACCAACCGAATTCCAACCTAAAACCAACCCTAGTTCGAGATGGTTTTGAAATCTCAAGGAATTTGGCCAGAGATTTGGTTAGTTTAAGCAATATTAAATGTCTAATGAATAACAAGTGTTACTTTTTCGAAAGGTAATTTTAAGCTTAGTTGCATATTGCAAATATATTTGAATTTAATACATATTTTAACTCATGATTTTTAATTTTAATATATCTCTAACAAATCTCTAAAACTATTTGCCGTTCTGTGTAAGCGTGCAAAACCTAGCAATGGAGCTGCCACCTTGTTTGGTTAACAATAACTATTATTCGGAGTCTTAAATAGGCAAATTTTAAAGACACTTTTTTGTGACAAATAAACATAAATAAAATCGTACTCTAAAGTAACAAAATTGCATGGTTGAGCAGTGTACAGTTTGTTGTAAATTTAACTAATAGCGTGTTTCCATTGATCCGTTTCCGTAAATCTTAACAGTAACTGACGAAAGCTGTTTTTTCTATTGCTCTGCTACTGAACCTCCGTAAATAAATCAGCTGTTCGGTTTGTTTTGCTTTGTATTTTCTGCAAAAAAGTGAGAAAAACTAACCGAAATTGTACATTGCAAATAAGTAACAGCGTGTTGCCAACTTGTATGGCTTATTTTTAATGCCTACAAGCATTTTTGCTTGCACTGCAGACGCAGTACAAGTCCATTTCCGTATATACGTGGGAGTAATTCTGAACTGCCCTTAATGCAATAAAATTGTCCGCCCACAGTTTTAAAAGCAATCCTTTGAAATTTTGCTCGGAGTTCAATTGTTTCCTATGATAATTCATCAAAAAACAAAATTTTTAATTCAATTTGGAATATTACAAAATATTGCGCCAACCTATTCACAATTTCTGGTATTCACAATCATCTGTTTTTCGACTGTTACATTAAAAGAGCCCATTAACAGCGATGTTTTATCGAACAAGTGTTCTAATGAACCAGTTCCTCTTCAGTTATTCTTCATATTTGCGGTTAGTTTTACTTCAGTTAATTCTTTATGGGAAAAAACTCGAAAACTGAACCTCCGTAACTGTTAACTTAACATAACTGAGAATAACTGAGCAGTGGAAAGACCCTATAAGTTATAGCACAAACCTTTTTTTTTTTGAGGTGGCAACTTTTGCGGTGTTTGTTAGGTGTGTGAATGTAACAGTAAGAAGAAGAATTTAACTTATGGAAAGTCATTGAGCGTCCAAAATGTAAGTTAAATTAAAATTGCATTTAATATTTTGTTTTACATTTATTTTATTATTGGTCCATGACGAAAACACAGTTCACTATTTGCACTTTTAAAATGTAAACAAAACCAGATTTGCTATTTACGAAGTACGTAGAACAGCTGTTCAAGAAAGCTGTCATAGCAGGGTTGTCAAGCGACAGAGTTACTTGGCGGGCAAAATATTAAATATTTATTTTGTATAAGAACTACAAGAGATAAGATCTAACATATTTTTATTTTACCATTTATTAAATATATCACTATTGCCATGAGGCCAACCTTGAAAACAATGACAAAAATAGCAAATACATTTTAGGCAATTCTCATTTTTTAAAGGTAGCAACTCGTTTTGGCCATTTTCGTATTACGTATTTGCTCCGAAACATTTTACCGAAAAATGAAATCTCCCTAACTTCTGGCACACCTACGGTTTTGTTTTAGAGATTTGAAAATGTGCTCGACCCCCAATCTCTAGAGAATTCTGTCACACCCCCGAATATAAAAACTTCCATGCATCATACCTATACTTGCTTGCGAGGTTGTCCACTTTGTCCTCTCATCAGTCCACTGGATGCCACAATCCATCGCCTGCATTTTAATTGCCATCTCTTGGAACACATGTCTGTTTTTCCTTCCAACCAAGACGCTTCGATGTGTCTTTTTTAAAACTAAATTGAACAATTTTTATAAATAAATAATGTTTACGCCATGTTTAACCCTTTGCGTCCGTATGTCTGTTCTCAGCCACCAAAGCCTTTTACCATTCCAGTCGTATGTCTGCTCTCAGCCACCAAAGCTTTTAAACCATTCCAGTCGTATGTCTGCTCACAGCCACCAAAGCTTTTTTCACCGTTGCCGTCGTTTGTCTGCTTTCAACGAACAAAGCTTTATTGCTGATCTATTGCAATGGTCGCCGTTGCGTTTGATTGTCTTTAAAATAAAATATGTTTTTATCGCCGTCTGGCTGCTTACAAGTATTGCATGCGATAAAATGAGTGCAAGAAAAATGTAGCAGTCCTTAAAGGCGCATGCGATAATACGTTGTTATCCGCTGCTGCAAATAACACAAGCGCAACCAACTTCAGTGGAGGTATTCCCGTGAGAGAGCTTGTTCTCTCTGGAATTTAGTCCTACATAAACCCTCAGGCAACACGAGTCTGCCTCTTTTCCTGATCGAACCCCAAAGTATAACTCCACGCCGGACAGCTAAGCCTCGTTGCTGTCGTGTGAGATAAAAACGTGCGCCAACCGTAAAAAGGTTAGAAAAGTTAACAAGTTATTGTTAGGGCAATTGTGTCCCTAAAATATGCAAAAATTCCGCTGCCGCGAGTGCTAAAACAACCAAAAACCAAAGTCAAAAGGACAAAAAAAAACTATAAACTAATTAATTAAATTCACCATCACGGGCAAGTCGCCAGCGAAGAGGTTACAGCTGAACCTAATCGGTCCACATCCATTCCGGATCCGACCGCAAGAATCAGATTCCTGTCTTGTTTGATTGGCATAATTTAAGTACTTGCGAGTATATAACCATATATATATTCACCGCCGTCTCTAACCCCACTCATCAAATCGGCATTGAGGCGGCCTGACGAATTCTCGTCCTGCCGGAATTTTCATTCCTCTTGCAAGTTGGACGTTTTCTACGCCCCTGCTTTACCCTGGCTTAAAAGCTTGCCAAAGCACGGCCAGCTGGAACTGTGGTGGTGTTAGTACAAATCGGGAGAGAAATACGTGTTAATAAATATTTTAAAATCGTTATAAAAATTAGTTAAAGCTACGAAAAACTAGGACAGACACAAAAATATTGATGAACATAGCTAAAAAGTGAAAAAGAGAGGAGAAAAAAAAGAAAACTGCAGCATATATTGGTTCTATGCGCACGTGCATTTGGTTGTATGTGTGTATGTAGGTCGGTTGGCTGATATCGCCAATTGTGTTGTTGTGGTGGAAGCAAAGCTTCAAAATTACCCAATTTTTTTTTTTATTATTTATGGTGTATTACTTCTTATTTTAAATGTGTGAAAAATGAATTAATTAAACCAAAAAAAAAAAAAAATAAGATGACATAACCTGCAAATTCTACGACAACAAAAAAAAGTCAAATGTAAAAGAAGCACATAAAATTATTATCCACCCCCAATCAACAAAACATCAAGCCACGAGGAAAGATCTTTCATCACTGGAGAAAAATCTGTGAGTAATCTTAAACATTGTTTATATTTATTGGCATAAGCTGAGTCAAATTGCCATGTGTACGAATTATTTTTGCCACTAGTGTTAACGCATGTAACCGGCATCCACATATACATACATGCATGCGTAAGCTGTTGCATATACATGCATGCATCTCTCTCTTGAGAGCTCGAAAGCTTACCATATGCCGGCGTAGCATGTAAGTATGTAGGTGTGGATCTGGGTATTCTTCGTTGAGTTTTGGCAATGTGGTGATCGCTTATAGTTTGCATTTACATAATAATAATTTTTTTGAATTTATACACACTTTTAAATGTGGAAAATATAAAAAACAAAATCTATTTTAATTATGCAAAATCAATTTGCATGAGCCCACAACAACAACAACAAAATTTTGAGATTATGTATCGCCAACAGACATACATACTAACATACACAAGAATGTCAGCTGTTAAAGACGTTGACCTATAGTAATAAAGCTCATGCGCTTACGCGCTTACTTACAGTGCCGTCTGTAAATATATGTCCGCTTAGTTGAATCATTGATTGATTACATTATTAATAAATTTCCTTTTAGTATTTTTTGCTTAAAAAAAATAAATTAAATAAAGTAGAATAACAGAAAAAGCAAAAAACAAATAATTTCACGCTAATGATTTAAATCTAGTTTAAATAAATTGTTTTCGTAATTAGTTAAGTTCATATGTTCGCAAACGCAGAAATTTTGAAAATGATTTCTTTTGTAAATAAATATTGAAGTATTTTGAAAGAATAATGGAGTCTTAAATCTTGTTTCGTTCGGGGGGAAAGACATGTTAACTAAATAATCTAGTGGAAGTTTTCTGAGGGTATTTTCAACAAAATGCCGCGTAGAAGATCGCGGTTGGGAAGGGTAGAGAACGCGAGTGTCGGTTGTCATCTTTAGACCTCGCCCCATAAGGAGATTGTTTTTGTATGAAATTTTTCTTTGATCATTGATATGTTAACGTCATTGTCACTAATTGTGATGGTGAATGGATGCATGAAGATTCGTGGAGTCAAGCTCCCTTAATAACTTTTCCGGAATCCTAATATTTAAAGTTTATGTACCGTACAGTTGAGGAACAGGAATGACCCACCCCACGCCGAAGAGCTAAGGCACCAGTAGGATTCCACCCACTGTAATTCTCAGCTGATAACCCAAGCCAAGGTCAACTCGGCTTCACTGCTATGGGTGTCGCTATATTATTTCACTGGCGGCGCCTGATTCGCAGGAGTACCACGCCGGTTGTTAGATAACTTTTGACGACCAACTTGAGGGAAAATATTATATAAGTTACACGACGGGCGTAGATCATATCTCCGAAAATGCTTGGCCTAGATCACTTGAAACAGAACAATGGTGCGCCTGCCAGTAAGGAGGATGCCAGTTGCCACACACCTCTCTTGTGTAAGTATTCATGATTAATTCTGAAGTGGACTATCACACTTGCTGAAACCGTTTAGATTTGTTTAGTCTAGCGATCGCATTTGAAGATAGATTCCTACACTTATTGTCATACCGTTTACGAAGTAGACAGAAGAAATAGCTTTATCATCTGCTAGAAGAAGCTTATACTCGTTTGTTTTCGTATGCTTTTAAGAGAATAACTAGATACAAGTTTGTTGACTGGTTAATACTGTCGTACACAACTACAGAATATTGCGCAGTCTGATTGACTTCCAATACTGATTGTCCCTGCGATATATTTTGGCTTGCTTCATGCTTTGTGTCCTGGAGAAACTCAAAAAAGCATATACAAAGACAGAAAAGAACTGAAATTAGATTTTGTTGGATAGTTGCAGTTGAGTCTGGAACTTGTGACATTGCTGCGTTTGCATGCACTTGCCGTCAACTTAATTACTCATATAGAAGCTGATTTAGTACTTGGATATCTTTGGATAATTTCGATAGCCCAGTTTATTTAAAGTTTCATCATACATTGAATCTCTTATGTTCTATTAGATTATTTTGTTTTCAGTATTGCCGGACCCCCAAGAACACTTATTATATGAAAATGCCTATAGATCGCAGCCCACCTGAAACGCACCGGCCTACAGCCGAAGTTGCGCAGTGCGCAATCTGCCAAAGCCTCATGGATAATACCCACCCTTGCTACTCTTTACCCTTTTTCACAAAACTTGTTTAGACAGCTGGTTAGAAGAGTATACCGTTTGTTATATTTGTAAGAGCCCAACAGATGTGGCTACCATGAAGTTTGTTGAAGACTTTAGTTCAACGCCCTCAGCTGCCCCAGTTGCTCCGAGAATTATGACCCGTCAATTAACTAAGGCTATAGAGCAAGCCCAAGCCTCAAATACAATCACTGCTCCAGAACCTCTTGTGTCAAATACAAGTACTACCGTACAGTCGACAGCCTTCGATGTGAGTCATAGTACCAATCCATCTGGCGCTGCCGCGTCTAGAAGAAGAGGTCGCCCACCCCCTTCCGGGTATGCTCGTGGATCGGACGGTATGAACCGGGAAGCAATACAGGCAATGATAGAGCAAACTGTGAGTAGAGTGGTTTCCAGTTTAAATTTGAATACTCATACCAGTCCTTCGAATATGCAAATTCCCGCAGCACCGATTCGTGAGTTCCCTTCGACTTCTATAAGTTCTTTGTATGCGTGAAAGGATGCTGATATCTTGCAGAAATGGAACCTGCATTTCGATGGATCCGATTAAGGTTTGGGTTTTGATGGGTTTTTATATCGCGTAAAAGCTCTCACAGACGAGACATTAGAAAGTGATTTTGCAGCCATGTGTAGGAACATGCATGTATTATTTGTCGGGAAAGTTTGAGATTGGTATTGGCGATACCATAAACAAGTCGAAAGAATTGTATGGTCAGATATTCGTACGTCGTTACGTCAGCAATATAAAGATCATCGCTCAGACTTTATGAGCAAAGAAATGATAAGATTCCGTAAATAAAAGCAAGGAGAATCAATCTCATCCTTTTATGATGCGGTGGCATCTATGATAGACAAATCCGGTGTCAAGATAGATGAAGAAGAATTAGTCGAGATTTTAAAGAACAATTTGCTTCCTCGACATCGTCAAAATCTTTTGTATCAACCAGTCCTTTCAGTAGGTCATTTGCGTCGTTTAGTTCAAGTTAGTGAGAACTTGGAAACTGAATTGCTTGGTCGGACAGAGTACCCGTCCAAAATGCAACCCGTTGTTAACCGTCGGCAAATACATGCTTTAGAAGAAGATCTAAGTGAATTCAAAGAAGACCATCAAGCTGATGTAGAGCTTGCTGCTCTTCGCGCCTCACATTCAAAGGTGAAGTGCTGGAACTGTGAAGAACTTGGTCATGTTTGGGAGAATTGTTTAGCTGAACGGCGTATATTTTGTTATGGTTGTGGCGCACCGGATACCTATAAGCCCCAATGTAAGCATTGTCTCCGTAAACGTTCGGAAAACTACCAAACGGGAGCATCAAATGTCAGCCGGATGCCCCCAAAAGTCTAAATGAGTCCCTTATCGAAAATCCTCCGGTAGCAGCCAGGTCTTGCTCGAAAGAATGTCAAGATGAAGAGTCGAGTTCAGCCGTCCCTCTGCATTGCCTTCCATATGAAGAGCGGCTTCAAAATTATGAAAACGTTAGAAATCGTATTTTCAGTTGTATAGAACGTAAAATAAGTAAGCGTACGTTACGGTTAAGATTATTTTATAATAAGGTTAAACAGAGTCGTCGGTTATCAATTTCCACAATTTTTAATTGTCAAATTGATATGCGTACTTATGCCGAAGTGTCTTTTCTCAAGTATACCGAACTAGTATTGTTGGATACTGGAGCGACTATAAGCTGAATTGGCTCGTCTCTCGCTGCAGAGAACTTTAAGCCGTTTTCAGAATTTAAACCTATAAAATCCCATGCGAAAACAGCGGATGGACAACAGCAGGATGTCTTGGGATGCTTGAATGTGATGATGACATACAAGTCCATTACAAAGCCTATGAAACTTTTTGTTATACCCTCTATCAAGCAGAAGTTGATTTTAGGGCATGATTTCTGAAAAATTTTTGAACTTGCTCCTAATATTATAAGCTCTGTAGAAACAACGTCAAATTCTAAAGCTCAAGAGTGTCATGAAAATTCGTATCGATTAAGCCCTAAGCAAGTTCAGCAACTTGAAGTCGTTAAACAACTTTTTCCAAACGCTTCGGAACGCTTAGGTCGTACTACATTAATTCAGCACCATATTGATGTAGGAGATGCAAAGCCCGTCAAGCAGAGATTTTATCCAGTGAGCCCATCCGTGGAAAAACTGCTTTATGCAGAAATAGACCACATGCTGCAGCATGATGTCATTGAAGCGTCAACAAGTGCCTGGAGTTCCCCAATGCGTCTTGTTCTCAAACCAAACAAAGTTCGTCTTTGTTTGGATGCTCGTAAGCTTAATAGCGCTACCAAGAAAGATGCTTATCCTTTACCAAGCATTGATGGTATTTTTTCTCGTTTGCCAAAAGCGAATATCATCTCCAAGCTGGATTTAAAAGATGCCTACTGGCAAATCGAACTTACCCCTAAATCGAAACCTTTAACTGCATTTACAGTTCCCGGACGACCGCTTTACCAATTTAAAGTAATGCCGTTTGGACTGTGCAATGCCCCCTCCACAATGTGTCGTCTGATGGATGATATAATACCACCAGATTTGAGACATAGTAATTTCGGATATCTTGATGATCTGTGTATTGTTTCCGAAGATTTTTCTTCACATCTCGCAGTTCTAGTGCGTATCGCAAAGCAGTTCCGCAAAGCAGCCTTGACTCTTAATCTTGAGAAAAGTCAATTTTGCTTAACAAGCATAAACTACTTGGGTTACGTCATTGGAAGTGGAGGTATTTGTACAGACCCAGCTAAGGTATCGTGTATTTGGAATTGGCCCTCGCCAAAGAATCTAAAGAAGGTTCGCGGATTTCTAGGAGTTTGCGGATGGTGCCGTAGGTTGATTCACCAGTTCGCTGATCTCACATATCCCATTACAAACGTAATTTCTACCAAGAAAAAGTTTGTATGGACACCGGAAGCTCAGTTGGCCATGGACCAGTTAATGAAAATTTTGACAACAGCACCCGTTTTAACCAATCCTGATTTTGAAAAAAAGTTTTTTCTTCACTGCGATTTTAGCATTGGTGCAGTTTTAGTACAACTTTCGGATGAGAATGACGAGAAGCCTATTGCTTTTATGTCAAAGAAATTGAATAGTGCTCAACGGAACTACAGTGTTACTGAACGCGAGTGCCTAGCCGTTGTGTTAGCAATAGAAACGTTCAGATGCTATTTAGAACTGCAGGAGTTCGAGGTGATAACAGATCATTCTAGTTTGCTTTGGCTCATGCGACAGCAAAATGTTTCGGATAGACTAGCACGTTGGATCTTTCGTTTGCAGCAATTCAAATTCTCTATTTCTCATCGAAAGGGAAAGGATCATCTTGTTCCAGATGCGTTATCACGGTTATGCGAGAATGAAGTGTGTGAGTTAGATATGCATCCGGCTATAGACTTAGATTCTGACGCTTTCCTTGAAGATTCGTACAATGCACTTATTGCTAGGTTTAGTGATAACGCATTTAGATTCCCAGATATCAAATTGAAAGGAAAAATCTTGTATATACGTACCGAACACGCCGTTGGCGATACTAATCAAGAGAAGCACTCTTGGAAGGTTTGGGTCCCAGAGCGGCTTAAAAGCGAAGTCCTAAACCAGGCCCATGATAGCCAGACATCGGCGCATGCGGGCATGCAAAAGACAATCGAGAAATTACGTCGCAATCTTTTCTGGCCAGGGTTGGCAAAAGATGTGCGCGAGTATATTCGCAATTGTGCCACATGCAAGGAGAACAAAGCTCCTAATTGCACGCTTCGTCCTCCTATGGGTGCGCACAGCCCTACAAGTCGGCCTTTTCAGAGGTTATACATTGATCTGCTTGGACCATATCCTCGCAGTAAGAATGGTAATATTGGTGTTGGAGTAGATTTAGATAGATACATAGTAGCATAGCATAAGATAGATTAAGAGAAAAATGAAGTACTCTTGCGATGTTAACCGCAAGCCGATCGGCAATCTGCCGTCGGCAATTTGCATTGCGTGCAGCCGACTGTGGCTCACGCTTACTACTTAATGTTAAGCTAATTTTACTTGTCGTTGTATGCCTGAAGCCACCGCATTAAAATTGTCGCCAAACTATTGAAAAAACCGCGTCTCTTTTTTATATTATATTTTGTTAAAATCTAAAAACTATTAGATTTTTCATTGGCGCCCGAGCAGGGACATCGGTTTTTTTTTCTTCAATATACTTTGTTTGTTTTCGCGGTGGTGGCTTAGGCTTCGCGTGTGATAATCCACGAATTTCGCTACTTTGGATTTTGGATTTGCTGGATTTGCCCTTTTGGACTTTCGCCATCTTGGACGCTGCCAAATTTGAAGTGCCAATGGAGAAAACCAACAGGAGATCACTTTCTATTGATTCGCTAGAAAGTCTGCAGGTATTCTGTGCCAAAAATTGAGCTTCAATAACAAATTTCGTTGTGTCGCTGCGGTCGACAAAAAACATCAAACTACTTGTGATATATGTGCGTGTGTATGTACATTCGGTCATACACATAGAAAACAGCTCAATTTCTGGCACCTTATTTTTTGATTTCATTGGCCAAAAGCACAAATTTATGTGCATAACAAGTAAAGTAATACGTACATAAATAATTTCGCCAAATTATTTTAACAAACATACATACATACATACGTATATTCGTGCACTAACCTTTACTTAAATTTAACCTAACAAAACGGCAACATATATTTGATAATAAATAAATAAAAATACAAAATATATGTTTCAATTTCATTTACAAACGGTGGTCTATTTATTGCATTTTATATTATTCGTGTGTTTGTGCATTTGCAAAGTGTCGCAGTTTCTTGCGGTTTTCGCTCTTTCTACTTAACCGCTACGTACAAATATACGTACATACATACAGACATATGCTTGCACTTGCACATACACACAACTCTTGTTAAAGTTTTTTTTTTTTGGGCGTTAACAGCTGATTGTTAGTGCGTTCGTTAACCTTTTTTCGCTCTGTGCTTGCATCGGTTCAATATATTAGTTTGTGTGTGCGTGCGCTCGCGCCAAATTTTCTCGCTTGTTCTTTTCATCCCCGTTTGGCAAGCTTGGCTTGATCGTCTGTGTAATACATTCGTTGTTGTGCTTGCGCTCGCGCCAAATTCTCTCTCTCTTGCTCTTTAAAACCCCCGCACCCCGCATTTTATAGCTGTTGCCTACAAAGTGGCTGCAGCAAACGTTTCACTTGCTTATTTTCGGTCGCTTGGACCGTTTTTTCGTTTGTTTGATCACACATTGCGCAGAGTGCGTGTGTGTGTTTAGTAAGCAAGCTTAGCGTTTCGTTACATAGTTGCGGTGCGTGTGCGAGGGTAGCTCACAAAGTTAGTTGAACTTTTGAGTGCGTGTTCATAAATAGTTTTTTCGTCAGTTTAATCATGTCTGAGTCCGAAAAGCCAACAGCAGCTAAGCTAACCAAGCTGGCATTATGTCAACAAAGATTTGACAAGGTCAGTGCTGATATTGCTCGCATGCAAACAGCATTGAAGCTTAAGCAAATTTCATCTGATAAAACAGAACTAGCTTGTCGCTTAGAACTTTTAGAAGGGTATATTGAAAAGGCTATGAATCTACAGGCAGAGTTGGACCTTTTGAGTCCAAGCAATGAAAGTAGAGGGCCGTTAGAGGATTTGTGTGTCGTAACAAAAGCATTGTTTATGAATGCAGCCAAGCCAAGGGCCGACACACATACGCAAAATGACTGCTCAATGAATTCGAGCCAGCGATCTCAGCTGCCGAAAATGCGTTTGCCAAAATTTAGTGGCAAACATTCGAGTACAAAAATTTTATGTGCCTTTTCCAAAGTCTCGTTGATGACGATGCTTCTTTGACAAACGTAGAAAAATTTAATCATTTAGTGTCGTGTTTGTCAGATGAAGCATTGGGCGTAGTTAAACCATATCAAATGACAGATTGTAACTACCCTAAGGCCCTAGCCAGTCTAAATTCGGTTTATGACAATAAATGTCTAATATTCTTCGATACTGTTGCTCAGTTATTCGATTTGCCAAGCATGACCAAGCCATCTGCATCGAGTTTAAGGTCGATGATAGATACAGTGTCTGCGATATATTCATCGCTGTCGTCTTTGGGTGACGACAGAGACATTGCGAATGCAATGATTATTCATATGGTCATGGCAAAGGTAGACCATATGACCAAGTCTCGTTTTGAGGAGCAGCTTGACTACGATAAGCTGCCGTCTTGGGAAGAATGTGCTAAACAGCTGAATAGGAGGTACCAGTACTTGGCAGCAGAAGAGTCAACTCGTGACAAATCAAAGTTGCGTACTGAGGTGAGAAAACCTCAACACAAATCTTCCTTTGCCTGCGCTAATGCAGGGCATAAGGCGTCGTCTGCATGTACTTATTGCAAGTCTGCAGACCACAATATATATTCTTGTCCGTCATTTAGTGCCATTTCCGTTATGCAACGTTTTGAGTACGTTAAAACTCAAAAAATGTGTCTCAATTGCTTGACCGTGGGGCATACAGTTTCGACTTGCAAGGCGTCGAAGTGTCGAGTGTGTTCTAAGCCGCACCATTCTCTGCTTCATAGGTATAGTGCACCAGTGCAAGGTGAAGCAGCGGCACTTCAAGCCTCAACTTCGGAGGCATACGTGGGTCACGTGCTTAATGCAGATCAAGTCGTTCTTGCTACTGCTATAGTAAATATTAAAGATAGATTCGGACAGTTGCATCCGGCAAGAGCTTTGCTCGATAGTGGCTCACAGATAAATTTGATATCTGAGAGTATGGCACAGAGGCTTCGGCTTAAACGTGAGCCAACTTCCCTCGCTATTGCAATGGTAGGTGGTGCAACAACGGATAGCAAACATAAGGTTTGTGCATCAATTCAATCTCGTTTGAATTCCCACACTTTTGCCGCTGAGTGTTGGGTATTAAAGTCAATTTCCACATCTCAGCCTGGACAGTCTCTTTCCACATCGAACTGGAAAATCCCAAAAAATATAAAGTTGGCAGACCCCGAGTTTTATAAACCAGCTAAGGTGGATGTTTTATTGGGAGCTGAGCTGTTCTATGGGTTATTGTGCGTTGGGCAAATAAAACTGCATTCCGAGCTGCCTATTATGCAAAAAACATTGCTCGGCTGGATTGTTGCGGGCAAATGTACTGGACAGGCGCCTCGGCAACAGTTTAGTAATAGTTCGGTAGCTCAAGTGTATAGTTGTTCTCTCGACTCCTTAGTAAATCGTTTTTGGGAATTGGATCAATGTCCAATTGAGTCGAAGGCTGTTCGCCAAACAGCTGAACAACAGGCCTGTGAGTTGTATTTTAAAAAAACTGTACAGCGGCTATCTTCCGGTCGCTTTCAAGTAAAACTTCCTTTTAAGACCGATCCTAAAGTTCTTGGCCTGTCCTTTCAAACTGCTGAAAGGCGTTTTTTGCAACTTGAGCGCAAACTGTCACGGGATGACACACTTAAAAATATGTATCATGACTTTATGAAAGAGTATTTGGATTTGGGACATATGTCCGTTCTGAAGTCTGCTCCTCTCGAACAGCATTATTATATTCCTCATCAATGCGTTCTGAGACCTGAGAGTACCTCAACCAAACTTCGTGTTGTTTTTGATGCTTCCAGCAAAACATCAACAGCAGTTTCGCTTAATGAAACACTAATGGTGGGGCCCACTATTCAGAGGGAGTTGTATTCAACATTGGTCAACTTTCGGTTGAACAAATATGCCGTAACTGCCGACATTTCAAAAATGTACAGGCAGATTAATGTTTCTGAGGAAGATAGAGACTTCCAACTTGTCTTGTGGAGAGAAAACACTTCACAAAGCGTACAGGCATACAGATTGAATACTGTTACATATGGTACAGCGTCAGCACCCTTTCTGGCTGTACGTTGTTTGTTTGAATTGGCAAATATATACGCACAATCACATCCCATTGGTGCGGAAGTGATTCGAAATTGTTTTTATGTTGACGATATGCTGGCAGGTGCAGACAGTTTAAAGGAACTGGACACCATTTGCAGCCAGGTTCGTGACATATTGCTCGCTGGAGGATTTCCATTGGCCAAGTGGGCTTCCAATTGCCAGGCTCGGTCTGGTGAAACTGAGGAAATCAGTATAAAAATTGATGAGCAAAGCTCAGTTAAGACGCTTGGAATGCGTTGGGCACCTCAAGAGGATGTGTTTAAATACCATCTTGACGTGGATAGTTTTGCCTCCCTGAAACCAACAAAACGTAACATTTTGTCAATAGCCTCTCGTTTGTTTGATCCTCTTGGCCTATTATGTCCAATTGTCACTAAGGCAAAAATGTTGCTACAGGACTTATGGAGGCTAAAGGTAGATTGGGATGAGGCTATTCCTATGAGTTTACACACTGCATGGAATAAGTTTACCACTACCTTGCGGGATTTGCACAAAATTTCAATTCCCCGTTACGTGTGTTTGACTTGGTACCAACGGGTTCAAATTCACGGCTTTGCTGACGCGTCCAGTCACGCCTATGGTTGTTGCATATACGTTCGAACATGCAACAACGAAGACGTTCGCGTATCCTTGCTCACGGCAAAGTCTAGGGTAGCTCCGCTACATGTGAAAACAATACCCCGGCTAGAGCTTTGTGCAGCACTATTACTGGCCAAACTTTGGCAACAAGTGTCAAGCACAATGACCAAATTCAAGATAGAAAGCGTGAATTTCTGGTCAGATTCGCAAGTCACGTTGTATTGGTTGGAGCGTGATTCGGGTACGTTGGGTACATTTGTCGCGAATCGAGTCGCAGAAGTCCAAGAATTGTCAACTGGAGTCGTGTGGCGTCACGTTCCAACGGATGATAATCCAGCAGACTTGGTGTCAAGGGGAACCGATATTAATGAAATTGTGAGTTCCTTATGGTTCAATGGACCAAGTTTTCTAATGGCAGAAAATGATCGATGGCCTCAACTTCATCAGTTCGAGATAGCTTCAGAAGTTAAAACTTCTGAAGACAAGAAAAGTGCAATTGTCTGTGCACTAGGGGTATCTGACGCTGAATCTAATTGCATCGTGCAACTGATAAACCGTCAATCAAGATTTTCTAAGCTGGTCCGTATAATGGCTTACGTACTTCGATTTTGTTTCAAGCAGCTTAGAGGTGATGCGCTAATTGTGTCTGCGTCAGAAATAAGAATTGCATTCTTAAAGCTGATCGCAGTCGTACAAAGCACAACATATACCGATGAATATAAATTGTTGAAAAAATCGGCAGTATTAGTTCCAATGCTGCAGTCATTGAGTCCTTTCATCCACGAAGTTGAGGAAAATGGCATCAAATTCAAGTTGATTCGAGTAGGAGGGCGTTTGCTGCACGGCCCTATCTCGTATGACGCTAAGTTCCCCCTGTTACTACCTAAGAGTTCTGAGCTTGTCCGCCTTTTTGTCAGGCATTTGCACCTTAGGCACTATCATGCAGGTGCAAAGGTTCTTGTGGGATTGTTAAGGCAGCAAGTTTGGGTGGTCAATGCCCCAAGCTTGTGTACTGCACTTGTGAGAAGTTGCGTACACTGTTTTCGATACAAACCAAAGTTGTTGGGGCAAATAATGGGAAATCTGCCAGCAGACCGCCTTCGTGAAGGGCGGCCATTTAGAGTATCTGGCGTAGATTTCTGTGGGCCTTTTTATGTAAGCTACAGAATTAGAGGTAGACCACCCGTGAAAATGTACGTTGCCGTTTTTGTTTGTTTCGCCTCAAAGGCAGTTCATTTAGAGCTTGTCACTGATCTGTCCACTGATGCATTTTTGAATGTTTTTAAAAGGTTCGTTGGACGACGAGGGCTGCCGGAGACGATGTACAGCGACAACGCGACGAACTTCGTGGGAGCGAGCAACGTGCTGAGGGAGTTGCAAGTGGCGTTTCTCCACAGCAAGGAGAAGCTTCAGGAGTGCGCAGCGGAGAGAGCTGTGCAATGGAGGTTTATCCCTCCAAGGGCACCGCATTTCGGCGGGCTGTGGGAAGCAGCAGTAAAGGCTGCCAAACACAGGCTGGTGCGAGGGGCAGGCAACGCCAACCTTACGCCGGACGAATTGAGCACGCATCTGGTGGATGTCGAAGCGTTGCTCAATTCCAGGCCCCTCGTGGCGGACACCAGCGATCCGAGCGACGGAGAGGCTATAACGCCAGGGCACCTGCTCATCGGCCAGCCTTTGCTGGGGCTGCCGCAAGGATCAACGCCCGAAGAGCCCAACAACAAGCCCGTACCCGCATATTTGAAGCGGTGGCGACAGTTGTTGGGGCTCAAACTGCACTTTTGGCGCAAGTGGTCCAGGGACTACCTGCTCAGCCTGCAGCAGCGAGCTCAGTGGAGCAGAGGCAAGGCCAATCTGGTCGAAGGGGCGGTCGTCCTAGTGCACGAGGACAACACACCTCCGCAACGGTGGATAACCGGGCGCGTAACGCGCGCAATAGCTGGAGAGGACGGCAAGGTGCGGGTGGCCGAAGTAAGAACGCCGGCCGGCGTTATTAAACGACCGGTGCACAAGCTGGCGCCGATCCCTATCGAATGATGTTTGTTGAAGACCGGAGCTCATCAACGGGGCCGGAATGTTGGAGTAGATTTAGATAGATACATAGTAGCATAGCATAAGATAGATTAAGAGAAAAATGAAGTACTCTTGCGATGTTAACCGCAAGCCGATCGGCAATCTGCCGTCGGCAATTTGCATTGCGTGCAGCCGACTGTGGCTCACGCTTACTACTTAATGTTAAGCTAATTTTACTTGTCGTTGTATGCCTGAAGCCACCGCATTAAAATTGTCGCCAAACTATTGAAAAAACCGCGTCTCTTTTTTATATTATATTTTGTTAAAATCTAAAAACTATTAGATTTTTCAATTGGGTTACTCATAGTGCTTGACCATTTTAGTAAATACCATTGGCTACAGCCTTTGAAAAAGTTCACTTCCGTTGCTATTCAAGAATTTCTCTTGAAATAAATATTCCATAGTTTCGGTGTCCCTGAAACTATCGTAAGTGATAACGGCACACAATTTAAAGCTAATGATTTGAATGCATTTTTGACAGAATTAGGCATAAAACATGTGTATACAGCTTTAAATTCGCTGCAAAGTAACGCTGCCGAACGCATTAATCGTTCATTGTTAGCTGCTGTAAGATCTTATTTGAAGAACGATCAAACGGATTGGGACCTACATCTGACTAGTATTTCATGTTCCTTGAGACCTTCACTTCATCAATCGTTGGGACTCTCACCTTATAGAGCATTATTTGGTTTGGATATGATTACTCATGGGACCGATTACAAACTGTTGAAAGAGCTGTCATTGTTAGAAGACCCTTTTGTTCCCATCAAGCGAATATTCGAAAAGCCTATGATCGCAATGCTGCTCAGTATAATCTGCGTGCAAAACCAGTAAGCTATAGAGGTCAGGAAGTATATCGTCGCAATTTCGCCCTAAGTAAATTCACCCAGAACTTTAATGCTAAGCTTGGACCTCAATTCCTGAAATGCCGAATAAGGAACAAGCTAGGCTCTTGCTATTACCAGCTTGAAGACTTGCAAGGAAAAGAGCTAGAAACGTATCATGCTAAATACATTCGTTGCTGATTCCCGCTAATATTCCGTCTAACGGTGGTATATTATCGGTTGTGTAATGGTCGCCGTTGCGTTTGATTGTCTTTAAGATAAAATATGTTTTTATCGCCGTCTGGTTGCTTACAAGTATTGCATGCGATAAAATGAGTGCAAGAAAAATGTAGCAGTCCTTAAAGGCGCATGCGATAATACGTTGTTATCCGCTGCTGCAAATAACACAAGCGCAACCAACTTCAGTGAAGGTATTCCCGTGAGAGAGCTTGTTCTCTCTGTAATTTAGTCCTACATAAACCCTCAGGCAACACGAGTCTGCCTCTTTTCCTGATCGAACCCCAAAGTATAACTCCACGCCGGACAGCTAAGCCTCGTTGCTGTCGTGTGAGATAAAAACGTGCGCCAACCGTAAAAAGGTTAGAAAAGTTAACAAGTTATTGTTAGGGCAATTGTGTCCCTAAAATATGCAAAAATTCCGCTGCCGCGAGTGCTAAAACAACCAAAAACCAAAGTCAAAAGGACAAAAAAAAACTATAAACTAATTAATTAAATTCACCATCACGGGCAAGTCGCCAGCGAAGAGGTTACAGCTGAACCTAATCGGTCCACATCCATTCCGGATCCGACCGCAAGAATCAGATTCCTGTCTTGTTTGATTGGCATATTTTAAGTACTTGCGAGTATATAACCATATATATATTCACCGCCGTCTCTAACCCCACTCATCAAATCGGCATTGAGGCGGCCTGACGAATTCTCGTCCTGCCGGAATTTTCATTCCTCTTGCAAGTTGGACGTTTTCTACGCCCCTGCTTTACCCTGGCTTAAAAGCTTGCCAAAGCACGGCCAGCTGGAACTGTGGTGGTGTTAGTACAAATCGGGAGAGAAATACGTGTTAATAAATATTTTAAAATCGTTATAAAAATTAGTTAAAGCTACGAAAAACTAGGACAGACACAAAAATATTGATGAACATAGCTAAAAAGTGAAAAAGAGAGGAGAAAAAAAAGAAAACTGCAGCATATATTGGTTCTATGCGCACGTGCATTTGGTTGTATGTGTGTATGTAGGTCGGTTGGCTGATATCGCCAATTGTGTTGTTGTGGTGGAAGCAAAGCTTCAAAATTACCCAATTTTTTTTTTTATTATTTATGGTGTATTACTTCTTATTTTAAATGTGTGAAAAATGAATTAATTAAACCAAAAAAAAAAAAAATAAGATGACATAACCTGCAAATTCTACGACAACAAAAAAAAGTCAAATGTAAAAGAAGCACATAAAATTATTATCCACCCCCAATCAACAAAACATCAAGCCACGAGGAAAGATCTTTCATCACTGGAGAAAAATCTGTGAGTAATCTTAAACATTGTTTATATTTATTGGCATAAGCTGAGTCAAATTGCCATGTGTACGAATTATTTTTGCCACTAGTGTTAACGCATGTAACCGGCATCCACATATACATACATGCATGCGTAAGCTGTTGCATATACATGCATGCATCTCTCTCTTGAGAGCTCGAAAGCTTACCATATGCCGGCGTAGCATGTAAATATGTAGGTGTGGATCTGGGTATTCTTCGTTGAGTTTTGGCAATGTGGTGATCGCTTATAGTTTGCATTTACATAATAATAATTTTTTTTGAATTTATACACACTTTTAAATGTGGAAAATATAAAAAACAAAATCTATTTTAATTATGCAAAATCAATTTGCATGAGCCCACAACAACAACAACAAAATTTTGAGATTATGTATCGCTAACAGACATACATACTAACATACACAAGAATGTCAGCTGTTAAAGACGTTGACCTATAGTAATAAAGCTCATGCGCTTACGCGCTTACTTACAGTGCCGTCTGTAAATATATGTCCGCTTAGTTGAATCATTGATTGATTACATTATTAATAAATTTCCTTTTAGTATTTTTGCTTAAAAAAAAATAAATTAAATAAAGTAGAATAACAGAAAAAGCAAACAACAAATAATTTCACGCTAATGATTTAAATCTAGTTTAAATAAATTGTTTTCGTAATTAGTTAAGTCCATATGTTCGCAAACGCAGAAATTTTGAAAATGATTTCTTTTGTAAATAAATATTGAAGTATTTTGAAAGAATAATGGAGTCTTAAATCTTGTTTCGTTCGGGGGGAAAGACATGTTAACTAAATAATCTAGTGGAAGTTTTCTGAGGGTATTTTCAACAAAATGCCGCGTAGAAGATCACGGTTGGGAAGGGTAGAGAACGCGAGTGTCGGTTGTCATCTTTAGACCTCGCCCCATAAGGAGATTGTTTTTGTATGAAATTTTTCTTTGATCATTGATATGTTAACGTCATTGTCACTAATTGTGATGGTGAATGGATGCATGAAGATTCGTGGAGTCAAGCTCCCTTAATAACTTTTCCGGAATCCTAATATGTATGGAAAGTTTATGTACCGTACAGTTGAGGAACAGGAATGACCCACCCCACGCCGAAGAGCTAAGGCACCAGTAGGATTCCACCCACTGTAATTCTCAGCTGATAACCCAAGCCAAGGTCAACTCGGCTTCACTGCTATGGGTGTCGCTATATTATTTCATTGGCGGCGCCTGATTCGCAGGAGTACCACGCCGGTTGTTAGATAACTTTTGACGACCAACGTGAGGGAAAATATTACACTATTCTGTATCTTAAGTTTTGAAAAGAATTAATAAATTTTATTTTTCCTTCACGATCTTGTGTACTGTGTATTACTGTTTTTTTTAACGAAATTTAATTCCGACCAGCATGACACCCATATATAAAATTAATACGGTCGCAAAGGGTTAAATTGCCTACATTTTCATTGCGAACGACAATTTCTTAGTGGTGGAATCAAAAATATAGAAAATAACTTCAGGGAATAAAAAAAATATCCAGAAGATGCTGGAATATTTTGGAAATATTTGAAACAGCAACTTCATACGTAACATCATTGTTGCAAGATGTTAGATGTGCGCTAGTGTGAATTAGGTATTACAGAATACCGAAATAGCGTCAAAGTGATACGATGTTGATGTGATGTGACTCTAAATTGACATCGACGACGACAACGGAAATACGGACGATTAGCTTATTACATTATATTATATTATATTACAAACATTTTACTATAATAAAAAATAGTTTAGGTTATTTATTAAATTTGTTATATGTCATGTTTTCTAATTTTTATTTTTCAATATTTTTAAATATTAATTTAATTTCGATATTTTATTTGATTTGAAATAATTTTTGTAATTTTTAAAATGTACCGTTTAAAACTTCGATTTTATCGATGTTTTTGCCTCAAAATCATCACGTAAGTAAATAAAGAGTGGAAAGTTGTTGTTTTATTGCGTCTGTATTACATAGTGCGCTGAACAACTTACATTTATTCATGTTTAATAGATTTTATTATTGATATTTATTCTACTGAGTCTGCATTTTTATAACCAGTTATGCATATTTTAATGACTGCAGCTTACATTATATTTAAATACTTATCAGACCTGTTCTAAATTCCGAGTCGAAACGGAATCGAAATGGATTCTCATTTCGATGCTTGCATTCCCAGATTTCGATCAACTTGTATTCTTCTTATACTCAATTTCGATACCAATTTTGTATCGATACAAACAGCTGATTGAGTAAATAAGACCGCGTACACACGGTGCTTTTTTGAAGCATGCATTCTTGTTGATTTTCTTTTGAAAGTTGCTTCGAGTTGCAGCTCACTTTTACACGGTGCTTCTAGTTGCTGCTTCTTTTCGATACAAATTTCGATTGAGAATGCATATGCCTAACGTTATTAAGATTTTCATGCAGCTGGTATTGCATTAAAAGCAATTCCAAGTTGGTGTTCGTGCATATATTTTATATAATGCCTTGTCACCTTAAACATTCACAGCAAATAACCAAATTTTTAATTATATTTGAAAATAACAGCCCTGCAGGCAAGAAATCGGAATGAGCACAAAGCGTAACGCACGTTAAGAGTTGCAGGTCTTCGTCATAGTGCTTCTTTTTACCAACACTGCTTTCCTCACCTCCCTTGCCTACAAGCCAAAAGAAGCTGCTTCAAAAAAGCACCGTGTGTACGCGGTCTAAAACAAAAAAAAAACAGTTGTTTATTTAAATAAGCTATTAACAATGCCGGCAGCAATTATATTAGCAGCAAGAGAAAGAGACCGTCTAGCTAAATTAAAAGCTAGACTCATTAATCGGCTGCTACGAGCACAAGAAAACACCAACGTTATGGAAATGGTAGACTCTAAGCACTGACCAAATAATGTTATAGATGGGACATTTCTAGTACTGTTTTGGTTTCCACTACACTGTGAACGAGAGTGACCCATGATTGTTAACATTATGTTATGCTCGCTCAAAATGTTAACACATAGCAGAGAGACCCAAGTCTGTTTCAGTTTGTATTCACTTTCAGCGGCTTTTAGGGGAAAGGGGGAAGCGGCGGCGGAAAGCAAGCAACGGTTAAAATACATTAGTATTTGTATACGTGTGCATTTGCTTCATACTTTGGTGGACTAGTAATGTTTGAGATTTTACAAATTTGTCTTTTTCAATGCCCTGCATACGCATGTGTGTGTGCAGGAATGTACATGCTGAATGTTTATATGTTTGCGAGCCATTTGTTTTGGAATTTATTGACATGCCTCAACATCTATGATTTAATTTCTAACAGGTCAAGGGCAGGCTTTTGGGATTGCAAATATTCTTTTTAGATTTAAAAAATTTAAAAATATTTGGCCGACTATTTTTATTTAAGTACATCTATTTATTTTACAATTATTTTTTGTATAGATTATACCACACAACTAAAAATATGTACTTGGGTTCATTCTGCATATACATTCATGCACACACACATGCGTATGCAGGGCATCGAAAAAGACAAAAGTGCAAAATCTCAAACATTGCTAGCCCACCAAAGTATGAATGCCCAGCATATTTATTAAGACTGACTAGGAGATACCCTATGCCCTAAACATTATTTATTCATTCATATATTGGCAAATCGACACGCACATTGATGCTAAACAAGAAAATATATATATAATGGGGCCGTAAATAATTTCCTTCTGCCTGTTACATACATTAGCACAGGCCAATATACCCGTTCCATCAATAGAAAAGTTATAAGTCCTCATCTAATTTCACAACAAGCGGCAGCGTGATGTGTGTGTACACAAGAATGATCATTTATGTATGTATGTATATCTATCATTCGAGTGTATACACATCGAGAATGGGCAAATGCAATAACAGCACTTGCTGGTGGCTGAGACGCAAAAACAGCACAACGTAAAAACTACCCTTTGTTTGAATATTCAATTATTACATTATTATTATATTATTATATAAAATTTATTTTAAGTATTCAAATACAAAACAAGTTTATTTTATTTCGTATTTATTATGTTATATTCAACGTGTTAGATGATTTAATAATGCCCTACCTAATATCCAAAATATTAGTAAACATATATTATACATATCATATTGCTTTTATCTAGTTATTAAACGAAATTTAAAGTAAAGTCAAACTACCCTTCCTTGCTAGGAAGCAACAAGCGGATTGAAACAAAAACCTCGGCAAAGCTTGCCCAGCAAAATATGAAGCAAATGCACACGTATACAAATACTAATGTATTTTTACCGCCACTTCCCCCTTTCCCCTAAAAGCCGCTGAAAGTGAAAACAAACTGAAACAGACTTGGGTCTCTCTGCTATGTGTTAACATTTTGAGCGAGCATAACATAATGTTAACAATCATGGGTCACTCTCGTTCACAGTTTAGTGGAAACCAAAACAGTACTAGAAATGTCCCATCTATAACATTATTTGGTTAGTGCTCTAAGTAAGTTGGTCGTTATTTTCACACACATTATTTCATAAACACATTTTATTTAAAATTTATAGATTTCAAGAGTCGTTTCGTGTGAATAAAGAAATATTTAAAATGCTATTGGAATCAATAAATGCCAAGATAATGAACAATAATCGGCTCATCGACCCAACAACGAAGCTTGCAGCAACTCTACGCTTTTTAGCAACTGGCACATATCAGCTAGCAGCGGCAAAAGATCTCAACATCACCATAGATAGGAGCACCTTTTCAAAAGTACTACATAACGTTATGGAAGCTCTTGAATCCTGTATATGTAAAGATCATATTAGCATGAAAATGTCTGCCGGCAAAATAGTTGAATCGAAACGGTTTTTTTTTTTAGAAATTTGGATTTCCTGGTGTCGTTGGCCAAAAAATGACGAATCTTTGTATATGAACAGAAAAGGATATTTTAGTATAAACGCAATGGTGGTAAGTTCCATATAGATTTACTTAGTTTCTCTTTTTAATTAATGTTCCAACAGGTTTGCGATTTTAAAATGAAAATCTTGGCGCTAGATGCAAGTCTTTCATTTAGAATCAAAGTCATGCAAGGGAATTTTACAGATCCACCTGCCAAGAAAATATTTGGATATTGGCTGATTCAAGCTATCCTTTTGGAACCATTTTGTATGACACCGTACAGAAATCCTCAAAATGCTTCAATGGAGCATATTTAATAAAAAAAAAAACATTCGGCAGCTCGAAATGTTGTCGAGCGAACCATAGGCGTGTTAAAGAGCCGATTTCGTTGCTCTCAAGCTACTCTTCAATATAAGCCAGAGTTTGTCGTTAAAATTATGAATGTATGCTGCGAACTTCACAACATTTGTTGCACTCAATACTCCAGCTTAAATGAAGATAACGTTGTCATAAACGTTTCTGAGGAAAACAATGATGAATTTCCGATTGTTCGAGTTGCTGCCGACAAAAGGGACGAAATTGAAAAAATAGATAATTTTAAACGATTGCTCTATTCTCTCTTTTTATTTTCTAAGTTGTCTTAATCTAAATTTAAAAATAAAAAAAAATTAATCAATGAAGCTTATGGGTAATTACTTGTTTACTAACTTATTTAATGCATTAAGTGTTTCTTGATCTGAATTTTATATTTTTTGAAAGTGTTGCTTTAATGCATTGTCCGTTGCCTCTTTTTGCGAATTCATTTTTTCCAGGCTGTCGGCAATTCTATTTAAATTTTTTTTTGTGTTGCATACAAACTTTCTACATTATGTTTATCCACTTTTTGTTTTTATTTTTTTGGAGGTGAGTCGCTTTCACAATTATCCACTTCCTCTTTATTTTCTTGGCTTGTAGAAGCAACATATCCGAAAATGTTGGCGCCCTCTATTTATATTTATATAAGGAGCATAAAGCCGCAATCTCCTCCTCAACATTTTGAACAAATGGACCGCAGCCTGTTGCAACAGTCTTACGAGGGTTCTCCGATAACTTCTTTTTGACGGTTGCCTTCCAGTCAATCAAGCTCTTCATACATTACAATTTGTTAACAAAAAAAACACAACTTATGTTCAAACAAAGAATACTTTTTTCCATTTACTTGCATTTTTGCAAGGGGGCCCACATGCATTCCTGTTACTTGCAAGAGTTCCCACTATGCATTTATTTCCACCTTATCCCCTTTGGTGAAACCTTTTGCTACGTCCGGGTTTTCCCTCATGAATTTAAGCAGCAAATTTTCCGCATTTTTTGCCCCTAAAAACGCAACAAATCTTATTAAATGTTCACAAATAATAATTCGCTTACTTACATTTTGAATATATGATTGAGATCAGCTGTTTACCGCAACGATAACTCATAAATACCCGATACCTATCGAGTATTAGGGCAGCCCTTACACAGCACAGATATTTTGAGACCCGTTTTACACGATGAAGTTTTTGCTACTGAAACATTCGCTTGAATGCAAAGTGAGTAGAGGGGTAACAACGGCAAGCAATGCTACATGACTTTTGTAGGAAGGATTTATTTTTCTTATTGCATTTAAACACAGAGTTGCACAGTGTTTGATGTGAATAATAAAGTTATCGATACGATACGATATAAGCAAATATTAGCGCAAATAGTAAATACATTGTTGTGGCTTTTAAATTATTAATAAAAATGTTTTGGACCAAAGAACTTGTGGAATTCGGGGCGAAATGTTTGTTTATCGACAATAAATTTAAAAAGAAAACATTGAATGAAAAAGTTCATCGTGTAAATGCGAGCAGATTTGCGAATATGTTTTAAAACAGAATGAGGAAATAAATCATCAGAAAAGTTCATCGTGTAAAACGGGTCTTAGTTTACATTAGTGTAATTACTCGTTTTTGCTTAAGCTAAACTTGTCACCTATATAGGAATTAAGTTGTTATAGTTATTTTAACAAAAATATTGTGTTAATAACATAAATAAAAAAAAAAACAAGTAAGAAAGCTCTAGTCGAGATTTCCCGACTAGGAGATACCCCGAACCCTATACTTAACGCGTACAGTCATTGTCTGTATGCATCTGTGACCTTAACTTCAATCTTCGATATCTCTGGTGTTTCTCAGCCGATTTCGATGAAATTTTCAGAAAAGTTCTATCATTATCCATTATTTCAACCCCCATTTTTACATTTTTCAAATTCGAGATTTTTTTGTAATCGATTGCATGTGTATATCGGAAACTAGAATAGTTATCGATAATTTTAAACAAACTTGTTCCGCTCATGGTATAGGAGAACTTATATTCAAAATCTGAAGTCTCTAGCTCTTGTAGTCTCTGAGATCGACGCGTTCATACAGACAGACAGACGGACATGGCTATATCGACTCGGCTGTTGATGCTGATCAAGAATATATATACTTTATGGGGTCGGAGATGCTTCCTTCTGCCTGTTACATACTTTTTCACATAACCATTATACCCCTTTTACCCATTTCATGGGTTCGGGGTATTAAAACCCAAACAATGCAAGCACAGGCAGTGTAATACCCTAAGGCACAATCTCTCAATGTCCAGTTAAACCTGGAATACGTTAACTTCCGAATAAATTTTATGCTCGAGCTATACTGCAGTTATCCAATTTGGTTTTCTCAAAGCCAAATTAGCCTATCATCGGTATATCGAATGGTGTTGCCAACCTTAACGGGGATTCGGCTGTTCCTTTGGTTTTGTTTTTGCCTGTGACTCCCAAACTGCTACATGTGTTACATCAAAATGTATATATAATAACTTTCTATGAGCCCTGTTGTAAACGGCAACGAGGGAAAAACTTTTTAGTTGTTGAGGAGCATGTGTTTGTGGACCTTGAAGACTCAAATAAGCATTTTGCAACGTTGATTCATAAAAAAATAAAATAAACAATGCAAGTGTCAGCTTGAGTCAGCTGTTCGCCTCACGATGATTGTATTGATATTTATATATCGTTACTTAGCATCGGTATAAGTAGTAAACGGACCTCCAGGCATCGGATAAGTAAGTGCTAACCGAACATTGAGAAACTCAAATTCGAAATTAGAATAACTTGACTAACCGGACATTGAGAAATTGGGCCTTAGTCAGTTATATCTTTGCATGTATGCAATACAAATTAAGCACTAGTTAAAAAGACAATTTCCCATAATTTACCAATTTAAAAAAAAAAATTTTTAATATATATTTTAACATAATTAAATGTAATAGCATTTAGTTGATTTTCCGTGGCTTATTGCTAATACATACATATATTTATTATTTACTTTTAAATATGTTTTCTTCCTCATGCGTATTCATAAAAAGTCAAAGCAACAGTCAAATGTAAACTAAAGTCCAAAACTGCCTAACGCAGTTTCTAAGACCCGTTTTACACGATGAAGTTTTTGCTACTGAAACATTCGCTTGTAGGCAAAGGGAGTAGAGGGGTAACAACTGCAAGCAATGCTTCATGACTTGTGTAGTTGGGATTTATTTTTATCATTTTGCTTTGCCTTATTCCGATTGCATGTAAACACAGAGTTGCACAGTGTTTGATGTGAATAATAATGTTATCGATACGACATATCGCACAAGCAAATATTAGCGCAAATAGTAAATACATTGTTGTGGCTTATAAATTATTAATAAAAATGTTTTGGACCAAAGAACTTGTTGAATTCGGGGCGAAATGTATGTTTATCGACAATAAATTTAAATCAGAGTTGCACTTACAAAGAATCAATTGAATTAAAAAGTTCATCGTGTAAATGCGAGCAGATTTGCGAAGAAGTTTTAAAACAGAATGAAAAAATAAATCATCAGAAAAGTTCATCGTGTAAAACGGGTGTAAGTCTCTACAACAAGTTACAACATCATGAGAAATGAAATACGGCAACGTCTAATTTGGTCGCACGTCTCACACTTTTTACCCAAAATTTCCAACTACTTAGATTCAAAACAAAACTAAATTAAATAAAATTAAATTTTAAAACAATTCCCCATGCAACAGCTGTTTGTCAACAAGTAAACCATTTGGTGGCCAAGCAGAAGGGGAAGGTACTGCACAAGGTATACTTAAGTACTTAAGTTAAGTATACCTTGGTACTGCATGCCTCATGAAAAGCCACGAACTATCGTGAGCTATTTTCCTCTCTTTACACAACGGGAAAACACTTTCGTTTTTAACGAGCATCCGTTCCCAGCGGGCAAACACCACCGTCCGTATTCGCGTACGTTTCTCGTATGAAACGTTATCGATGATGACACATTTTATATCGCAAGTACTCAAATGAATACAATAGTTCTGTGACCATCAACAAGTCATCATATAAATAGGTAAATACAAACAACAAACTAATTTTAAAATATATATGTTAATATAAATTGTTTAATGTTATTTAAAAAGAACCATGGATATGAAACGGAAAGATTTTTGGAGCAACGGCTACAGTGAGAGTATTAATTCCCGACCAGAATTTCACAACATTCGAAGACTTCTACGACCTTGAGAAAAAAATTCAGAATGAGGAGGTTTTCAAAACTTTTGTAAGTATATATTTCATTTCCAACTAAATGAGTTCTTTATTTTGCCTTTGATTAGGTGAATGAATTGTACTCCTCTGGCGAGAAATCTTTGATGACAACCAGGCGAGCCAGCGCTCTTGGCGCGGCACTGACTTAAAAAACAGCATTAGGGGTTTGAGAGTGACACTGGCCATTCGAAGTAGATGAATTGTTTATTTATATTTAGGGTATTCAGTAGACAAGAATAATATTACTTTATTAACTTTAATTACATATTTATGTACAACTTTTAAAGTATGTCACAAAAAATTTTCATTGAAGTAATTTCGAAATAAAAAGTGTCATCATCGATAACATTTAATACGAAAAACGGACGCTCGCTAAAACAGCCAGTTACGAAAGCTGATTACATTGCTCCGTTACTGAACCTCCGTAAATGAATCAGCAGTTAGGTTTGTTTTGCTTTGTGTTTTCTTCGAAAAGTGAGAAAAACGAACCGAAATATTACATTGCAAAAAAGTTACAGCTTATTGCCAACATTTATGGCTTATTTTTAATGCCTACAAGTCCATTTTCGTATGTACTTGGGAGTTATTCTGAACTGCCCGAAATGCAACAAAATTATCCGTCCACAGTTTCAAAAGCAATCCTTTGAATCTTGGCTCCCAGTTCAATTATTTCCTACGATAATTTACCAAAAAACAAAATTTTGAATATTACTAAATATTGCGCCTACCTATTCACAATTTCTGCTATTCACAATCTTTTGTTTTGCTTCTTTAAAGTCCTATTTACATTGGCGCGAGACGCGAGGCGAGACTTGCGTTCGAATTCGATAGCGTGGACACTCGCTGCAAAATATCGCATGTCTATTTACATTGACGCGATTCTTCTGGCGTGCTTTTATTTATTTTTGTTTAAATTTGCAGCTCTGTCAATAAAACATGGCAGCCCTGTTCACCATAACATGGCAACACTTAGCAAAAAAGCAAACAGAAAATATTTCATTTGTCGTATAAAATTGTCTTTTCTTGTATTAAAATAATGAGCAATTCAATTTGCTCGCAATTTAATTTCTGCATTTGTGCTACAAAAAACAAAAATAATTTGACATTAACAGCAGCTGATCAGCTGCTTATCACGCTTTACCAACGCGAGGGTTTTTCATATTTTCGAAATTGAAAGCGAGAGACGCGCGATATCTAGCGCCATTGTAAATAAACACATTGACTCACATGAAATGAAAATGTTTGCGACACTCGCTTTCAAACATCGCCTCGCGGCCTCGCGCCAATGTAAATAGGACATAACATCAACAGATCTCATTATCAGCGATGTTTATCGAAAAAGTGTTTAAATGAACTAGTTATCGCTTCAACTAAGCTTTAGTGAATATTGACGATCGCTTATTTTAGTAAATTCCTTATGGGAAAATATACGCAAACTGAACGTCCGTCACTGAAAACTGAGCATAACTGAGCAGTGGAAAGACCCTATAACTGGGACCTATTAGATCGTGCTGGTCAGACGAATTTTATGAGGATGTCAAATCTAGAGCAGCGTTTACATGCAGCAAATGCCAATTTTATAAATATTGATGACGACCGGCAAGTATACGCAAAACATTATAATACACTGCGTGATTCACTTTACAGCCAATTGATAAAGGAGCCGCCACTTTCAAAGTGGTTATGTGGGCACAAATTGGTTGGTAAGTAAATAAAATGCTTTTTGAAAAAATAATGCTAATGTCGGTCCGACTACATTTAGATACGTGGCCACTGACTGATAAAGTTCCAGATGGTACTTTACTAACACTGGTTTGCCTACTGCAATATTTTAAAGCACGAATACCCATTACTTGTCTCAACTTATGTGATTTTTAACAGTTATTTTATTTAAATTATTTTAATTATTAACAACTTGTTACGACCTTTTACTTACTTATTAGGGAACGTTTTCAAATTACGTGACCAGCTTTAGTGGGGGGGGGGGGGGTGGTCTTAAAAAATACTACACAGTTTCACATGGTTGGGGTGGTGTGGAGGGGGGGGGGGGGGGTATTGGTTTTATCACGTAGTCAATTTTTTATATTTTCACGTGCACGTTCAAGTGAAGTGCATATGTTTAAATGTCAGCTGGTTAAATAAACCGATCAGCTGACGTCTTAGCGTTGCCAACTGCTGATCTTAAAAGTGTGTTATTAAAAATCAAGTCGCTTAGAATTTGTGCCAGTAAAATAATGTGGCTGTATGATCGGCTGTACAATGCATCTGTAAAATGTCACAAGGATTCTTAATCAATGCAGGCAATACAAAAAAAATCAAATGAATTTTGGGTGCCTTTAAGAGATGAGCACAAAAAGAATCCAAAGAATCTTGAGCGACTCACGCAGTTAAAAATTGAAGAGCTTGGTCAAATTGCGACGAAGAAAAATTGGGAATTTACTACGGGTAATAGAGCTTGAAAAACATCGGATTTTGAAAAAATCGATTTTTTTCCAAAATCGATGTTTTGAACCCATCGATGTTGGCCTTTCCAAGTTTAAAATGAAATATTTTAAACATTTACAATAAATTTTATTCAAATGATCTTTACAAAAAATTTTAGTTGGAAAATATGGATGAACTCTCAAAATAGAAAATAGGTCATAATTCTAATTTAATTTCAGTTGTTCAAATTAAATTAATAACAAAATAGACAATATAACAAATTATACATATATATAAATATATATTTACAGTAAGGTCATTATTCTTAAACAAATCTCTAAAACTATTTGCCGTTCTGCGTAAGCGTGCAAAACCGTCGCTAACAAAGGAGCTGCTACCTTGTTTGGTTAACAATAACTATTATTCGGAGTCTTTAATAGGTCAATTTTAAACACACATTTTGTGACAAATAAACATAAAAGAATCGTACTTTAAGGTAGTAAAATTGCATGGTTGAGCAGTGTACAGTTTGTTGTAAATTTAACTAAGTTATTGCACAAACCTTTTTTATATGAGGTGGCAACTTTTGCGTTGTTTGTTAGGTGTGTGAATGTAACAGTAAGAAAAAGAATTTAATTGATGGAAAGTCATTGAGCGTCCGATATGTAAGTTAAATTAAGACTGCATTTAATTATTTGTTTTACATTTATTATACCCCTAACCCATAAAATGGGTAAAAGGGGTATAATGGTTTTGTGTAAAAGTATGTAACAGGCAGAAGGAAGCATCTCCGACCCCATAAAGTATATATATTCTTGATCAGCATCAACAGCCGAGTCGATATAGTCATGTCCGTCCGTCCGTCTGTCTGTCTGTATGAACGCGTCGATCTCAGAGACTACAAGAGCTAGAGACTTCAGATTTTGAATATAAGTTCTCCTATACCATGAGCGGAACAAGTTTGTTTAAAATTATCGATAATTTTTCTAGTTTCCGATATACACTTGTAATCGATTACAAAAAAATCGCGAATTTGGAAAATATAATAATGGGGGTTGAAATAATGGATAACGATAGAACTTTTCTGAAAATTTCATCGAAATCGGTTAAGAAACACCAGAGATTTTGAAGATTGAAGTTTAGGTCACAGATGCATACAGACAATGACTACGCGTTATGTACAGGGTTCGGGGTATCTCCTAGTCGGGAAATCTCGACTAGAGCCTTCTTACATGTTTTACTATTGGTCCATGACGAAAACACAGTACACCATTTGCACTTTTAAAATGTAAACAAAACCAGATTTGCTATTTACGAAGTACGTAGAACAGCTGTTCAAGCAAGCTGTCATAGCAGGGCTGTCAAGCGACATGAGTTACTTGGCGGGCAAAATATTAAATATTTATTTTTTATAAGAACTACAAGAGATAAGACCTAACATATTTTTATTTTACCATTTATTAAATATAACACTATTGCCATGAGGCCAACCTTGAAAACAATGACAAAAATAGCAAATACATATTAGGCAATTTTCATTTTTGAAAGGTGGCAACTCATTTTGGCCGTTTTCGTTTTACGTATTTGCTCCGAAACATTTTACCGAAAAATGAAATCTTCCTAACTTCTGGCACACCGACGGTTTTTTTTTTAGAGATTTGAAACCTGCTTGAGCCAAAATCTCTGAAGATTTCTGGCACACCCCCGATAGTCTCTGAGATCGACTCGTTCATACATACGGACTGTATGTACGTTCATAGTCGGACAGACGGACATTCGGAACTTTAGATCAAATCAAATTACTTAAAAATATTAGAATTTCGGTTTGAGAATAATAACTTATCGACCGCCGTGGACTTAAGCGCGCATCTGCGATCCGAAATCAGCTGTCCTGCCTTGCTGAACATTCGCTCCGACTCACACGATGTTGCAGGTACACACATATATTTTTTTGTCACATTTTTAAGGACTTCTTCGTCAGTACTCCAAACAAAAATACAAGAATAATCTTCGTCTTCATCGGCATTCGGTTTGACCAAATATTGCCTTAGCATAATATTTGCGTCAGACCTATTGGTGCTAGGCTTAGCCGCAATTTTGCTTTTTAAAAATTCTAATCGTGTTCGTTTAGGTGGTTCTGGTTGTGTAAGAGGCACTAGAGACGATTTCAAGGACATAATTTTAAAAACTTCTTCTAAAGCTTATGCTTCGTCCGCATTGAAACTATGCAAAAAAAAAAAAAAAACCATCCCGTTTAAAACGCGCGACCAGCAATGTTGCGATTCGGGGAATGGTTCTTTTCTCGTATCCACCATATCTCTCAAGCATCCGTTTGTAAATTAGGTTGTCTGCTTCCAAAACGTAATCGGACCTCAGTTTTGGGCGCATCATTCCCAGTTTGTGACGGAGCTCGCAAATAATTGGAATTCCCAAGGAAATAGGAACCTTCTCGTTTGCGGAAATTTGCTGTGTCGCGTCATAAAATGGTTTTAATAAATCAACTAAATTTGAAATGGCTATAATTTCGTCCGCCGTTAGCGGATTTGGAGCTTTGTTCCTAATAAGAAGCACTTTTGCAATTGCAGAATTTAACATAATTATTCGCTGCATCATTAAAAAAGCGCTGTTCAATGGACCCTATGGGCTATCCACTTGCTGCTCTTCTTTTAATCTTGGGTTAGCAATTGTGCATGTTTAAAAAAAAAAAGAAACAATGCGTTTGCATTAACAAATTATTTCTTTTAGGCATTCCAAATTTAAAGTTTCCTGGACAACAAAGTTAAGGGTGTGTGAAAAGCAAGGCAGATTCTTGATCTCTAATAATTCGAATGATTTTTGTTATTGTAGCGTCATTATCTGTCACTACACACACAACTTTTTTATAAATGTCCCATTCATACATGATAGCCCGCAATGTTTCTGCAATGTTTTGAGCATTATGATTTGTGGGCGTCAGGAGTTTTCGTGTTGCCAAAACTGCCGATTTTAATTTAAAGTCGTTATTTACAATATGACAAGTTACTGTTATATACCCTTCGAGAGCCTTTGAAGTCCAGCAATCTGTGGTTAGCGCAACATAGGAAATATTTTGTAAAACAGATTCAAGATGCGATTTAATATCTTCATACTCATTATGAAGAAGCACATTACGAATATATTTTTTGCTGGGTATCTTGTATCAAGCATCCAACAAGTTCACTAAGGCCCAATTTCTCAGTGTGCGGTTAGTCAACTTATTCTAAGTTTAGTCGAATTTGAGTTTCTCAATGTTCGGTTAGCACTTACTTATCCGATGCCTGGAGGTCCGTTTAACACTTATACCGATGCTAAGTAACGATATATAAATATCAATACAATCATCGTATGGCGAACAGCTGACCCAAGCTGACACATGCATTGTTTATTTTTTTTATGAATCAACGTTGCAAAATGCTTATTTGAGTCTTCTAGGTCCACAAACACATGCTCCTCAACAACTAAAAAGTTTTTCCCTCGTTGCCGTTTACAACAGGGCTCATAGAAAGTTATTATATATACATTTTGATGTGCAACATGTAGCAGTTTAGGAGTCACAGGCAAAAACAAAACCAAAAGAACAGCTGAATCCCCGTTAAGGTTGGCAACACCATTCGGCGATAGTGATATACCGATGATAGGTTAGACCGCGTACACACGGTGTTTTTTTAAAGCAGCTTCTTTGGGCTTGTGGGCAAGGGAGGTGAGGAAAGCAGTGTTGGTAAAAAGTTGCACTATGACGAAGACCTGCAACTCTTAACGTGCGTTACGCTTTGTGCTCATTCCGATTTCTTGCCTGCAGGGCTGTTATTTTCAAAAATAATTTAAAATTTGGTTATTTGTTGTGAATGTTTAAGGTGACAAGGCATTAAATAAAATATATGCACAAACACCAACTTGGAATTGCTTTTAATGCAATACCAGCAGCATAAAAATCATAATAACCTTAGGCATATGCATTGCCAATCGAACATTTTATCGAAAAGAAGCAGCAACTACAAGCACCGTGTAGAAGTGAGCTGCAACTCGAAGCAACTTTCAAAAGAAAATAAAAAAGAGTGCATGCTTCAAACAAGTAAAAACGTTGCAGTCGGACGCAACCGACTGCGGAATACTTTGATACCAGTAAAAGAACGGCTGATAAGGGGGAATGCAGGAGCGAAGAGAGTGGGCCATGTGGTAAACATCGCCAGCTATAATGTTACCAAATTTGGTGACTTTAGCTCAAAAACTGTGGAAGATAACTGAACTCCCAAATTTAAAAGGTGGGCGGCAGAGGTAGGCGTGGCATCTAAATTTTTGAATCAAATGTTTTTAACTGTCACTATCTATCTGCCTACCAAGTTTGGTGGCTCTAGCTCAAAAACTGTTAAAGATATAGCCGATTCCGATTTTATAAGGCGGGTGGCTTAGGTGGGCGTGGCATCCAAAATTTTGATGCAGATCTTTGGTAGATGCTGCCTTCTATCTTTCTACCCAATTTACGGGCTCTAGCTTAAAAACTATAAGAGATATCGAAATTTCCGATTTTAAATAGTGGGCGGCAGAGGTGGGCGTGGCATCCAAATTTTTGATGCAGATCTTTTATAGATGTCACCAGTCAAAAAAATGTGGAAGATACACGCATAACCGTTTTAACAACGGCTGGGATGGATAGGGGCTTAAGGTGTGGGCGTGGCATACAAATTTTTGTTTCAATTGATTGAAGAACGTCATTACCTGACACAAAATTTGGTGGCTCTAGCCCAAAAAATGTGAAAACAATAGGCGTTTCCAAATTCTTAGTGAAGGGGGGATGGGGGCGGAATCAGGGGGCGTGGCATCCACAATTTTGATGCATTTTTTTGGGGAACGTCAATATCTATCTTGACACAAAATTTGGTGGCTCTAGCCCAAAAAATGTGAAAACATTAGGCGTTTCCAATTTCATGGAGAAGGGGGGGATGGGGCGGAATCAGGGGGCGTGGTATCCAAAATTTTGATGCAGTTATTTCAGGGACATGACTAGCTATCTAAATGCAAAATTTGGTAACTCTAGCTGTAAGAATGTGAGAAATATTTGGTTTTATCGGTTTTCTGTTATCGAATTTATCGATTTCCCAGCCTCCTAGTAGGCGTGGCACCCCAATCTTGACACTTTATCTGTCTCGCCCATAGACAAACATAATTGCAAAGTTTCAAGTCTCTAGCTTTACGGGTGTCGAAAAAAGTTGCGTTCAAACGGACAGACGGACAGACACCATGACGGACATTGCACAAAACCAAAATACTATGAGACCTTCGGTATAAAAGTATAAAAAGCAGCGTGTATAAGCGGTCTTACTTTGGTTTTGAGAAAACCAATTTGCTTAACTGCAGTATAGCTCGAACTTAATAGTTATTTTGAAGTTAACTTATTCCAAGTTTAACTGGACATTAAGACATTGAGCCTAAGTGACAAAAACCTTTGTCTTCCAGGTTACTAAATGGCTGCATATAAATTGCTATAATTTGCAGTATTGCTCGATCAATTGCATTTTTTTCGAGCCGTGCCGTTTTCATAGCACTTTGTTTTGATTAAAATGTTTATATTTTTGTTGGCAAGACTGGGCTTGGTGCCTTTAATTTATCATTTAGTTTATGCACGTTTCTTAAATGCTGGAAATAATTCGTTGTGTTACCTTTAGTTTTAAATTTAGATCCGCAATAGTTGCATATCTTGGTTTCCGCACATTTTTTAAAATGGTTCCACACAATGAACAAATCCCTTTTTTTATACATTGCGTCGACTTCTTGGGGCACTTCAGTATCTTTCTCCTTTCTGTTTTGTTCTGCAGATACAATATAATAAAAAATAATTTAAGACTATTAATTCCTTTGTATGCAAATAAATGTAAGATAAGTTTAATAGCGGCAACACTAAGACCCGTTTTACACGATGAAGTTTTTGCTACTGAAACATTCGCTTGTAGGCAAAGGGAGTAGAGGGGTAACAACTGCAAGCAATGCTTCATGACTTGTGTAGTTGGGATTTATTTTTATCATTTTGCTTTGCCTTATTCCGATTGCATGTAAACACAGAGTTGCACAGTGTTTGATGTGAATAATAATGTTATCGATACGACATATCGCACAAGCAAATATTAACGCAAATAGTAAATACATTATTGTGGCTTATAAATTATTAATAAAAATGTTTTGGACCAAAGAACTTGTTGAATTCGGGGCGAAATGTATGTTTATCGACAATAAATTTAAATCAGAATTGCGTTTACAAAGAAAACATTGAATGAAAAAGTTCATCGTGTAAATGCGAGCAGATTTGCGAAAATGTTTTAAAACAGAATGAGAAAATAAATCATCAGAAAAGTTCATCGTGTAAAACGGGTCTAAGACCGCGTGCACACGGTGCTTTTTTGAAGCATGCATTCTTGTTGATTTTCTTTTGAAAGTTGTTGCGAGTTGCAGCTCACTTCTACACGGTGCTTGTAGTTGCTGCTTCTTTTCGATAAAATTTTCGATTGACATAGCATATGCCTAAGGTTATTCTGATTTTATGCTGCTGGTATTGCATTAATAGCAATTCCAAGTTGGTGTTTGTGCATATATTTTATTTAATGCCTTGTCACCTTAAACATTCACAACAAATAACCAAATTTTAAATTATATTTGAAAATAACAGCCCTGCAGGCAAGAAATCGGAATGAGCACAAAGCGTAACGCACGTTAAGAGTTGCAGGTCTTCGTCATAGTGCAACTTTTTACCAACACTGCTTTCCTCACCTCCCTTGCCCACAAGCCCAAAGAAGCTGCTTTAAAAAAGCACCGTGTGTAGGCGGTCTAACGCTCGTAGACGCCGCATGTACAGGCGCTATGTTCGCGCCAAAATTAAATACAAACGTTGACTCATATGTACATACAAACACTGAGCTAAACTCACCTTTAAGTTATTTGTCCATAGCTTGCCGTCTCTAATATAATCTATAACGAAAATATATAAAGTATTAAATGTTCTACATTTCAGTAATGAACTTATTATTTTCTTCTAATTGAAGGCTAAAATCCTAGAGAAAGTAAAATATTGAGAAAAGCATCGATGTTTAATGGCAAAAATCGATGTTCTGGAATGTTTTCATCGACTTAATCGATGTTGGAATATTTTACCAAAACTTCGATTCATCGTCGATTAATCGTACATCCTCTAACGGGTAGTCATCGTACGGGGAGGGGGGCTAAAATTTTAAAAAATATGTGTCGCGTAATTTGGGTACTTTCCCTTATTTGTGACTTTTTAATTAGCTTTTTTAGTGTGCACTCAATAAATTAACGGTAAAAATGTTGCCAAGCAAAATATCTATAATATTATAAATACATCACAACTTTTATTTGATTCTTTTTATACCCCGAACCCATAAAATGGGTAAAAGGGGAATATTGGTTTTGTGCAAAAGTATGTAACAGGCAGAAGGAAGCATCTCCGACCCTATAAAGTATATATATTCTTGATCAGCATCAACAGCCTAGTCGATATAGCCATGTCCGTCTGTATGTATGGACACGTCGATTTCAGAGACTATAAGAGCTAGAAGCTCCACATTTTGATTATCGATAACTCGTTCCGTTTTTGAAATACACATGCGATTGATAACAATAGCGGTGTTCAACAGCTCCGTTTCATCGTTTAATGTATTGTATGTATGCTTGAAACGCTTAGCTCGTGACCGGTATTTTGTGATTCAATGCTTTTCATATTTTCGGTGACTGCGCTACAGCTGCCTGTATTAAGAAAAAGTGCCATTTAAAAGCTTCAAATATATGTTTGGGAGTCTTGCGCTTCTAAATAGTTGTAGATTCTACAGTTATGAATGAGATAATTACTAGTTTATTTTATCAAGCAAAACCAGTTCAAATCAGAGCGGGCAAACTAACGAAAAGAAACGTTTCTGAATCGTTTCGTTTCGTTCTTTGCACAGAGCGAAATACTAACAAAACCCGATAAAATGTAACTGTAATAAAATGAGTTCTGTTTAGTTTGCGTTCGTGAGAGCAAACTAAACGTAAAGCGAACTGCTCTCATCTTGAGATGCGGACAAAGGGAATCGGAACGATATGCAATCAGGGCGAATAGTTCGCAAACGTTTGCTGCTCAATTTGTATAGACTGTTTTTTTCCTCATTCCGCATACGATTCCTTTGTATATGTTTCGTTCCCAAACGTTCCAAGGCACTGCAGCTGTCGGGAGAACAATATTCCAATCGTTTTGTTAGCGCTCTTCGGCAATATAAAGTTAGTGGTTTCGTTTTCCCTCACGATAATAACCGCTACAAAACATATGAATAGTTTCTTAGCTTTCGAGAACGGTTCGTTAAACGTTTCGTTTGTTTGCCCGCTCTGGTTTAAATTACTTTTGTTTGCGGCGACCATTAATCAATTGTTTTCATACTTTTTTGCACAAAAATAAACCAAATATACTGAAAAATACTGAACATCGCGATGTATCGATAGCAAATATCGATTAAATATCGTGCTCTTCATATCTTCACATTCATGAAACATGAAACAATTTTTGTATAGTACATAGGCTGGGGTGTTTCATGGTTTCAAGAATATTTTCTATGTAAGTTGTTGTTGCCGGACGTTTCAACCATGAAACATGAAACGATGAAACGAGCTGTTGAACACCCTCAATGAAACCTGAAATTTGGAAAATGTGAAAAGTGTTTTAGAAAATCAATACAAAATAATTAAAATCTGTGGAAATTTCATCGAAATCAGTTCAAAACAAGTAAAAACGTTGCAGTCGGACGCAACCGACTGCGGAATACTTTGATACCAGTAAAAGAAAGGTTGATAAGGGGGAATGCAGGGGCGAAGAGAGTGGGCCATGTGGTAAACATCGCCAGCTATAATGTTACCAAATTTGGTGACTTTAGCTCAAAAACTGTGGAAGATAACTTAACTCCCAAATTTAAAAGGTGGGTGGCAGAGGTAGGCGTGGCATCTAAATTTTTGAATCAAATTTTTTTACCGTCGCTATCTATCTGCCTACCAAGTTTGGTGGTTCTAGCTCAAAAACTGTTAAAGATATAGTCGATTCCGATTTTATAAGGCGGGTGGCTTAGGTGGGCGTGGCATCCAAAATTTTGATGCATATTTTGGGGAACGTCAATATCTATCTTCACACAAAATTTGGTGGCTCTAGCCCAAAAAATGTGAAAACTATAGGCGTTTCAAATTTCTTAGTGGAAGGGGGATGGGGGCGGAATCAGGGGGCGTGACATCCAAAATTTTTGGGGAACGTCAACATCTATCTTGACACAAAATTTGGTGGCTCTAGCCCAAAAAATGTGAAAACAATAGGCGTTTCCAATTTCAAGGAGCAGGGATGATGGGGGCGGAAGGAGTGGGCGTGGCATTCAAAATTTTGATGCAGTTTTTTCAGGGACATGACTAGCTATCTGCGGTAAAGAGAAATATTTGGTTGTATCGGTTTTCTGTTATCAAATTTATCGATTTCCCAGCCTCCTAGTAGGCGTGGCACCCCAATCTTGACACTTTATCTGTCGCGCCTATAGACAAACATAATTGCAAAGTTTCAAGTCTCTAGCTTTACGGGTGTCGAAAAAAGTTGCGTTCATACAGACGGACACCATGACGGACATTGCACAAAACCAATATACTATGAGACCTTCGGTATCAAAGTATAAACACCAGAGAAATCGAAGAAAGACACTAGATTTTGGTAGCTGGTGAGCGGTGGAATATATTTCTGCAGAGTTGTTAATTCTCGGACTCTTGGGCTCTATTTATTTTGCTTAGGTATTTATACCCCGAACCCATGAAATGGGTAAAAGGGGTATAATGGTTTTGTGCAAAAGTATGTAACAGGCAGAAGGAAGCATCTCCGACCCTATAAAGTATATATATTCTTGATCAGCATCAACAGCCGAGTCGATATAGCCATGTCCGTCTGTCCGTCCGTCCGTCTGTCCGTCTGTCTGTATGTATGAACGCGTCGATCTCAGAGACTATAAGACCTAGAGACTTCAGATTTTGCACATAAGCTCATCTAAGTCCTAGGCAGTACAAGTTTGTTTCCGATTTTCGATAACTATTTCCGTTTCCGATATACACATGGAATCGATTACAAAAATTTCTCGTATTTGGAAAATGTAAAAATGGGGGCTGAAATAATGGGTAACGATATAACTTTTCTGAAAATCGTCGAAATCGGTTTAGAAACACCAGAGATATCGAAGATTGAAGTTTAGTCACAGATGCATACAGACAATGACCGTACGCGTTATGTACAGGGTTCGGGGTATCTCCTAGTCGGGAAATCTCGACTAGAGCCTTCTTACTTGTTTTATATTGTTTGTCTTAGTTCCCATTAAATTTTAATGGTTTTAAAAGTTTTGCTATCGAAAGCTCTGTGCGCAAAATTAGAGACATCATTTGTATTCAGAAAAGCGTTAAGGGCGGATCTGAGGGTAGATGACTTAAATTGGACTGACGTTGGTTGCTAGGGTATTACCGATTAGGTTTAGTACAAAACCTTTTTTTTTAAGACGATTTCAACCATATTAAGCTTTTTAAAGGCTGCAATTAAAGTTAGTGCTGAGAAGGCATGCTGTGAAATTAAGGTTTTTATTTGCGGAGAAGGGGTGAGACTGTTCATTCCAGGTGTATATTATTTATTTATTTATAATTACTAGCTTAAAGTTAAAATCAATGGGCTAGTAGGGGGTAAGCATGGCTGCTAGGGCCTTAAGCTAATAGTAAAGTATAAATGTGGTTCTATTTACAAGTCAGTGTTTTGTTTTTTAAGCTAAAGGTAATATTAAATTTTTACATTTTTGTTCGAAAGGGTTGTGGTCTGGAATATAGTACATCCGTGTATTTTTTTTTGTGTTGCTTTTATATTTTATGGTAGATGTTGGTTGTTTTCAGGAAATTTAGTATAAGTATGATGTTTTCTAATGATGGGTATTTAAGATGTCTATAGGGCAGTGGTTGGCAATGGTTTTGTCTATGTAGTGTTGGTTTGTGATTTTTGTATGGCCAAGTCTCAGTCTTATTAGTTTTATTTGGTCGAGCCTGAAAATGTTCTCCTGTGTTATGTTTGGGTTTATGTTTTTGTACCAGTTTGATGTTGAGTAACTCTGTATAGTAATTGTTTCTTGATTTTTAAGATATTTGTTTATGTCTGTAGTGTTAATATTGATTGTCGTAATTAGTGGAAATTCTGTTGCTGCTTTGGCGTGTGTATCGTCAAAGTCATTCCCTTTAATGTTTGCTTGGAATCCACATTAGTATTATTTTATTTGGATGGTGAGTAGTGTTTTTGGGAAGTATGAAAGGTTTTCTGTGTTTTTAATTGATTTTGATGATGAGAACGTGTTTGCGCATATTATCAATTGTCCCCTATTGCGTAGTATTGTTTTTAATGTATGTATGGCTATTAATTCTGCCGTGAAAATTGAGGTGTAACTTCAGAGAATCCCTCTTTTTATGACTGCGTCTTCTGTAGGTGTTGTGGGAGGATTCGGACACGTCAGTATAAGCGAAACGAAATTCTAGGAATACAAGTGGGTTTGTGGTTTTCTTGGTGTATTGGTGTAGGGAGGTGTCTATAGATTTTGGGTTAAAGTGCCAAGGGGGCTTATTTGTTTAAATTATTTTAGTGGGTTTTAAGGGGATGATGTGGGTGAGGCAGGTGTTTATCGTTCTTGGAATGGCTGAGTTAACTTTTTGTACGTATTTGGGTTTGTTTATTATTGTGCGCATTGGTGAGTTTTTGGCTGTTTCGCTTGTTAGGAAGTTGATTCTATATGTAAGTTGTAGAATGTTGGCTTGGTTGTTGACCGGTATCGTTCTATATGCACCAAAAGCTGTTCTTATTCCACTGAATCAATCAATAATAATTGGATGCCATAATTGATTGATTGCGATGAAATATGAGTTTGTAGTCTATTATTGAGATGATAAGTGTTTTGAAAATGGAAATCGGGTGGATGTGTTTCAATTAAATTTTGGGGTTGAGAGGCATTTTATTATATTAAGTGTTTTGTGAATTGTTGGGATGATTTTTACTATGTGTGTGTCCCATTTATATCTTTAGTTAAAGGCAAGTCCTGGGATTCGTATGTTAGTAACTTTTGGTATTGTGTAATTGTGTGTTGCTATTTGTGCCGTGCAATTGTGTTTTTGGCAAATGTGCATTTGTTTGGTGACAGGGTAGTCCCGGATTTGGTGCACCAGTTTTCTATGTTAGTAAAGAGTAAGTTTAGGTCCTATTGGCAGTTTTGATTTTAGTGTGGTTTATAATTATGTGGAAGTCGTCTGCAGAGGCGCAAGATTGCTTATTATAGGCTATGAGAAATAGGGTTACTGAGATCGGTGATCCCTGTGGTATTCCGCTGTGTAGTGTGTGGGTGTCTGAGGTGCGGTTACCAACTCTTGTTTTAATTTTCCTGTTTGTCATGTAATTGTTGACAAAGTTTTATGTGTTCGGGCCAATTTTTCACGATGGAGTGTATACCCACTCTATCGAAAGCTTTAAAAAGATATGATAGAGCTGTGGCTTTTTTTTTCGAAGTAGAGCTCGTTATCAGATGGTCTACGTAAAGTAGACTGTCTGTAACGGACTTTCCTTGTTTGAAGCCAAGTTGATTGGGGTGAATGAGGTTGTTGGTGGTGACATACCACCAAATCCTTTTGGACTTTATGGATGTTTTGTCGGTGTTGGGCATTAAAATGGGTATTGTTAAGTTGGTTTTGTACGTCTGTGGAAGGAAGTTTTGTAGGAAATTGTGAAAGTGGTTAAGGATTCTTTATTTGGGGAGGAGTTTTTTATCATAGGGTATGATATGCGATCTTTACCGGGTGTTTTGCCTGAGAGTTTGTTAAGTGCAGATTGTATTTCAACCATTGTTATTTTTGTTTTAATCAATTGGGCTAATTTTGAGGTTGTGTTATTTGTTGGTGTGCCTATAGTTGAGTGTTTGGTGTTAAAAAGTTGGGATGAAAAGTGTGTGACGCTGGATTTGTTTTGCCAGTGTTGGGCGAAGGTGTTGGCTATTTCTTGATTTGATTTTATGTTTTGTTGGATTGGTGGGTCATTAATGGAGTGTATGGCTTGGGAATGGTTTAGACCGCAGAATCTTCTGATGTTGGATCATATTCTAGAAGTGGGTGTTTTGGGGCTTATGTCACCTGAAAATTGCGCTATGGTCTTTTTTTTTTGATATTTTAATTTCTCTTTTGTAACGCGCGTTAGTTTTCCTAAATGCTATTATGTATGTCTGGCTAATGTTTATTTTTACTGTTTGCCGTGCTTTGATTTTGCTTTTGTCAAATCTTTTAGTGTGTTGTTCCAACATGGGACATTGTTTGGACGGGTTTTACTCCCTGTTTGCGGTAAACTGTAGTGGGCTGATTGTACTGTTTGGAGTTTCTTTGTTTATGTTTGTTGATGAGTTAGTTTTCGTGATAAGTTCTTTTGTAAGGTAGTTGAATTTTTGCCAGTCGGCTTTGTCTAGGTTTAATTTTGTTTTCATCGGATCTGAGTTGTTTTGCTCGAATATTTTAATTATTATTGGAAAGTGGTCGCTTCCGTTAAGGTCGTCAGCTCTTTCCCATGTCGTGTCGACACCCGTAAAGCTGGAGACTTGAAACTTTGCAATTATGTTTATCTATGGCCGGTACAGATAAAGTGTTAAGATCGGGTTGCCACGCCTACTAGAAGGCTGGGAAATCGATAAATTCGATAACTGAAAACCGATTAAACCAAATATTTCTCACATTCTTACAGCTAGAGTTACCAAAATTTACACGCAGATAGCTAGTGATGTCCCTGAAAAAACTGCATACTCCTTCCGCCCCCATCCTCCCTGCTCCTTCAAATTGGAAACGCTTATAGTTTTTACATTTTTTGTGCTAGAGCCACCAAGTTATGTGTCAAGATAGGTAATGACGTTCCCCAAAAAAAGGAATCAACATTTTGGATGCCACACCCCCTAATTCCGCTCCATCCCCCCTTCTACTTGAAATTGGAAACGCCTATAGTTTTCACATTTTTCTGAGCTAGAGTCACCAAATTTAGTGTCAGGTAATGACGTTCTTTAATCAATTGAAACAAAAATGTGTATGCCACGCCCACACCTTCCGCCCCTATCCATCCCCGCCGTTGTTAAAACGGTTATGCGTGTATCTTCCACATTTTTTTAACTGGTGACATCTATAAAAGATCTGCATCAAAAATTTGGATGCCACGCCCACCTCTGCCGCCCACCTTTTAAATTTGGGAGTTAAGTTATCTTCCACAGTTTTTGAGCTAAAGTCACCAAATTTGGTAACATGATAGCTGGCGATGTTTACCACATGGCCCACTCCCTTCGCCCCTGCATTCCCCCTTATCAACCGTTCTTTTACTGGTATCAAAGTATTCCGCAGTCGGTTGCGTCCGACTGCAACGTTTTTACTTGTTTTAACTGGTGACATCTATAAAAGATCTGCATCAAAAATTTGGATGCCACGCCCACCATTTAAAAACGGAAATTTCGATATCTCTTATAGATTTTAAGATAGAGCTCGTAAATTGGGTAGAAAGATAGAAGCCAACATCTACCAAAGATGTGCATCAAAATTTTGGATGCCACTCCATTATATAATAGGGCCACCAAACTTGGTAGGAAGATAGATGGTGACAGTTAAAAACATTTGATTCAAAAATTTGGATCCCACGCCTACATCTGCCGCCCACCTTTTAAATTTGGAAGTTAAGTCATCTTCCACAGTTTTTGAGGTAAAGTCATAAAATTTGGTAACATGATAGCCCGGCCCACTCCTTTGCAAGCAGACTCCTTACCATCCGTTGTTTTACTGCTATCAAAGTATTCCGCAGTCGACTGCAACGTTTTTACTTGTTTTATTTTGTTGTTTCTTCTTTGCATTTCTTGGAATTGAACAGTCTTTGATTTGCGTTCTTGTTCACGTCAGTTTACCAGTGCGTTTTTGCTTATTTGTATTGGACGTGTAATTCGAAGCGTAATTATGAAAACTTTAAAATGAGTAATTTCAAAAATATGTTTGGTAATGAAAGTGACGTAGGAGAAATGCGGTTAAACTCATCACGCAATACATCAGAATTCAATGGTAAGAGTAACATTTTTTCAAATCAAAATAGTTAATAACTTAAATTGTTTGTCTTTAAGATAACCATGAAAACATGCCTGTTAACACAACCCTGGAACCGAATCGCACCTCAGACAGATAGTATGAACAGAATGGTAAGATAAGTAATGGTAAAAAAGAATTAAAAAAAAAAAACTAAATCGTCCTCTTTACAGAAACGCTCAAAGAAATTTTAAAGAATACTGTGGAATCGAAGCAGTCAATGAAAGGTAAAGTTCAAAGAAAAGTTATTTTAAGGGAATTTATTAAGCCCGAATACTCGATTTCTTTTAGATTTGATTACTAGAGTTAGCGCAAAATGGTTTCAAACTTCGAGGAACGTCATTCCAAAAAGGAAAAAATTAATTTTAATTCATTTAATTAATTGTTTAGTTTGAGTTGATTATTTTTATTATTTATTTAATTATTTCGCTATTTTGATTTAATTTTTGTTCTTAATGGCGAAACAAACAAAAAACTTTCTTGAAACTCATAAACTTTTAAATAATAAGCAGTCAGAGTTCAGAAATAGAAGCTGCACGACAGCAATAATTAAAATAGTTGAGGACATTAGAACAAAAATGAACAATAGTGAAGTAACCTTTTTAACGCTACTTGATTTTAGTAAGGCTTTTGACAGGGTTAACCATGAGATTCTCCTAACCAAGTTAATGAAATTATTTAATTTTTCCCCTACTGCAATTAAATTGATGCCCTCTTACTTAACCAATAGAACACAAGCAGTAATTGCAAATAAGTCGAGATCAAATGTTCTAGTCAATGCACGTGGTGTTCCTCAGGGATCAGTACTAGGCCCGCTTTTGTTTACAATGTATGTTGATGATCTGCCTAACGTCCTGTCTATGTGTGATGTCCATATGTATGCTGATGATGTGCAAATGTATGTGAGTCGTCCTCTTAGTCAAATAAATGAATGTTTTAGATTAAGCAATTATGATCTGTCCTGTGTGTCTAAGTGGAAAGTAACAATGGTGTATGTCTAAATCCGTCTAAGTCTAAATGTATAGTTATCTACAAAAAGTACCTGAACACGGACAATTTAAGTAAACTTGTAATTGACAATGCAGAATTCAGCTATGTATATAAGGCTTATAACTTAGGCATTACAATAAACAATACTCTCTCCTGGAGAGACCATACAAACAAAGCTGTAGGCAAGACATACGGTGTCCTACGCCAACTGTCTTTGGCACAACCATTTTTGCCAATTAACATTAGAATGACGGTTGCAAAAGCATTAATTATTCCAGTCTTAATGTATGGCATAGACATTTTTTGTAAGTGTGACGCCGCACAGTGGGGCTTTTGCTCATTTTGCATTGCAAAAATCATAACTTCTAAACTAATAAGGCGATTTAAAAAATTTAAAAGACAATTAATAGAAAACTTCTCAAACTTTAAAATGAATGCTCGGCAAGAGTGCCAGGTGCTTTAATATTCAAGGTCAAAGTTAAGAAATATTTTCGAAAATATTTTACCTGCAAAATTCAAAATAAAAACGTTTGTTTTTAATCAAAGCTGAAAATTGTTTATAAGTTCAATGACTATATCTCATTTTTAGTTGTTTTTATTCGATTTTATAATTTAAATACAAAAAAAGAAATCAAAATTTTTATTTTTGGGTGATTTTTTGAGGTTAGATTTTAATATTTGCTATTGATGGCTGATTTCCAACAAAATAATCATCAACATTAAGGTTATTAAGGTTAATATCTAATAAACTTAACATTTCGGAACTATAGTTGCTATCTTCCAAATCCTTTCGTGATCGCACATGTCTCAGCGATGCAAGAAGTGGATCCGATGAGGCTGCCAGCATGTTAAAAAGGTCTTCATTTTGTCGAACCCGAGAAATTTTGCACGTATTAGTGTATCTGAACCTTTTGTAGTCCTTGTTTTCACATTTCTGTGCTTCTTCGGACAGCTCTCCAAGTGGTAAGCACTGATACTCTATTAAGTCCTATCCATGAGCCAAAATCCTATGTAACGTGGGGGTAAGTTTTTTCTGAGGATACAATTCAGTCAAAAGTTGAGATTTTTTTATGCGTATTCCGCAAATTTTGCACCATTTATCATTTCTTTGCAGCTTATAACATTTAGGATAACAGCCAACCTTTCAATGATCTCATGATTAACACCTGTTATCAAAGATATAATTTTATCATTTTCAAAAAATCTCCTCGAAGTATTTCCATCATTCGTATTTCCGTATCCGTGCATTGAGCAGTCAACTTTTAATCCTAGCTTCCGAGAGGATTCAGCTTGTATAACTTCCTTTCTACTCTGTATATCCTCACGAGGTGTATTATCAGTTTTTGTTTCTCCTGGCCGTGGAAGTGTGTAGGCTAGCTTCAGAATAAATTCCTTACACTTTATTCTGCAAGGCAACGGAGAAATTTCATATTCGTAGCAGTTCTCCTCACCCGTTGAATTGTCTAAACTGTGAAAGTCTTATTGAGTTTTTTTTTACAAATTGGACACCTCAAAGTTGAGGAGGTGTTTGTAATTTAATTTAAGACTTTTCCATCAATCATTGTCAGGAATAAATCAAACTTAACCTTGAATGTTTTTCCACTCTTGGTTTGAAAAACAGTAGGTTTCAGTTGGCTAATTTGATTTTGTATGTCGCTTATAGTTGATTTAATCAATTCAGAGGACTCCTTCTCATATTTGAAGAAAATAGGTCGACAATAATGAATCGATGATGGTCGAAGATTTCTCCAATGTTCAGAAGATTCACTCCTTAGGCGTAAGGGAACTACAGAAGCCATAAACATATTTTCATCAGAAATAGTTTCGTCTTCTGTGTTTATAATTTGTTTGTATACGCTTTGTCAGACGATCCATCACATCCCCACTTATTGAGTAGAGTCAGATTTTCAGGAAGAAGCTCGACCTCTCCATCAGGCAAACTTTCAACTAGACGCATAGCAGTGTGATCCATTAAATCCTGGAGTTTTACTTCTGCAGATGTCTCTGTTATTATTGTATTAGGTGGCACTGCTTCCTTTTTGGCAAATACAATTTTTTTATATCCGGAAAGAACGTTAACGTTATGTTTTTTTAAGGAGCAGCGTAAAATATCATATTTCTCCTTAGTCAATGCCAAGTTCATAAATAGGGAAAACGCTTCATTATCTGTGTACTTAATTTCGACTGAGTTTGGTGGCGTTGGAATACTTTCCTTAATCCTATTCACCCATAAAGGACTGGCGATCTGCACAGCTTTCGATATTGTCGCTTTTGTCCTCGCTTGTTCGTTCGCATACTTGGATGATAGTGCTTCCGACAGATTTTCTGTTGTAAAGCTTTCCGTAGCATCCGCGAGCTTACGTTTCTTTGTAAAAGCTGAACTCTCTTCCATAGTTTTTTGCGGCCTTCCTCTTCCTCGGCTAGTCGATGGGTAAACTTCTTCCTCTTCTGAATATGCGAATGTTGTATATTCCTCCAACCATCTTTCATGCTTTTTTATGAAAGCCGGCATAGTTCTGTAGACCAAGTTGCATTGTCGCTTCAAGTTAGCGTGAATGAATTTAATTTTTGTCTTTAGCTCCTTACTAGCGTTTTCGAGTACGCCAATCTCTTTAAGCAATGCCTTTTCGAAATCATTTATATTTTCAGAAGAACGACAAACATCAAAAATCTTTGAATTTTTTAAATCCATTATTGCGCTTTTATATAAAAATTTCGTGAAATATATTGAAAAATACTCTTTAATCGGAAATTTTTTTAGAGTGTTTCCTCTTATGACGTAAGAAATAACTGTCGCCATCAAGTGAAATATTTTGCACTATATACCATATATTTTGAGTAAGCTAGGTAAGAAAGCAAAATTGGTATAACCCTTTTTCAATTAGTTATGTAAAAAACATAATAAACATTCAAAATAGGTAAATGGGGAAATCAAAAAAAAAATATATATATCCTGTAGTGGCGCAACTTTCCATCAACTAAAATTATATTTACCTGCCTCCTCAGACCTTTTCCAAGCAGGTAATTGGAAATTCAACATTTCTTAAAGGGATTTTCAATATATATTCAGGTATGTCAGCAATGTTATCAATTAACAACACGCACGCTACAGCCAAATTTGTATGCGCTCTTCTTCTTCGTTATACCTGCCGCGTGTTTTTAACGCGAGGTATCCCAAGATTTTTGGCTTAGGTTTCCAGATTTAGATTTTCGCAGATTTAGACTAAATACATATGAAAGGTATATATTATAGCTATTAAAAGCAGAGCTGCAAACCCCCTATAAAACGACTAGGGTTCGGTTCGGGCTCCGAACCCTAGGTTGAAAATTCGCAGAGGTTCCAAAACCGGGTTCTGAATATTTTGGAACCCAGGGTTATGTTCCAAACCCGGGTTCGTCGAGGAAGAAAATGAAAAACATTGGAAGTCATTGACCAACAACGTTAATTTCTCTAATGCCAATAAATAACAACAAGGGATAGCTCAAAAAAGCGTACAACAAATTTTTTCTGAGAAATTTTAGCAAGTGGCGCATTAATGCCAACTTATGCGCAGACACCGAGTAAGCAACAACAACACACAAATATAAGATAACAACGTAATACATACTTGTCAAACAAAATGCTTATGGAAGAGCTATCACAATACTAATAAAGAAAATACACTAATACAAGTAAGGCAGGTATCACTGCACAGATTTTTATATACATTTAAACGACAAGAAAAAGTAATAATAATGACCAGCACTCATATAGGGTTGTGCGAAACTGATTGTTACACACGCTTATGTTTAAGTGCAGTCTGCAAAAAAACTAAAAAAATCCTTGAAATTTCGTTGCCCAACAACAAATATAAAAGAGATCCGTTACTTTGCTGCTGAGCATGGGCACTGAAGAGACGAACAAAAAATAAAATATTTTATTTTTTTGCATCGCTTATGGAACGAGCAGTTCTACGCAAACTGCTCGCCTATGCCTGAGAGCCATTACATATACAAAGTTGGTATAGGAGTTATGGGTAGCGACATCACTGCTTTATATTCACTCATATTCAACTTTACATTTTTATACATTCAGCTTTAAAAAAAATCGGAAGATCTGTTTCTAAACAATTTACTGCAAACACCCGTTAGGGATTAATGAGCATAAGAAAACCAAAAAAAAACAAGTAAAAACGTTGCAGTCGGACGCAACCGACTGCGGAATACTTTGATACCAGTAAAAGAACGGTTGATAAGGGGGAATGCAGTGGCCCATGGAGTGGCCCATGTGGTAAACATCGCCAGCTATCATGTTACCAAATTTGGTGACTTTAGCTCAAAAACTGTGGAAGATAACTTAACTCCCAAATTTAAAAGGTGGGCGGCAGAGGTGGGCGTGGTATCCTAATTTTTGATGCAGATCTTTTGTAGATGTCACCATATAAAATCTTCCTACCAAATTCGGTGACACTAGCTTGAAAAATGTGAAAACTATAGGCGTTTCCAATTTCAAGTATAAGGGGGTTGGGGGCGGAATCAGGGGCGTGGCATCCAAAATTTTGATGCATTTTTGGGGAACGTCAATATCTATCTTCACACAAAATTTGGTGGCTCTAGCCCAAAAAATGTAAAAACTATAGGCGTTTCCAATTTCTTCATGAAGGGGGGATGGGGGCGGAATCAGGGGGCGTGGCACCCAAGTTTTGATGGGGAACGCCAGTACCTATCTTGACACAAAATTTGGTGGCTCTTGCCCAAAAAATGTGAAAACTATAGGCGTTTCCAATTTCAGGGAGAAGGGGGGATGGGGGCGGAATCAAGGGGCGTGGCATCCAAATTTTTGATGCATATTTTTGGGGAACGTTAATATCTATCTTGACACAAAATTTGGTGGCTCTAGCCCAAAAAATGTGAAAACTATGGGCGTTTCCAATTTCAAGGAGCAGGGATGAGGGGGCGGAAGGAGTGGGCGTGGCATCCAAAATTTTGATGCAGTTTTTTCAGGGACATGACTAGCTATCTGCGTGCAAAATTTGGTAACTCTAGCTGTAAGAATGTGACAAATATTAGGTTTTATCGGTTTTCTGTTATCGAATTTATCGATTTCCCAGCCTCCTAGTAGGCGTGGCACCCCAATCTTGACACTTTATCTGTCTCGCCTATAGACAAACATATTTGCAAAGTTTCAAGTCTCTAGCTTTACGGGTGTCGAAAAAAGTTGCGTTCATACGGACAGACGGACAGACACCATGACGGACATTGCACAAAACCAATATACTATGAGACCTTCGGTATCAAAGTATAATTAACAGATATCTAGTATAAACATTTGTACGTATGTATGAATATCTGTAGGTGTTATTTTGTCTCCTCTTTACTGAGTAACACATGGAAATTCGAATTTTGACAAAGTTACATACATTCAAATATTAAGCATATATATTTTTTTTTGGACCGAACCCTTAAATCAAAATGGAACCGGTTCGGTTCACGGTTCCGATACGTTGTATTGGTTCGGTTCAGGGTTCGGTTCCACACATCGTGGAACCCGCAGAGAACCGGTTCCACAGGGTTCGGTTTCGGACCGGTTTGCAGCTCTGATTAAAAGTATGTGGTTGACTCTGCGATATACTTTTTAGTTATATTCCACGAAAGTTAAAAATATACCAAAATTTAGTGTATTTTTTGAACGCTTCTAATTTGATAAGTATTTCAGCTATATTTGAAATTTATATATCAAAACACAGAGATTAATGCTTTTCAGATAAAGTAAAAAGATCTAAGATCGGTTGTTTACATCGCCCAATATTCAGGTTGAAAGTGCTGAATTTTCGAATAAATTGTCATTTATTCGTACTCACGAAAAATTTCTCAACTTTGAGGGGCTCTACCACCCACAATTATTTACCGATTTAAAAAATCTTTGGGATCCATAATCCTTGAAGTATTCTCTATCGATTACATATATCATTTATGCCAAACGCGTTCATGAAAAATATGATTTTCGCAACGCTATTCGGGCAGAGGCCCCACTGTGCGCCGCCAGCCAGCAAAAGATGAAAGTTGACTTTAACAGCATAGCCAGATTTGTGTTTTCACTAGGTCGTACAGATCACGTTACTAGATTTGCTAATAAAATATTTGACTTGGACATGAATAACTGGACGAATTATAAAATTTTAATTCAGCTTCACAAAATTATTTTTACTAAGACTCCAGATTACTTGTTTGAGAAGTTGCGTTTCAATCTGCCGCAGAGGACCAATAATATTGCTTGCTTTAGAACCAAACTCTCTTGTTCTAATATACACTTCTTTATCTGGGCTGTCCGACTATGGAATCAGTTACCACCTTATTTGAAGACAATTAGTAGCGCACCATTGTTTAATAATAAATTGAAAAGTTATTTAAAAAATCAAAATATTACCAATAGGCGTGTATTTCCAAAATTTTAAATTAATTTATAAGAATAATTGTTTTAAATGTTTGCTTTTTGATGTAATTTGTTTTATTTAAGTTTCAAATTGTAATTATAGTTTCTAAAAGTTAAGTTTAACAGTTTTTAATGAAAAACCTGATTATGACTAGTGCATTAATTTAAAAGTGTAAAACGTGTAGAACTAGGAATATTTAAATAAAATTAAATTAAATATTATACTAATAATTTTCTTAATTTTTAAACAATAATAATAATTAAAATAATTAAAATAAAATGTGACTAAACTTCAATCTTCGATATCTCTGGTGTTTCTAAACCGATTTCGATGAAGTTATATCGTTACCCATTATTTCAACCCCCATTTTTGCATTTTCCAAATTTGAGAAATTTTTGTAATCGATTACATGTGTATATATCGGAAACGGAAATAGTTATCGAAAATCGGAAACAAACTTGTACTGCCTAGGACTTAGATGAGCTTATGTTTAAAATCTGAAGTCTCTAGCTCTTATAGTCTCTGAGATCTACGCGTTCATACAAACGGACAGACGGACATGGCTATATCGACTCGGCTGTTGATGGTGATCAAGAATATATACTTTATAGGGTCGGAGATACTTTCTTCTGTCTGTTACATACTTTTGCACAAAACCATTATACCCCTTTTATCCATTTCATGGGTTCGGGGTATAAAAATGTACAAGTCGTATTCGGGTAAAATTATAGGCATTTTCAAGGGTATTTTATGCACAACATTTATCATTTAGCCGCATCAAAATACTGCTTTTACTTTTGCTGAAATCTGAGTTTGAATTGCTCGTCGCGAAAACCACTTCTGTTTTTGTCACGTTCGTACGCGTCGATTTTTTTCAAAAATCTCGAAATCTAATTGTTACCTAAAATCGACCTTAGCACCAATTGTAGGGCTAATAATAAGATCAACAATACAGTGAAAAAGGAATTTGGAAATCCGTCTTATTTTGACCTTTTTACCACTTGCAATGCGTACGACCTTCACGATCGACACCAGAAAAATGCTCATATGTCACTTCTGTATATAAATACGATACAATCATCCTAAGGCGAACATCTGACTCAAGCTGACACTTGAATTGTTTATTTTTTTATGAAGCAGAATTCCAAAAGGGTTATTTGAGTATTCTAGGTCCATCAGTATAAGTGTTAAACAGACCTCCAAGCATCGGATAAGTAAGTGCTAACCGAACATTGAAAAACTCAAATTCGACTTAACTTATTTCAACTTCTCAGTTTTATTAATTTTTTTAAATCTTTTTCATTTTAAGATTAAGATGCCAAAAAGACCAAGATCTCAACTTTCTACATAGAAAAAGTTTACAGGCTAGGGCAATAGAAATACGTCGTGATGGATAATCTTCACCGGAAACTGAAAATCGTCTTGCAAGTCAGAGAGAATACGCGTTGCAATCCCGTGCAAGACCCCCTGATCAAAATTTTGCGAACGTCTAAACGCAGCGGGTTCAAGAACAAAGTTTAATAACCTCTCAAGTCCGAGCGATCGCCGGAATATATGAATGTACTGTACGCGCATATTTAGAACGATTGCATCAAATGTCTTAATTTTTTAAATGGGTACAACAACCGTGCGAAGCCGGGCCGAGAAGCTAGTACAATATAAAAAAAAAAAAACAAATCATTTCAAATAACATTTAGGAAACCGCAGGGACTCCTCTTTGGATTATTATCGGAACTCGAAACCAATCCCAAAACACTCCATTTAGGTTATCTAGTTAAGGAGTCCCTTTCCAAAAAAACATAGGCGAATAGAGGAGTCCGCACGGAGTCTTTGCGGGTTATCTGAGGGAGCATTCAGGGACTCCAAATCACTCATTTAAGGAGTCCCCAAGGCACACTTTTTTCATATATTTTAAAATACACATTTCTTCCGAAAATATGCTCCTTATCGACACTTTTCGGAGCCTCCCTTGGAGGCTCACCGCACCGAACAGGGAGTCCTAATAGAGCACCTTGCGGACCCCGATGGTTAGCTGGGTAGTTGTCGTGCGTGTGAGTCCAGCTCTTGATCGAAAGCCCAAAGAGGTGGCTCAAAGCTTGATCAAAGCGCGCACATTGCTCTTATGCTACGAGCGTAAATTCAAAATAATTTGAAATCACGCTTGCAGCATGTGGCTTTGTTGTTGCCTATTTACGCTTTGGGAAATATTGGGCAGGCTGTGTCAAATGCTGAGTGTTCTGTGTTGTTGTTAAACGATTTGCAGTTAATGCACGTTTTTATTGCGTTGCATTGTTCGTTTGTTTCTTTGTCGAGGTGCGCTTTTTTGGCACAGTATGGGCTGACTTTTGGGTTTTTGCATACGTTTTGTGAGTGTCCGTAGCGCATGCTGTTGTTGCAGCGAAGTGGTAATGGGATGAATGGCTTCCGGCCTACTCACTCGTATCCAATTTTGATGGTTTCTGGTGGTGTAGGAGTTGCGAGGGTCAGGATGATAGGCCCGTTTCGATCATGTTAGCGTTGTCTTTTTTCATTAGTTCCTAACCTCGCTCACGTTTTGCCGTTTAAACTCTCTTTATATCTCTTCTTCGGCTATTCCTCTGAGATCAAATACAACGATTTTTGTGAACATACCTCGGTCATGTTTAGTGTGATAAACTTTTTTCTGTGTGTTTGTTGTAATGATGTCAAATATTACATAATCAAAAATTTAAATTACCTAATAAAAGAATTAAATTGTGACTGCTATGACATTATCACATATCGCACGAATCAAAGCTAGTAAATACCCTTATTGTTAATTTACCTTATTTAATTATATAATAATAATTAATATATATGTATATATATTTATATTTTTTTATTTTGCTGCAAAGGAAGTTATGCTGACAACTCCAAAATAAGAAAGCCCGATGAATACGATTTGATGTTACACCTCAAGTTTCCCGAGAATGATAAAATTATTGTGAGAAAGGATCCCAAAAAACCCGGCAATGTAACCTTGGACATGACAAAGGTTCTAAATGTTCTGCAGAATCACCAGCATAACGAATTAACATATACCCAACTAAAAAACTTGGTTACAAGTGCGAATTTGCTCCTCGAGGATAAGCTCCAGAATATGTTAGATGGAGCTGTGACACGAGCTTTAAATCGAATGAACCACCAAATAACGGTCAATGGAAAAGTCTCAAAAATAACATACACAAGATGTGGTCCAGCACACACGATGTCCATCAGTGAACAAAATATAAAATACTCCGTGGATTTTGTGCCAGCTATTAGATTAGACTCAAATCAAAATATTTTGGGCCCAGAACAAAGTAAATATTTCAAAAACATTCGCTTTTGGGAGGCAATACCTAAACCCTTAAAGCCATTTCAAAAAAATAATGTCTCTTTCCGGGCTTCCTACTTTGATGCCGAGAACGTTATGCTTAAAGACAAAAATCGGTTGAAGGATACCATAAGATTTGTCAAGAAATTTCGTGATAGCCACCAGAATATGACCAACCTGAAAAGCTACTACATCAAGACCATTCTGCTATGGCAAGTTAAAGAGCAGCCTGATTCCTATTGGAATAGTCAGCCACTAAAGGATATCTTGATCGATGTGAGTGTTTATTATTAAATAATGGCGCTGTTCAATGCAAGTCAAGGGTTCTTTTTATTAATTTGCTATTTTTTGTATAGATGTTTAGACAGTTAAAAAAATCGTTGGCAACGTCTAATAAAAATGGCAAGCTGCCTTTCTTTTGGGACCCCGAACTAGATTTGTTTGCTGGATTTAATAAAAATCAACGGGATGATATGTTCAATTGCGTTACGGGGAAGCTTTATTGGCTCGAAAAAGCAGATGGCAACTTGACAAAAGACATTCATCAAAATGTGACATGCTTGTTTAGTATGGATGCACCTAAATTAAGTGTAGCTCTAAAAGTAATAAAATTATGCTTAAACCAATAGGTACACGTCTGGAGCGGGAGAACAAGAATAGCCCGATGGATGAAGACGCAGTCAAACTAAATCCAAAGCCACGGTCAATGGAGTGTAATTCCCCTGCCCCAGATCAGAAACCGAATTCCAAATGGGACTGTGTCATGTCATGAAATAGTCAAAATGAGTGAAAAGAATTTATTACCAGAAACAATGTGAAGAAAACAGTTTGTTACATAGCTTTTAATAATTCGTTGGTGGCCTATTTCTAGAAAACGCGTGTTGTCCTCCTTATTAAGTCTCTTACAAGCCGCCACCGGAACGATCAACGCTGATCTTCTGCTTAAGATTTGCCGCTTCGTGCTTCTGCTCTTCTAACTCGGCCATGCGAGCGAAGCGGGAATAAGCCACATCGCCCGTTTTTACCGCTGACATCATCTGCGCAATTTAATGTGTTTTGTATACATGTATTTTATGTACCTTGTGAAATACATACGAATTTAAATCTGATGTAGAAACTTACCTGCAGATATTCATCAAGCTCCACCTGGCCGTTCATGTTAGTGTCAATCTCCTTGAGAATGTCGTGCAGCTGCTCGCCGGAGACGTCGGCATCTCCGAAGTTCTTCATTGCACGACGTATGTCGTTGATAGAGACGTACCCCTTCTTGTCTTTGTCAATGAGCTCAAAGCGTTTGACATATGTTTGTATCTCTTCCTTGGACAGCTTGATAGGAATTCTCTCCTTGGATGTACGATTGATCGCATGACCCATTTCGTTAGCCAGGAACTCAGTGGCTAGCTTGATCTGGCGTTGTTTTTCTTCCTTAGACCACTGCAGCTCCTCTCCCATAATGTCCACGACGGTGGGCAACGCCTCCGAAGCCGCCTGGACGTTGAGGAAGGACAAACGCATTCGACGTGCAATCATATCGACAGCAGTGCAGGCGTACTCACGCACGCCATAACGAATCTCCGCATCTATATAGGGAAATTCGGGATGGATACGATTACCGATAATGGGCCAGCGTTTCCCGGTAAGCGATGCCATCTTGGCGACAGCAAAGGCGCGATCACCATACGACTTGGCAAGGTGCTGAGCCACTTCGCATTCCAGTCCGAAATCTTGCACCAAGCGTATGTACATGGTCGGCGTCCAGCCCTGTCCGCCCTCAATTTTCAAAAACGACGTGACGGCCTCAGGGCGTTCCGGCTTTAGGTTGCAGGCTTGCAAAGTTTAAGGATTTATTTGTACTGTTTGTGAATTATTTTAAAGCTGAAGATAAGTATGATAAGTTACCTTTAACGGCCGCATCAACAGTGTGCTCTGCCATAGCTCTGTAAGTGGTCCACTTGCCACCGGCGATAGTGATCAGGTTGGAGGGGCTGACATGGACAATATGATTGCGCGCAAGGGATTGTGTGTCGTCTTTGTTGGGGTCAGAGACAAGCGGGCGGATGCCGCTCCAGGCGGACAGAACGTCACCACGACGCACCTCAACGTCGGCATTAAGATAATTTTTAATTTCTCTCAGAATAAACTGTATCTCGTCCTCAGTGGGAGTGGGACTGTGCGTTATTTCGCAGGGTAAATCTGTGGTGCCTGCAATCGTTTGGCGTTGCCAAGGCAGGAAGAAAATCACACGACCATCAGACGTCGAGGGATCAAGCAGACCCATCTGATCGGGACTGTAGTAGCCGGGCAAAACAATATGTACACCAGAGCTCGGACAGCAAATGCTCTTCACCGTCGGATCATCCATTTTGCGAATGGAGTCAGTAAAAGGACCGGTGGCATTGATGATGCATTTGGCCTTAACGGTGAATTCCTTGCCCGTTATATGATCTTTGACCTTAGCGCCGCACAGTACCTTCTTCCCAGTGCCATCGTCCTTCTTGAGCAGCTCCTTGACTTCCACATGATTGCACACAGTGGCACCATGGCGCGCCGCAGTCAAAGCCACCGCAAGGCACATGCGCGCATCATCCTGCTGCCCGTCGTAGTAAACAATAGCGCCACATAGCTTGTCCTTCTTTAGCATAGGGAATAGCTCCAATGCGTCCTTCTTTGACAGTAAGTACGAACTTTTCACATTACGATCGCCGGCTACCATATCGTATGCCTTAATGCCCACCCAGAAGTACGGCACCTGCCACCACCTAAAAATTGATAAACAAAAAAATCAAAAACAATATACACACTCTACAATATGTTATTTACGTGTAGACGGGCAGCATAATAGGCAACGGATGCGTCAAATGGGGCGCTGATTCAAGCATTGTTGCGCGTTCTGCCAGAGCCTCCTTTACCATTCTATATTGTTCAAGGTCTAGCTGTAGCGGTAATCAAAGTAAATATTTATACAAGCGTTACTTCTAGCTAAATGAAAATATTTCCATGTTACAATATTTGTCTTTGCTAGATGAAATTTAATATCGAAATTCATTTGTACTCATCTGCACAGATCTTATTTAGCATGCGTGGCTTAAATATGATAATACGTTTAGATTCTTTAGAAGCATTAACTCAGGATATACTTTACAATGAAACCTAAGTCGGACGAATTTTTTGTGTTGCGCTACCTAATTTTTTTTCGAGAGATCTCAGATTCAATTTCCAGCAAAGACAATGGTTTTATTTGGTAATATTAAACAAATTAATGTGAACTATTTTTATATTTCTAGCGAAGTATGAGTATGAGAATTTTTGGCAGCATCATTAAAAACAGCGCGATTCTGCCTCGATGCCGCCCCTATGAAAGTTATTAACAATCACTCATACAATTTTAAACAATGTTATTTGCTGATTTCGGATTGTCATATCAAATTAATTAAAAAAAAAAAAATTAAAGGTTAAAAGTCAATCGTTAATATTTTTTTTTGGACCGGAACGTTCTTTTTAGAACGAACCTATGACTAAGGCGTTCTTAATGCCCGAACGATTATAATTTCGTTGACAGTATCATTCCTTGATGATTCTATTGCTCAGAACACATACAATGAAACTCCTTTTCGTGCTGATTCTCGATGTCAGGATATATTGCCTCTAGTAAAATTTCTAAATTTAGAGTTTTTGGTCCGAAGGATGTCATAATTTATGTTTAAGTCTTTATGTTTAATGTTTAAAGCTTGGGAAATGCACTCCCCAATTTCTAGCAGTTGTGGGAAATTACTATCAGCAATGGAATGAAGATGAGTTCTTACATTCGTCCTTCAGCTTAAATTTTTGATGAATGTATATAAGGGAGACGATTTCAACTATGCTTTGATGATGTATGCTCGCATACCTCTGTTAATGACGGGAAGAGTCTGTCGGAAATCTCCAGCATATACACATAGCTTCAACTTATTTTATGAAAAGTATGGTATCGACGGAAAGGTCATTAAATTTTCGTTTGAATGATACAATACTCTTCATAACCCATTAAGTACCCATTGAAAAATTTTAGTAAAAGTCTGCTTTTGAAGCTTTTTTCCCTGTGCTAAAACAAAATATTTTTTGATGCAAAAAGTTACTTCAAACCATTCTAATAATACTTTAAAAAAAATGTTTCAAAAATCTCTTCGCACGTAATTTTATGATTTTTTGAAAATAGCTAAAAATTACAATTTTTAACACTTTCCATACAAAATATATATGCTAGATGACAATAACAAGAAAATGCATTCTCGGCAACTGACAGAACTGTCAATGACACAAAATTTGATAACACCTAAAATACAAATGCCAATTTTTAAAATACCATTCAACTCTGCCGAGGAGTTTGAGAAGCTCAAGGACAATATGAAAAAGGTAGCTGAACTTAGCAACAATTTGGTTTTATATAAAATTAAATATTAGTTTATCAAACATTTTGTAGGAAGATGAAATTTTCAAGCAAGAAGGAAGTGATCTTTCGAAGTTTATCTGCTAAATGTATGTATGCAAGAATGATAGAGACCTGATTGCGACATGCGCATGTGTTCCCGTTATAATACGTCATTGGTTTCATTTGAAGAGTTGCCACGGTATGACGTTTTTCTTATATACATTTATTTCATACAAATTATAAACAAAACCAGTGAATGCACACAATATAAACGAATAACATATTATTTTTCTAGTTACTTACAAATTACTGCTCACAAATTATTATTTTTTTAACATGAGGCTCTTCCAAAGCATATTTATCAGAAGAAAAGCCAATTCATGCCTTATTTGACATTAAAAAATAACCTCCAGAAATTATAACTTTTTAAAAAGTAGAACTACCCCAGGAATCAACTGGTTCTAATTTCCGAGCGAACACTGTATATATATGTGTATGTACATACCATTTTTTTAAGTGAGTATTTTTTATAATGCTCAAAAGAATTTTTACTTTTTTAAACATTCCTTATATTTTTGAATACGTGTAAATAAAAAATACGAACATATGTATACATATGTATAGCTGCCATACAAATAATATATTTGTACCAAAAAATAGAAGTAGGCTTTGCAAGTGTATATAATTTCGGCATGCCGAAAATAGCTTCTTTACATGTTATGATTTTTAGCTACAAATGCAAAACAACGTTAGAATACTATTGTTATACTGGTGTTACTTGCTTTATGTTAAGGGTGAACTACATATATTTTAAACAACTCCTATTAAAACACTTCTTCTATACTTACGCCTAAAATCGCCTTCTGCAGATAACGTACACCGCCGTGAATTAGTTTTGTGGAGCGCGATGAGGTGCCGCTGGCAAAGTCATCCAGCTCCACAAGCGCCGTCTTAAGACCTGAGTAACATAACCAAAATAATAATATGTTTGTATTTGATTTAATATATAATTCAAACCTCGCGTAACGGAGTCAAGCGCACAACCAGCACCAGTCGCGCCGCCACCTATGATGAGCACGTCGTATTCTTCCCCGCTCATGAGGGATTTAATCTGTTCGCTGCGCATGGGCAGAGTGCGCTTACGTTTAGGAGGGCGTTGAACGGCATTGTTTACCTATTCGGCAGCGCCATCGTCAAAGTTTGCTTACTACATATACAAATATTACTTACCACATGAGGCGAGTTCCAGCGATCAATGCTCCATGATGCAATAACAGAGCCCACGCAGGCACTGGCAGTGGTAACGCCAATTTTAAACATACGCGATGACATCTCTGTAGACCCTCGCTTCTTTGTTTGTTTTTGCTTCAAAAATGATTTGAACAAAAAATACGGTATATTTAAAAAGTTGTTTTAAATAAAATCGCGCTCTTTAAAAGTTAGCTATTAACAAAGTGAGAGAGCAACAAGTGAGAGCGTTTGTAACTGACACAAAAGCTTTTTTGCGAACTTTTGTCGCTGCCGACGCTGCATTGGAAGTATGAGTGTGTTTCATTCCAACATAGCAACAAACGCAGATTAATATCCAAAAAAAAAAAAGTGAAAAATCGATATGGGTGCGCTCCATGACGTGCTGGAGCAATTCGTGAGAATGACTTAAGTCGGCTATAAATATGATCACACTTATTTAGTTGTCCAGTTAAGTATTAGTTTTTATGAGCTTCCAAAATTCGTACGCAATGTTTTCAAACTGTGTTTCCAGCGCATGTTGTGCTCACCACGCAATAAAAGCAACATATAAACTAATAAAATCCACAGCGTCAACGACGACGGCAATAATTTAAAAAGTTCTTTTTGGTTTTTTATTCTTTTATTTTTGGTTAGCGTAACAGCGAGTGATTACATCAGAGTTTCATACACTTTCAATTTACAATCCGCTCGGTCTGCACTGTTTATTCTGTCGTTGCTGCTGCCCGCGTCCACTTTGAGCTAGGTCAAATTGTGTTTTAGGCTTACCTTTGTTATTCTGTTTTTTTTTGGAATTCGTGAGTAGTCGTTGCCGCTGGAAATCGTGTGAACTTTTCTTTCTGCTGCCCCGTCTGTTCGCCTTGCCTTTGCTACTGCCACTGCTTTGGTTGATAGTTGCCGTCACTCTGTACGCTGACCGTTTATGTATAAGCGCACACAGCTGTTTGGCAGTCTGGCTGGGGATGCAACTATTGCAGCTGCAGCTGTTTTGACTCAGAGAACGTGCAACTAGACGTTCCTTTACTCTTTTTCCCACCCTTTTTCCACCTATTAGAAACAGCTGTTAAAATGCCCTCTCGTACTAGCTGTAACAGTCAAATCGGCTAGCAAGCGTTCAACGAAACCAACATGTAAACACTCGTAAATTCGCATTCGTGAAAGATGAGTTCACCTTGTAGATGAACTACTGGACGCTATCGTTACGCACGGCTGTGGCTAAAAAAATGCATAATGGTTGTGTGCAAATATTTAACAGGCAGACCTCATTAATGTTCTTGATTAGCAATAGCATCTGACTCAATATAGCCACGTTCTTAGTTCTGTTTGTCTACACAAAAGCGTGTGTCGGAACTTTAAGAACCAGAGACTTTAAGATTTAGAATATATGTATGTAAAGATCACGGTAAATTTTTGAGGAAAACACTAATGTTAATTCTTATTCTGATTTGGATTCAGCGGTCAATAAATAAATAAAAGCGACAGCTCACAAACCAAATTTCCATCCCATCAAATGACAAAAATAGTGCCAGTATCTCAAATCAAGTGTAAACTTATGCGGGCGGAATCTGAGCGCAAATAAATGTTTTTTATTCGGACACAAGACACACACGCGTCACCGTTTGGGTTAGGTCAGTTAGATGGGTGTAGTCAAGATTCAAACCGAAATTCCCAAATCTATTTTTATAGCTAGACCCAGACACACAAAGTGCAGACCTACAAATAACCTTCCCAAAATGTGCGCATCTAATTTGTCAGATTCGTGTCATTGTTGTTATTTTATTTTTTTGGTTTCCGAAACAGATTTGTATGTACATTTATTTGAATACACAGTGGCTCACCGCTCATATTGTGCGGATCATTTAAAATTAGTACTTGGTGTGGCCTTCCGTTTGTTTGATAACAGCTTTAAGTGTGTTTTGCATTGAGTCATCCCATTTGTTGTTGTTTCTGGAGATATTTTTTGCCATTCTATCAGGATCACAGATTTAAGGTAATTTTTCATTGCAAATCTGCAGCTTTCGTATGGCAAAGTCCAAAATCGCCCACAAATGATATACTACAACTACATAAGTCCGATGATTGTGGCGGCAGAATAATTACGTAGGGCAGTTCCAGATCATCCAGGATTTACTTGTGTTGTAGGTTGCTTTCTAGGTAAAACCGCAAACGATCACGTATGCCCAACGCAACGGCATCTTGTATCAAATTTTCCTTCAGAAGGCTTAGGCTCACATCCTTTTCATAATTCCCTTAAATGAAAACCATATTTCCAACTCCTAAAGCTGGCATACAGGTACAAACAAGTAAACCTCTTCCTCTGTGCTTTATCGTGATTTTAAGATGTTTTTTGTGAAGCTCCGTATTCGGCTTACATACAGTTTTCCATCCGTTCCAAAAATGTTAATTTTGGACTTATATGCGAAGATAATAATATTATATATATATTATATATATATATATATATATATATATATATATATATATATATATATATCGTTCCAGAAAGGTGGTGGCTTTGGAGCATGGTCTTCGGCAACGTTTGACGTCTAGCTTTTTGACTTCGCCATTCGAAAACCGCATATATAATATGAAAGAATAGAATAACCTCAAAAATGCAATCTTGGAAGATTGTCAAAAACAACTCCAACAACAACAAAAACAATTGATTGATTAATTTAAAGTTTTTCATAATTTTTCATAATAATAATAAATAATAAAAAATACTATAATTTACAAAAGGGCGTTCACATTTTGTCGTCTTTTAAAGTTTGAAAGTTGTTACAGCCATTTGCAATTTTTTTATGCCCGTTCAAAGTAAGCGGTAAACCACTGTACTTTTCTCTTCAGCATCTTTGCCATTTTGATCGAACACAAAACACGTGTTTGATGCGTGCGAAAAAAAGACGCACCGTGAAAGCTTAAAGCTTGCGCACACTGCGACAAGTAGACAAGCAGAAAAAGTCAATTAATAAAGCTTTATTATACGATTTGTAAGCACGCGAAATATGGAAATGTGTATACTATACACATGCATACTTATGTGTACATACACGTCTACTTATAATGCCTGTTTTCATACTTTGATACCGAAGGTCTCATAGTATATTGGTTTTTTGCAATGTCCGTCATGGTGTCCGTCCGTCCGTATGAACGCAACTTTTTTCGACACCCGTAAAGCTAGAGACTTGAAACTTTGCAATTATGTTTGTCTATAGGAGAGACTGATAAAGTGTCAAGATTGGGTTGCCACGCCTAGTAGGAGGCTGGGAAATCGATAGATTCGATAACTGAAACCCGATTAAACCAAATATTTCTCACATTCCAGCAGAGTTACCAAATTTTGCACGAAGATAGCTAGTCACGTCCCTGAAAAAACTGCATAAACATTTTGGATGCCACGCCTACTTCTCATCCTCCCTGCTCCTTGAAATTGGAACCGCCTATAGTTTTCACATTTTTTGGGCTAGAGCCACAAAATTTTGTGTCAAGATAGGTAATGAATGCCACGCCCACACCTTGCGCCCTCCACCCCCCGCCGTTGCTAAAACGGTTATGCGTGTAGCTTCCACATTTTTTGAACTACAGTCACCAAATTTGGTAGGAAGATATATGGTTACATCTACAAAAGATCTACAAAAATTTGGATGGCACGCCCTCCCAAGCCACCCGCCTTATAAAATTGGAATCGGCTATATCTTTAACAGTTTTTGAGCTAGAGCCACCAAACTTGGTAGGAAGATAAATGGTGACAGTTAAAAACATTTAATTCAAAAATTTGGATGCCACACCCACCTCTGCCGCCCACCTTTTACATTTGGAAGCTTAGTTATCTTCCACAGTTTTTGAGCTAAAGCCACAAAATTTTGTAACATGATAGCTGACGATGTTTACCACCCGTCCCACTCCTTTGCAATAAGACTCCTTACCATCCCTTCTTTTACTGGTATCAAAGTATTCCGCAGTCAATTGCGTCCGACTGCAACGTTTTTACTTGTTTATTACCAAATTTGTAAAATTTCAATATCCTTTGAAATAATTCAATATAGCCCTGTAAAACAGATGTACTATAATCCCGTTACGGCTAAAAATAAATATGAATAGATTTGTTTTTATATTTTTATTTTTTATCAAGGAAAGAAGTTTGAGTAAACTGCGTAAAAAGATAAAAAAAAAATAAAAAATAAAACGTTGCTTAAAAGACGATACAATGACGTCTATCAATAAACAGTTGATAATGTCCGTTAAGTAAGTATGTGGTACATTTGTATGTACTATGTGTAAAATTTGTTTGCGGCAAGTATTTCACAAATTAGAGGAAGAGTCTGCTGCCGTTTCGGCTTCGTTGTCATTTACAAATGCTATGGGGCAGCTATCGCCATCTGTGCTGTGAATGTCGCGCATTTGCATTAGCTGACCAATGAGATCGAGGAGCTGGTCATCCCTCAGGATGCACTGCTGAAGCAGATGTTGTAGCAGGGCCATACGCTCCTCATCAGAGCGAATCATCGCTGGCACCTGTGCCAAAAAATTGTTGCGGCAAGTGTGGTTGATCTTCGACTTGGCGCAGATGTATTCTAGCACTGATGTGGGGTTGAGGCGATCGCATACCACTGATGACAGGTTCTCGCGCACAGCATGATCCAGGAAGTCCTTAGAGTGATTTTCTGAGAGTGTCTCCAGCACATTGGTCTTTAGTTTTTCGTTTCCCTTCATTTGATTTGACAGAAATTTGGCCACTATAAGAGCACTCTTAATGGGTGTGCCATTAGGCTTGGCAAAGTAAAGCTTAAGTACCGTTTCCAGCGAGCATTGCTCTACAACCAGATCCAAGGCAGACTCTGTGTCTAATATAGCCAAATCACGAGAGGCTGTTGCCGCAGGTAGTGTTTCCATCTCTGCCTCAGTCACCTGTTTTTCCACGCTGCGACAGTTGTTGTGTGATATTGTTGTATCATTCCATTTAAGTGAGTCAAGAGCCTCATCCTCCACTGGGTCATGTGACTTGTCGATGGATTTATCTAGCGCTGCACTTCTAGCCGTCTGCTCGTGAGCAAACTTTTCAATTTCAATGATACTGTCCAATCGCCCTCGTCGTTTTAGTGCTGACCGCACCTCTGGAGTCTGAGCAAGTTTGTCCACTAGCAGGCAACGCTTCGGCTTGCTGCTGCGCGTGTCGTCAACATCTCGCAGATACTCTTTGGTTATAGATACAGGCGGATCATGAAAACTGACACGCTTGCGCTTCAGAGCCGGTGACTCAAAGTCATCAAAGCTTTCGCAACGCAACTTGCGTTTTAAAATCGACGCAGATGGACTGGCCGTAGGCGATGGCAGCTGCTTTGAGAATATTAACAGATCCTTACCCTGTATTGGAGTCGACGAGTGCTCCGCAGCGACCAGTTCGTTCAGCTCAACGGTGGGCGTCGCTACAATTTCAGACCTCTCCATTAAACGTGAGGGCGGCACTTGATTTTTAATCATGGCAAAAGATACAGAGGAGGAGGAATGCGTATGAGAGGGTGTACCAGCATCGAGTTTCTTGTTACGTATCATATTTATCAACTGCGCTCCTCGTCCAGTCAAGTGTGCCGATGGCTTCGGGCGTAACGTTGGACTTGTAGAGTTGTTCGTCTGTTTGCGATCCGGCGGTGAGTTCTGAAATGGTTTAATTATATTTTAGAAATGTAATAAGATAAGGTACTTTGTAAGACAGGTAGATCAGTAAGTGTTTGTTCCGAAATATTACTATGAAAATTTGTATTTTTTAAGTTAAGGCTAGAGACTTAAAACTTCGCAAACATTTTAGTCTATGGGCCTTAAAAAACGGGGGTATATAAATAGAAAACTAGAATTAATTAAATAACTTCGGATTTGAAAACAGCGCCTCAATTAACTTTAGAAAATGTTCTTCCTTGTCAGTTATAAACACGGGTGTAATTGTTTTATGTATAAACAAGTAAGAAGGCTCTAGTCGAGATTTCCCGACTAGGAGATACCCCGAACCCTATACTTAAGGGATCGTACCCAAATTACGTGATACATTTTTTAAAATTTTTTACCCCCCTCCCCCTCGGTGACAATCCGTAGTAAATTGCCAAACCCCTCCACCCATTTTCACGTAATTCACGTTTTAAGAAAACTTATTTTTCCTAAATTTTGCTTGATTAATTCGCCAAAAATGGACTACGTGATGAGAGCGAACCGGTAGGTTTGCCCAAGAGACCATGGATCTAAAATTGAAATCGAGCTTCCCGTTTTTAGGCTGAAGTTTTGAATTGTATCTGTAAATCTTCTGAGAACTTGACAAAAGTGAACAGCATCAAAAATTTGTTTACCACGCTCACTTCTTCTAACCACAATCCACTCAGTTTTTGCCCTGGAGTTTAGTGATGATGTCTGTTCCAAAAATATAGAAAATGCCAATATCTTCCAGACTTTTTGAGATCGATTCATCAAATTTTGATGCAACCCACACTCCTGATGCCCTGCCTTTTAAATTTAAATTACTTATATCTTCCACAGTTTTTGTGCAAGTTACCAAATTTGGTAGTGAGTTGGTTGGCCATTTCCCCCGATAGATGTATGCATATTCTAAAACTTAGATACTTCATTACTTACCAAATTGCATAGTCGTGTTATTCCCTTTCTGGGAGACGACTCCATAGTTGGAGTAGGATCAACTAAATGCTCTGTTGATATCTGTGTAATTGCCACTGATTCTACAACTGGTTCGGACGTCACATCCAGTACACTCGACGTTTTTTTTGACAGCTCATACGAATGTTCAGCCACAGTTGTAGGTGTAGGTGTAACTGTAGGGGTTGTAAATTCAGGAAACAGATCCTCGCTCTGAATAGGGGTGAGTTTGGCAGTTCCCTTCTCCTTTTGTGTGCTGACTTTAAAAATATAAACGAATAAGATTAAAGTGCACAACTTGAAAAGTGTGTTGTTGGTATGCCTTACCTGCTGTTTGAGAGGTTGCTAAGTGCTGCCGTGGTGAACGTAGTTTTTCAGTAGCTGTTGGCTGTTGGTCAATGCTGTTATCCTTCTGTGTAGCACGTTTGCGCATTTGATGAGTAGGAGTACTTTCATGAGAAGCAGAAAATGATTTGGATTCTTCATCAGTATGAGCGCGCGGTTTACGAAAATTGTATTTTTCCAAAGTGCTGGCTTCGTTGCTGACTGTTTCGATAGTTTGACGGCGGCGGATGGGCGAGCACCCAGCTGGGAAAGTCAGCAGTTCAGGTGATTCTTCAATGACATCATTTTTCGTTTGGTCATTTTGACTGTCCGTTTCTGGTCCGCTGACAATTGCCAATTCGGTTTGCTTGCTCTTGGCAATGACAACCTTTTTTGGGGTCCAGGGTTTGATTGAAGACTCCTGAGACTGACTCATATCATTATACAGAGCTGGTATGTCCGACTTCTCAGCAAAGCGCTCCTTTTGGCGATCAGTGAGTTTGTCTGGATTCAGGCTCCAAACGGAAGGTATTATAACAAAAAGTTCGTCGCCCTTGAAAAGTTCCTTTAGTTGATTGGACATGCTCTTCGTGGAAAGCTTACGAAATTTCTCCAGTATGGTGTGCTTCCATTCCTTAAGAAAGCTACCTTCATATTTGGCCTTACTCCAGCATTGCAACACCGCAGCTAATGTGGGTTTTAGTGTATCAAATACGACTATCAACTCATTCTGGCGCAGTTCCAGTATAACATTGCGCAAGGTATTCATGCATCCTTCAAGAAGCGACTGTGACAGCGCTGGCCGTTCGACAAGAGCTTGAAGCAGCGCAAACACATCCTTATACAGTGGCGAATCCTTGCAGATGCCTAGCTTGAGCACCGCGTCTACATAGATATCAAACATCTCTGCAAAATGCGGCTCCTCCTTGCTGCCATTTTTCAGCTGATCTAATAGCGCAGCTTTAAGCTCGACGACAAACTTCTTGCGGCCATTGGCATTATGACCTGCTCCTATTAGCTGGCGCCACACTTCACAGAAAGCGCCATCGAAAGGGCTATTGGCTCGTCGTTTCGCAAAACTGGCGCACGTCTGCAGAGGCCACAGGATCCAGTTGTCCACGATTGTGGCATGGTGAGCCACGCGATATTCCAGTGAATTGTCGCGCAAATAGTTGAGGATCGCCAAAGTAACCTGTCGCCAGATAAGCAACTTCACGCTGAAGGTTTCATAGTCTTCTTCATCATTGTTCTTCATAAGCATCTCAGCAAAAATGCCAAGCTGACGAAATTCGCTTGTGTTGCGTGCCTCCAGTTGCTTTGGCGCATAGATGAGCGACACACAGCGCTGCATAATCGCTGGCGGCACCTCTGCGCGTGCCTTAAGACAAAGCTTCATATATGCTTCAAGCACCTCCAGGGAGTCCACACGTTGTGGTTGCATGGCCAGAGCAGCGCATGTGTTAAAGACAGAGCGCACAATGCTGCCGTCACCGGGTATCGTCTTTTCAAGTTCGGCACAGCAGGCGACTATAAATGGGGAAACACGTAGCTTGAACATGGCCAGCGTAAGATTGCGCAGCAGTAAATGCAACAATTCCTGCTCCGTTTCCAAGCAGCTTTCTGACTGGTTCATCAGCTTTATGCCGACAACAGCTGCGGCCAGCATGGGGCCCCAATGCTGCTGCAGCAATTCGACATTCATTAGTGGAGACGGCTGGGTAAGCACCTCAAGGCGCATATTGCGTAGCAGTTGCTCAAGCGACTTTGAGCTGGACTCCAGATTCCACAAGGCAACCAGGCATGGCAGTGCAAGTTCGCGCGCTGCTTGATAGTTATGGGCCAGTCCAGTCGCATTTCCACGTGCGCCACCACCAAAGAGGAAGTTCAAAAAATACTCCACAGCACTGTCAAATGATTTAGGAAGCTCTGCATCTAGGCAGGTGATCAAGTACCACCAGACGCGCACCTTAATACTGCTAACGTGAGACGAACGCGATTGTGATGTGCGCAAAGGTATAAGTAGCAAGCGAAGACGCTTACCCACTGCCAACTCATTGTAGGCGGCAAAAATCTTGATAAGGACGCGCCAGCAGAGGAACGCTTCAGACCGGACACCGTTGTCTGGATTGCGAAAGCCCAGCTCGACTACCGCCAAGAATTTGTTAATGTAGGTGCAGCCACGCAGCAGCTCGATGTCCATGATCTGCACCAGCAGAGTCCAAATCTTGTGCCAATTGTTGTTTTTCGCATCGCGCATCTCACTAACGTGCGTTGTATATTTGTTGACAAACTCGCTTCGCACCTGAGGCCAACATTTAGCAGCATGTATTACCGTAACGTCAAGTGCAACTAGCGCCTCGGCCATGGCAGCTACTGCGCTCTCCTGTATTTTACGTTCTGAGTCAAACATCATGGGCAAAATGTCGCCCAACCAAAACTGGACGAGCTCCTCATTTGTAAATGAGGTGTTTATCAGCCCCGATGCCTTGCAGCTACTGGCCAGCAAGTCTATCATCTACAGTTTATATAAAACACATATTTTGTTGTTATAATTACAAGAAAAAAATAAAAGCGAAGCAGTGGGAAAATATGCATTAAATAAATATACTTACGTTGCAATAATGTTGACGACGATTATTTACAATCATTTCCCTAGTCGACAACTGCACCGTGTGGTAGGCTTGACCTACTTCTGCGTCAATGTCCATGGAGATTCGTTTTTTTGGCTTGATATACGCAATATATTTTTAAGTAGATATTCCTGCCACTGGCCACACAAATGATTTATTTATACAATTAAAATGAATGGATCAATTACTTTTTTCTTAAAGCGCGGGAAACGATTGGCCTAGGGATGAAAAACACATTGATTGAGAAGCTATCGATTGTCACAAACAAAATATCGATATGAGTGTGATAAAGCTATACTGAACTGTTTGCTTTGCATCACAGCTCTAGTGACTGAAAAACTGGAACAAGTTACTTTTGTTTCTGAAAAATATCTACAAGGTAAGAAAGTCCTATCTCGATAGTTGCGCACTTACACAGTGCAACTAGCTGCATGCAACTTTCTTGATTTTCTTTCGATATTTGCTGCGTACTGCAGCAATTTACACGGTGCAGCCAGTTACGTGCCTATGTATGATATCGATTTGAATTGATAATGCAAAGGCGAACGTTAAAAATACATTAATGCTGCAGCTATGGTACTCAACCCTACAGCCATTAAATTGGAATGGGCGTTAAACGAATTACACGACAAAAGTTGCAATTGGTTGGCTGTCGTGCGATAAATCAAAAGAAAACTTAGAAAGTTGCATGCAACTAGCAACGCCGTGTAAATAAAGACTAAGAATTTGAACCGTGAGACCATGCTTAGTGTAATGCAGTGCAAAAATGGAATAACAGTAAGAAAAAAAGAAGCACTAGAGGAAGATTAAGAAATAAGACAAGATGGTAGAAACTTGTTATTGATTGAAAACTCTATTCCCGATAAGCTTGAGCCTCGGAATTTTGGAGTTGATGACAATGCATTAAAAAAAATGGAAGAGTTAGATGAAGAATATAAAAAGCAAATAAAAATTGGTGCACGGCACCGAAAGCTTTTTTTTCCATGACGAGCCTAGACTGTAAAAAAAACTTCGGCTAGGCGCTTTGCGGGGATCCTACGGTTAGCGGGGCACTAAAGTCTGATAATTGATTCTTGTAAGACCCGACAAAATAAGACAAAAATATAAAAATAAAAATTTTTCGATAGCTCGCTTGGTTATCGAGATATGGTTGGTAAAGAATTGAAAATATATCGAAAAATTAAATTTTTTGGTGAAGCTAAATAGATTTTCGAAAAATAAACGCAAAAACGAGTTATCAATACAGATGTACCACCTTTTTTGATGAAGTTTAATAGATTTTGAAAAAATAAGACGAAAATATTAAATAAAATTTATCGATATACCGCTTAGTTATCGAGATATCAATACTTCAAAATCGAAATATCACCAACGAAACTCAATAGACTTGACACAAAAATATGAAAATAATTATAAGTAATACAAATCACTTTAAATGTCGCAGGCAAAAAATTTTGCTTAACAAAAATCGCGAATTTAGGGTTAGGTGGGTTTCAGAGGTTAAAAAAGGGTATTTTTGCTTTGTTTTTTAATATATAAAATCATATATTTTTTATGAATTCAGCATATCAAAGATAAATATTTAAACATTATTTTCAGAAAATTTCATTTGAAAATTCCAAAAACTCAGCCGTTGGTACCTCATCTAACTTGACGTCTCAAAAAAAAAAATGCTCTCGCCGTGGACAGGATATCTCGTGATTGGCTCATCCAAATTCAAAAAACCAAAGCATTATCATTATATTATACGGATGAATCTCGTTATTGAACGATGGAAAAATAAGAAGTAAAATTTGAGATTTTCACAGACTTTGAAAAAAAAACCACCTATTTTGGTCAAATTTTCGACATATATTAGCTAAAAAAAATTAGTTGTAATAAAAATAAAAAAAAATCCTTCGTTCAATAACTTGATAACGTAATTGCAAAGATGTGTGCAAAATATGAAAAAAAAAAAAAAACGGATCATAACTTTTCGAGGAATCGTGTCCACCGACTTTAAAAATTAAGTTTTGAGATAAACGCGTTTAAAGTTTCGCACTGCACTGATAATGGCCTAATGGGCGGAACTTCTGAAGGGTCTATCTCTTAGGATTTTGCTCGGATCGATTTGAAATTTTGGGAAAATATTATAAACATATTGTACTATTTTATAAGATACAATTTTTTTTTGAAATTTTAAAGCCCACACTACCCCTTAACAAATCCTCATCCCACCCACACATACACAACTACTCACACATGTTAACTAAACAATAACAACCTTATATTTATTCATTTAATTATAAACATTTTTATTAAATTTTTTAAAATTTAAATTTCCCCTATATAAATAATAACAAAACAAAGTAAACATTTAAAAAAAAACGAATGAAAGAAATATATACTATAAATAAATAATAAATAAAATTAAGTAATAGTGATTATCTATGTTCGCATACTCCTCCTAGACGGCTTGCCCGATTTCAATAAAATTTTCAGGGATGATTGGGGTCTGTGGAGGGTGCACATAAGAAATTTAATGTGTGTATCATTGCACGTTTTGCAAATACGACAATTATTATGAAAAACAAAAAGTTGCATACTTTGGCGTTAGCGCAACATGGCATAACTGCGCTCAGTCGTAACGCCGGTGGATTCTACTTTCTGGATGCGCCCGGTGGTATTAGAAGCATTCAATGGAACAATTCAAGATTTACGCCAAAAGCAACAACTTTTTGGCGGACATTTATATTATAATCCGGCGATTTTCGGCAAACTTTGTCAGTCATTCCTCGATCAACTCCTGCCGACGAAATAAACGCATGGTTAAAATCGTCAGTTTTGTGGAGACATGTTCAAAGGCTGACTCTTACTATCAACATGCGAGTCCAATTGCAAAATGATCGATCCGCAGCGGCGTTTTCGAAGCAGTTGTTGGACATTGGCGAAGGCGAATTACCAATCGATGATACCGGTTTGATCACATTGCCGAACAACTTTTGTACACATTGGCCGCCTGTTTGTTAGGCCGCGGGCCACTGTGCCTGTGGCTGGGCTGGGTGTTGATGTGCGCGCAGGCAGCTGGCGCAATAGCAGCTGTGGGGCTGACAGTTGCCGGTGTGCGTCTGGACTGTCTCAAGGAATAGTGAAACACAACTTTAGCACTTTTTATTTTACAACTTTTTATTGTCCCGTACCTGTCAATCTGTCCAGCGTCAATACATTTCCCTCGTAGGCGTTTACTCCTGTTTTTTACTCACGGCTATGCCACTCTTCTTCTTCCTTTCTAACTCAGTCACCAAGCAAGCCTACATTCATCGAGTATCGGACGCCAGCACAACTCTCCACCCCTCGTTCAACGCCTCGAACATCGATAAATATAACGCTGACCATAACACCACACTCCGGTTCGCTGGTGTGTGCGAAGAACAGGAGTGCTAAAAGGCGGCTCCTTTCCGCTATGCGGCCGTACGTAGGCCATCGCCCATGCCCTGAGATTAAGCATCTCATACTTTATCGACTGAGCTAGCCGGACAAAGGTGCGACGCTCAGTGGGTCACTGTTTCAGGTCTTTCGCATGAAACACTCCAAGCGGATTTCCCTGCAGCGCTTCCAGCTCGTAAAGGCACCTGCCCACTGACCTCACTACTCGGCACTTTGTGTAGCGACGGCAAAATTTGGCATTCAGATTCTTCGCAAAGTTGCTCAGCAACTTTGACCGGCGGTAAACTGGACATCACTGGCCTTCAGGTTGTATCTCATCGCTGCCTTGTCGTACGCCTTGTGCAGTGTCTCTTGTACCCGCTGCCGGTAGATCTGCTGCTTCTCGGATCTTTCCAGTGGCTTGATTGCCGCGTCGTTGACGTCCCCTAGCTTTCTGGCCAGCCTGCACTCGCTGCCGTTACTGAACATGTGCTGTCCAAATAGCGCAAAGTAGGGAGACGTTCCCGTTGCCGAGTGCACTGCACTGCGCAACGCCATCGCGATTTAGGGCAGCTTCTCGTCCCACACCGTCTGATCGGTCTCAACGTGCCATTGGATAGCAACCAGCACCGATTGGCTGACTCGTTCCGAAGCGTTCGACTGAGGAGCATAAGTTCCTCTACGAACCTACCTTATGCCATGATGCTCAAGCATAGCTGCAAATTCCTGCGACAAGAATTGCTTGCCCTTATCGGTGTGGACGATAAACGGTAAACAATTCCTCTCTCAAATCGCTGCCGATGTCGCCTTTGGTATCGCCTTGAGCCACAAAAACTTGCTGAAGTGGTCCAGCACCACAAACACGTAAGCATTACCATGTCGAGAGCGCGGATACTTGCCCAAGAAGTCCATGTGCAGCTTCTGCATCAGCTGCTCGGTCACCACCTCGTGGCCCATCTTTGGCCTGCTAACTTGAGTGCTGTGCGCGACTCCTTGCAAATTTCACAGTCAAGCACATACGACCGCACCTGAGCTGCCATCCTCAGCCAGAAATAAAATTGGCGCCTCGCCAACGTCCAGGCAATGCCTCCGTTCATCCCTTTGTCGCTGTCGTGTGCCTGTTGGACCAATGTGCTGGTAAGTGCCTCCGGGACCCAAAGCTTCCAAAGGAACTCCTCGTTATCCTCCCGAGCGAACTTTGACCTCTTAAAGAGCAGATCGTCCTCGGTCCTGAGATCCGGAAAACGCTCCAAATCTGTTCGAACTAGTTCTAGCCGTTCCAGGTACTCTTCGTGTCAAACGCCGTCGTCTCAAACTCGAAAAAGTTTAGCTCTTCCACCTCAAATGGCCGAAAGAGCATATCGGGTACCACGTTATCTTTACCCTATCGGTGCTCGATTTTGAAATCAAACGCTTGCAATGCCAGCGACCATCTGGGTAGCCTTCCGCTCAGGTCCTTGAGTGACATCAACCATTTGAGACTGGAATGGTTTGTTATGACCGTGAAAGGTATCAGCTCCACATATGGCCTAAAACGCTCTACCTTAACCGCTGCCAGACACTCCTTCTCCGTCACGCTGTGATTCAGCTGGGCTCCACGCAGCTTTGCCGAAAAGAATGCGATTGGCCGATCCAATCCTTCGTTATCACGCTGAAAGAGAACTGCACCGATTCCCAGGTGCCTTGCGTCGCGCTGGATGGAGTACGGCATTCGGAAGTCGGGATGGACGAGGACCGGTGCGCATGTAAGCGCCTTCTTCAGCTTGTGGAACGCTTCGACTGCATCCTCCGACATCGCGATCTTCTTTCCAATTTTTAGACAGTCGGTCATCGGCGCTGAAAGGCTAGAAACATCGCGAATGAACCGCCTGTACCAGCCTGCTGTGCCGAGGAAACGCCTCAACTGCTTTCTTGTTCTCGGGACGGAAATCTGGACTCTCGCCTCGACCTTGCTCGGATCCGTTCTGAGGGCTCCATCACCAATTATGTATCCTAGCAAAAGTCAAGGTTTTGCTTAATGTTCCTTAGGTATAGCAAAAGTCAAGGTTTTGCTTTATGTTCCTTAGGTATGGAACATAAAGCAAAACCTTGACTTCCTTAGGTATGGAACATAAAGCAAAACCTTAACTTTTGCAGTCCGATGGTGAGATTGGTCACCTTCAATCACTGCGCTACTTCGTCCAACAGTTCCATATGTTCATCAAAGGTGCGGGAGATTATGAGCAAGTCTTTTAGATCAGGCGTGTCTAGCGTGAGCGAGGCTAGCAAGTGTTGGTATGCTTTACACTGCGCAAACGAAAAGTGTCGTTATTATTGAAAGCTTTGAAAAATTATGATATAATTAAAATAAGACATGGTTACCCCAACTTAGGTGTTAGCTATTGTGTGCGTTAAAGCTTGAAAAAGGTGTGAATAACATGCCCTGAACTTATGAATTCATCGGTACGCAAAGGCGATGAGTACATCATAATTTTTCTCTGAGTGTATCATAATTATGCAAATCCAAAATGCGACGCAAAGCGACATCAACCTGCATTGTTGAAAGCTCGCTTGCGATTGAGCTAATTTTTACGCTCCCAACATTGATATCGTCCGGTTGGCGTCGGCTTGTGCCTGTGTGAAACGTTTGATTCACGAAGGGCAAATAGGCACGCTGTGGAAACCCCGGCTCTAGATATACGAGCACGCGGTATCAGCCGGTCCATCAAGTGACAAAGCCGTTGTGCAGCATTGCACTGGTACAGCGGACGCCCAGGTATGGTGAATGCTGTGTATCCCCTACTCTTCGGCTCCAACTCGACCTGCCAGAACGCATGCTTCAGATCGACACTGCTGATGTAGATCGTGTCGTCCACGCGGCTCAGGATGGACTCGATGTTTTGTAGGGGGTACGCATCCTTAATCGTCACATCGTTTAGCTTCCGCGCGTCCAGACATAACCTGTTCTTTCCCGGTTTCCGCACCAACGTCATTCTGTTGCTCCACGGACTCTCGCTTGGCTCGATGACACCGAGTCGCAACATCTCGTCTACCTCCGCGAACAATAGCTGTTGGACCGCTGGTGACACGGGGTAAAACCGCTCCTTCACTGGTACCGTGCCTTCGACGAGTTCGATCGTGTGGTGCTCCAGTTGAGTCTTGCCCAATCCTTGCTCTTAATATGCTATGAACTTGGCCTTCACCCCTTCCAGATGCTTCTGCTGATGTGAATTGTGAATTACTTGTGCGGTTCAATCGGCTCTCCTTTGGTGACGAACTCGGACTCCATCTGTTGGACAGAATCCACTCCTACAACATTTGGTGCCAGGCGGAACTTCTTCCAGAAATCCACACCAAGGTAAAAGTTCTGGACAAGGGCTGGGCATACGTAGAGTGTCATCTGGCGCGTTACATCCTTGTAATGGATCGGGACCGATATTTTGACCAACACGGTGTAGCTCGCACCTACTGCAGCTCGCCCTGTGGACCTTTTTGGGTGCCATGCTTATCCCAACTTCTCGATCAGCTCTTCTGCTCCAGTGTGCCTTAGGATCTGAACCTCGGCAAAGGCTCGATCGTCGACCTTGAGCACAGCGCCAATCGCTTCGCAAATGTTCTGGCGTTCCCTACAGCGTAATGTGGGCCTTTTCAGCCTCCGCGAAGCTGGCAAGTCTTGACTCTGCTTTGGGTCACCCTCTTCCGTGAAAATACGAGCTCTCGCTTCCTCGAACGCGGCTATACGCACCTGTACAGGCTGCCGTGTCGACCATTTGGGCCTCGGTAACTGCTCGTTGTTTGTCCTCCTAACTATATCCTTAACTAGCATGCAGTCCTTATCTCTAGCGCTTATATCTAACATGCGATTTGGAGAGGTTTTTATTTATTTCTGGGCAACGGCGTCGAGCGCGACTCCTCCGCCTGCATCATGCTCCGCCTCTTGTTTCCCGAAGGACATTTTGGACATTTGGGCAATACCACCCCTGGAAGCCCACATTTATAACGGAATATATTGCGCACGGTGGCCTCACACTCCCAGTACGTGTGTCCTCGCTGCGCGCAGTTTCACTGACTGGCACCTCCAACCTGGACCTGGGAGCACACATAGCTTGTAGGTAATCGTATATGCTCCCCCTTACTTCTGCCTACGCTCGCGTAGCTCCTGCTCCCGCTAGAAATTAGACCTACGCGTCTGGAACCGCTGTTTGAGCGCGTACCGCAGATTGGGCAAAACCGTCGCTCCACTCATCCTCAGGAACATCCAGCATAAGTCCTTCGCTCGTCCCTCGACCAAGGTGTGGAAGTCCCGTAAGACATCGGGCCACGGCACCTGGTAGATCTGCCTCAGGTGATCCAGCCTAAAAATGAATTCGCCTACCGGCATACCAGTAGGGCTCGCGTCGAATATCAGCCCCCATCGTCGAATATCAGCCCCCCCGGGCTGCTCTCCCGGATGTCTTTCATAGACTCCAGCATCTCCCGCCTGTTTTGCGCCTGTAGCTCGGCCATCCCTGTTGCCATTACCGTTTGAAACGTCTCCCTAGCTTCCGATAATGCAGTGTTAATCGTGGCTCTCAGCTCGCTCTGAAGGTCTAGAGGTGCTTGTTGTTGTTGTGACATTGTGGATATACTCCGTTTCGGCAGCGCTCCAAGGCTGTTGGGATCTATGTGCCCACCTACTGCTCCTGCCTCGGACATGTCCATCTCCTCTAGTGACGCCGTATATGCCGCCAATATATTGGGTTCCACAGCTTGGGCCTGCGACGTTGAACGAGTGATATGAGCTATTAATTCAGCCCATCTGCTCTGATTAAATGATTGATGATTAAATTCTGCGCTATTCTGTGGTCTTGAACGTATTTCGTCCCCCTACGCATTCTCTTTTTGTTTACTTTCTCTCTTTTTCCGACAATTACGCACGACATATATATACGGGGTGAGACGAACATGGAACATGATACGAGTACGGTAAGTGTTGTGTACAAACATTGATCCTAATCCTAAAACATTGTCCTTATCTTATATAACAGTTGGTCTATTGATCCTACAAGTTATACGGTACCTGGAATATACAAATTTATATTTTTACAAAAACTAACAACAAACGGACAAGCAGCAAATTTTCGGGACATATAAGGTAAATAGGTGGTGATAATAACCCCCAATGTGCCCTCCCTACCTATGAATTGGCAGTTTTAAATCTATTGCCAACTCCCTAAACAATACAACACTACCACAGTAACTTACCCTGACATCAACACATCCTCATCCCACCCATACATACACAACTACTCACACATGTTAACTAAACAATAACAACCTTATATTTATTAATTTAAATATAAACATTTTTTTTAAATTTAAATTTACTCTATATAAATAATAAATAAAGAAAATGATAAATTAAATAAACATAAACGAAAATAAACAAAAAACTACTAAGCGAAAAACAAAGTAAACATTAAACAAAAACTAAAGGAAGAAATAAATACTATAAATAAATAATAAATTAAATTAAGTAATAGTGATTATATAAATAACTAGATGACCCGGCAAACGTTGTTTTGCCATGTATATTATTTCTAGGCAAAATTTTTTCAGTTCAATAAAATAACTATTTACTTTAAGTATGCGGGGATTTACTTATCAATTATAAGATTACTTAACAATAAAGATTAATCTCTCAGCGCAATAGAGTGTACAATATTCTTGGTTAGTCCGTCTTTAGCCAACACAAACAAACTGGATGGTTTTACTACGCGAGAACATGCCACATATAGTTGTCCGTGTAAGAAGCATGGCGTTTCCAAATCTAAGCCAAATACAGATAATGTCTGGGCTTGTGACTTATTGATCTTCATAGCGAATGCCAATCTAATTGGGAATTGATTGCGTTTGAATTCAATTGACACATCTGTATTAATCATAGGGATTCGCCTTAAAACTTTCCATTTAAAATGATGGCTTCAATAACGTTTTTCTTTAGTTTTTTAATGACTAATCGTGTGCCATTACACAGTCGTGGTAAGTTTAAGTTACGAAGCAGAATGATCGGAGATCCAACCTACAATTGTAAATGGTACCACACCAGGCTACCAGGCATGCCTGAAAAATCCAATGAATTTAAAAACTCAATTGGATAATTCACAGTTTCGTTGGTAGCGCAAACTGCATCGACAGATTTGTATGACACCAAGCCCCAGGCAGCAACTGTTGTTTCTTTAAATTTAACACATTGACGTCCACATTTTTTGCTGCCTAAATCGCTCTTTCTGCCATTATGATTTTCATATTGTGTGTGTACATTGGTAAATATGATATCGATGAGAGTATTTTGCGATTCGATGATTTTGCAAAGTCCGTCTGTAGTTTTATGCATCCAGTATTTTCATGTACAGCAACTTTCCCATCGCGAATATCCTGAAGCATTTTAAAGCGCATGTTCACCGCCAGCTTTACTTTTTCAACATAACGCCACAGTCGCGATGGTTTTAGGCAAGCGTTGATTTTGAGAGGAGTAGCAAAGTGCCGCCAAACAGTTTATCGTTGATTTTTAAATCCTTTAATGTCCTACCCAATGCCTTAAGCGAATGTTTGTGTGCCATAGTGCATTCCTCCCAGATAATAATTTTACATTGTTTCAGCACTGTGGCCATAGACGATTGTTTTTTTTTTATGTTGCACACTGCATCTGGATTATTTTGAAAGTTTAATGGCAGCTTAAATGCTGAATGAGCTGTTCTGCCTCCATCTAATAAAGTGGCTGCAATGCCAGAAGATGCAACGGCCAATGCGATGCAATTTTTTGATCGTATCTCGGCAAGAAGTAGCGAAATAAGTAACGTTTTGCCAGTTCCACCTGGTGCATCAAAGAAAAAGAATCCTCCTTGTCCTGCCGAAACTGCCAGCATAATGCGGTCGTAAATAACTTTTTTTCATCATTTAGTAGTGGAACATTGCGACTAACAATGCCTGCCATTTATACAGTATCGTACTGTAGTTCACGATTCATATCTGTGTTGAGTAAGCAGATGCACTTCGATTCGGTGAGCTCAGACCGAAATGACTGATTGGTAAATTCGCAATAGCAATGCAATGATCCTCGATAGCAATCAATGCTTCATTGTACATTGCATCACTGAACGATATCGTTTGATCGTTGTACCTTGTACGATGTCGACACAGTATATCAGTTATTGAATCTTTGTGATTATCCCACAAATCTGTGCTCGGGCCGGGAAACATGTAGTCAGTACTATAGCAAATAGTAGACGAATTTGTGTTTCTGTGCAGTTTAATGCTGTTTTATCAAGCATACTGTCCCAATGATTGTCGTCTTCTAGCAAGCCTAGTGCAACGCATCCTTTTCTATACGTTGGATACTGTTGTCCATCTACCATGCGTATATCTTGAAATGACAATGGTCCGGTGACGTTCACCAACAACAGTCGCAAATAAAAGCACTCAGTCTGCCTTGGGTTGACTGTATATACACGACCCAAATTTGATTTGAATAAGCCCCCCCCCCGCAATAACTGCTGTCCCTTGCTTGCGGGGCATCCATTTTTTCGATTGAGCCCATGTAAAATATCGTGAAACTTCAGAATAGAGCAGTGTTTGTGCGAAAGCACCAAAAGCACTTTGTACCTTTTCCGTCTACCATGCAGGGTCGTGAACGATTCAGATTTCCGCACGGACCATGAATCATGTTTGAAGTAACAATATCAAATGATAAATGATCAGTGGACGGATCTGGAATCTCTGCAGAAATCAAACTATCGATGTCTTCACCACGTATTTTGTCGACGAACCAAGTTAAAATGTGAGCATTAGGTAATCCACTCTTTTGCCACTCAACTGAATGCATCCAACAACGTGTGAGGCCAAATACATGCAGTTTTGTAATTAAGCTGATTAAAGACTTTAATTTTTGTTTAAACACACGTGCTGTATGTCATGACGATGTATTGCATTTTGTCATGGTAATAGCAACGATGGAATTTCCTGCCATTTTGGATTACATGTAAAAGGAATGAAAAGACACGGTCGTCCATATTCACTTACGAAAGTCATAGCATCCTGTATGTATTCTTGCATGTGACGTGAACTACCTACGTACGATGATGCTAAGATAACAGAATTACCAATTTCGGCAGTGTCAGAGTTGTTCGCAATAGCATCTCGAAAGTGAATATATTCTTCCGCACGCAGCTTTTGTTGATTATATCGCAAGAATCGTAGTAGTTCATTCTCTATCTTCACATACATGTCGACCATATATTGTTGGCAAAGCTCACGACATCGTAAAATAATGTTGTCTCCGACGCGTCTAATCATCAATCTATACGAATAAAAATCCTTCAAGTTAACGTTCTTATTTGTTTCGGCTCCTGTTACGGGATCTCGTTGTTTAATATTTACACAATATCCGTCTTGTCCCTTCGAGAAAATTTGTGGATATTGGAGAGCGTCATTTGAACGATGGGTATCACTAATAAACTGAAGATCATTATTTCAACTTCGAATCACGAATTGTCGCCAACCATGATTCCAGCAACGTCGTCAACAACAGGTGCATTGAATCTACGTATAAGCTCTCCAGCTGGTTTTCTATCAGAATTGATGACAATAGAGTGATTGTCACTTTGTAGATTGTGCATGTATGATTTGAATAATTTCAATAATTCATTATGCTCACACAGCGTCCAGCTCGCTGACGATACGCCTGGCAAAATGTGAATTGAGATTATGATAGTCGCAACGTGCATCCACGCGATTGGCGAGTGCACGTTCGGAGTCCTCGCCACCCATAAAGAAAATTTTTAAAAATGTATGAGATTCGTTTGGCATTGGCAGCAATGAGCCCACTTTGTGATAAACTTGGCCTTTAATTTTGAACGTGGAATTAAATTGTTGACCTTTTGCAGCAATATTGTTTACTATTTCTGTTGCTTCAAATTATGTCATTTGGAAACATGAATTGAATGTGCGAATAGACTTCAGGAACATGCTAGAATCTAGATCTGTACCGTTCTCTAGTCGAGATTTCCCGACTAGGAGATACCCCGAACCCCATACTTAACGCGTACAGTCAAATTCTGTAAGTTTCTGTGACTAAACTTCAATCTTCGATATCTCTGGTGTTTCTCAACCGATTTCGATGAAATTTTTAGAAAAGCTCTTTTGTTAATCATTATTTCAACTTATTTTTACATTTTCCAAATTCGATTGTAAAATTTTTTTGTAATCGATTACATTTGTATATCGGAAACCAGAATAGTTATCGATAGTTTGAAACAAACTTGTTCTGCTTATGGTATAGGAAAACTTATATTCAAAATCTGAAGTCTCTAGCTCTTGTAGTCTCTGAGATCGACGCGATCATACAGACGGACATGGCTATATCGACTCGGCTGTTGATGCTGATCAAGAATATATATAGTTTATGGGGTCGGAGATGCTTCCTTCTGCCTATTACATACTTTTGCACAAAACAATTATACCATTTTTAACCATTTTATGGATTCAGGGTATAACATGTGGTAAACATCGCCAGCTATTATGTTACCCATTTTGATGACTTTAGCTTTAGGAAGATAGCTGAACAACTCAAAATTTAATTAGTGGGCGGCAGAGGTGGGTGTGGCATCCAAATTTTTGAATCAAATCTTTTTAAATGTCACCATTTATCTTTCTACCAAGTTTTGTGGCTCTAGCTAAACAACTGTTAAAGATATAGCCGATTCCGATTTTATAGGGCGGGTGGCTTGGGTGGGCGTGGCATCCAAAATTTTGATGTAGATCTTTGGTAGATGTCCATCTACTTCTACCAATTCGGGGCCAGCTAAAACTGTGAGAATATCAAATTTTCGATTTTAAATAGTGGGCGGAGAGGTGGGCGTGGCATCCCAATTTTTGATGCAGATCTTTTGTAGATGCCACCATCTATCTTCCTAACAAATTTAGTTACTCTAATTCAAGAAATGTGAAAGATACACGCATAACCGTTTTAAAAACTGCGGATGGATGGGGGGGTCATGCGTGGGCGTGGCATCAAAAAGTTTGATGAATTTTTCTGGGGAACGTCATTACCTATCTTGACACAAAATTTGATGGCTCTAGCCCAAAATATGTGAAAACTAAAGGCGATTCGAATTCCAAAACTGGTAGCTGCAGGAATGTGAGAAATATTTCGTTTTATCGGTTTTCAGTTATCGAATATATCGATTTCTCAGCCTCCTAGAAGCCGTGGCACCCTGATCTTAACACTTTATCTGTCGCGCCTATAGACAAACATAATTGCAAAGTTTCAAGTCTTTAGCTTTACGGGTGTCGTTCATACTGACGGACGGACACCATGACGGACATTGCACAAAACCAATATACTATGATACTTTCAGTATCAAAGTATAAAAGTATTAAAAATAAATATATATATTCGTTAACTTTCCGACTTTTAAGTATCTATATATTGATAAATAAGTGAGATATAGATAAATTGTATTTAATATTTTCGTCTTATTTTCAGAAATCTATTAACCTTCATCAACAAATTTTTTTGTAACATTTTTATCGATAACTCGGTAACAAATCGATATATCGAAAAATTTAATTTGTAGATTTTTTATTAACTATATCTCGATAACCAAGCGAGCTATCGTTAAATATTACTTAATATTTTCGTCTTATTTTGTCGAGTTCTACAAAAATCTATTATCAGACTTCGGCGGCCCGGTAACCGTAGACGTGCCCGCTTTAGTTTAAGTTCTTCTTTTCCTTTTGAGGACTAGCTTTTGAAAAAGGCTTCTTTCCATTTTTAAGCTCTGGTTGAACAAATCCTCACTCAATTTAGGCACATTCATTTCCCAATAAAAACTATTGAGCTCGAGCGTCCAGATACATTGCGGCCTAATGCAGTCAAAATCCACCATTGTATTTTGTTCTGTTGCCGCTTCTTCGTTTTCGCAATAAACAAAATTGCCCAAAAATTAAAGCAATCATCTGTGGATTTCACTGCACCAATTTCCAATTTCCTTGGTAAGGAATTTTGAATTTAAGTTTAGTCCATTTTAAAAGTTCTTCTTCAAAAACACCTACTGGCTTTTCGCCACTATGACTAAAGCCTTGTTGTCGCATACAACGGAAACCGAAACCGAATTCAGTACATTTGCAACTGAAACCGAAAATCGTAATTTTTCCGTTGCTAGCTACCGAAACCGAATTCAGTACACTTGCAACCGAAACCGAAACAAGTACTTTTGACTTTATTCGGTTGCTGCCAACCGAATGAAACGTCAGGGCCTGCGTCTGTTCGTCTGATTTTTACATGCATGGCGGTTGTTCGCTCCGTATAATGGCAGCTTCAGCTTCTATGTTGAGTTTTAACGACCACTTTCCAAAAATCATATCTTTAATATATACACAATTAATATGTTTTCCTCTGATTTTCCCTGTGTTCGAGACGTCATGCGATCAGCTGATTTCTAGAAACGAAGCTAACTTAACGCTGGTCATTTCTTTATGTTTTTTATGCGTAATCACATGCACAACAATTTCAATTAAAATTTGTGTTGATAATTGCAAAAATGTCTAGCAATAGAAAAGTAAAATTAAGTGTGGAGGATGAAGAAAATTTGATTTGATTTTTTACCTGCGTCTCCTTCTCTTCCATATGAACCAACGTCGGGCATTTTATCCGGACGTGCTTGCCGTCAATCGCCCCGCAGCAATTTGGGATATTCCACTTTGAGTAAAAATCATCGACGATTGTTTGGAAATAAGCGGTCGTCGGTGTGGGGATGGATTTTTCGAGGAAATGCACAATGAGGGAGTTTAGGCATTTCTCTACTATTCGCCCAATAGTGGAATGGTGCACACGGTATTGTAACGATAGGGATCGAAATGTTTCGCCGGTTGCCAAATACCGCAAAGTAATGCACAATTTATGCAGGGCACTTATTGGGTTGCGCACCCAAGTCCTTGGATTTTTTTCAAGATCTTGTTTCAACACATCTAACAATTTCCCAAACAAAAACGGGGTCACTCGAAAGTACTCGCGGAACTTTGTATCGTCGTCAATCAAATGACGTTCTATCAAAATGTTCACAGCCTCTTCTTCGGAAATTTCCCTGTAGATTTTGTGTTGGCTTTTCCTCTTATTAGCTTGGTTGCTGAACAACATGAACAACATTAAAAAATCTTTTTCAAAACAATAATTTGCAGCAAGGAACGCTGCGATTGTTTTTTGCTCCGATGAATAATTTTGCATTTTGTAAGTGATAAGGCCATAAGTGATAAGGCCATTGCCGATTTATTTGCTGAATTTTTTTAAAACAACGTACAGTTCATTTGATAATCAGGTTGATCTGCCTTACTCGTATCAGGTTAATGGCTCTAATTGCATTTTTGGACCAAGAATCACGGAGTGTTCATTACTACGTGATCTACAGGGTATAAAGCCTGTATTTTCCCCGGGACCTGACGGCTTACAAAGCTGTGTGCTTAAGTACTGTGCTGATGGTCTCTTAAAGCCTTTGCATAAATTGTTGAGTTTGTCTCTTGAGAAATGTTCATTTCCTAATATCTGGAAAGAATCATTTATTATTCCGCTCCATAAAAAAGGAAACAAGTCTAATGTTCAAAATTATAGGGGTATCTCCAAATTGTCTGCTATACCAAAAATGTTTGAGAAATAAATAACTTCTCAATTACATTTTTGCAGATCTAACCAGTTAGAATTTACTTCACTAGTTGTTAATGGTTGTTGAGTATATCACGGTTGGTGTTGTGAATTTGTACTGGTTTTTATTCTTCTGAGTCAGGGTTTTTATACCCTGGCTCATGCGCAAAATCAACCCTTAACTCTAGCTTATCTATCGCTGAGTTTGTAAGTCTCAGCGTTGGTCTTAACATATTCTTATCCTATCGCTGAGTAAGGTTCAGCGTTCATCTACCTATTTTTAGAGTACAAACATGTACCTAATTTATCAGTGAGCCTAGCTGCTATCTGCTAGTGCGCACAACAGATGTTTGCACTCCTATTACATACATGTATATTTTTAAGATATGTATTGTGTTCATATGTTGTATGTTGTAATTGTGTTCATTCTTGAACAATGGTTTTCAAAATAAAATGCAAACGGATGTTATTTACACTGATTTCAGCAAGGCATTTGGCTCGGTTAATCACTACCTTTTACTTCATAAACTTTAACTTTTAGGTTTTCCAACTTGTCATGTCACTTCCGGTGTTCCGCAAGGAAGTCACCTTGGACCTTTATTATTTACACTTTTCATCAATGACCTTCCATCTGTTATTGACCACTCTCGAGTGCTGATGTATGCTGACGATGTAAAATTATGCATGTCGGGTACTGCTCTGTTGTCTGCTCAAAAATTACAAACTGATTTAGATAATTTTCAAAAGCGGTGTCGTGTTAACTTACTAAATCTTAATTGCAATAAATGTAAAGTCATGTCTTTTTATAGACGCCTTCCTTTTTCAAATATTTATTTTCTTGATGGAAGCCCACTCTATCGCATTGAATGGGTTGATGACTTAGGTATCCTTTGTGATCCGAAACTTAAATTTCACAAGCATATCTCTTCAGTTGCAAATCGAGCCTCTAGTACCTTGGGGTTCATTAAGCGCTGGTCGAAAGAATTTGACGATCCCTACATAACCAAAACACTTCACACGTCTCTGGTACGTCCTGTTCTTGAATATGGATCTTGTATCCCAAATACAGGATTCACCACGATAGAATAGAATCAGTACAAAAACAATTCTTGCTCTTTGCCCGTAGGAGATTTAACTGGGATACTAACATTAACCTACCTTCCTACCACAGTAGACTTTTATTAATAAATCTTCCTTCTCTTTCTGATCGCAGAACAATGCTAGGAGTAGTCTTTTTACATAAACTTATAAATGGTGAAATTGATTCTTCTGAATTAATCAGCCAAATTAGTTTTGCTGTTCTGATCAGAAGAACAAGAAATTTTCGACCCATCGCTCTTCAAGCTTGTTACTCTAACTATGCTATTCATAACCCTTTTCGGATTTTATGTACAAACTATAACGAATTTTCCCACTTAATAAACGGTGCCACTTCTATTAGTTCTCTTAAAAAATTAGTCTTATGTAATTTGTCTACGTTTTCGCGATCTTCGTAACCGTACGCTATGCGGTGTGCCCCTCGGGAGGTTGGCTGCTTTTTGCTTGGGTCCGCGCGTTAACCACCCGGTGCTTGGTATTGCTTGGACACTTGAATGTACTGTTTTTCTTAGTACATCTACGTCAAATAATAATAATAAAACGGGATGCGGATGAAAATTAGCGAATGAAAAGAAATATTCCGTTCGGTTTCAGTTTCAGTTATATGTCGCAACCCATGCAAAATCAGCCACCCACCGAAACCGAAACCAAAAATCCGATTCGGTCTCAGTTTCCGTTGTATGCGACAACAAGGCTTAAGGTCTTTTTTAGCGGCTTCAGTGTAATGAAAGTATAAGCAATTATAATTGCTTAGTGGTTTAGCTAAACGGACATTAAGAAATTGGGCCTAGTAAGGTTTTTTTTTTTGTTTGCCACCAGCAGGATAACAAAACCATACCATTTCGCAATTCAAATTTTTAAACGAAAATCGTTGTTGTCTGCCACTACCAGAATGAAAATCCTTGTAGTTCTGTTTTGTTTCTCTGCGAACATAATCACAGATTAACATAACGAAATTCACTGATGAAATTATGAACTGACAGATGAAAGTTTGAAAAATTTTTCAGGAGAGAAATTGACGCGGTTATATGTACATCAATTAACAGAGACTTGACTTAGTCGTATCGGAATTTGATTCTGGTTATAAATACATAATGGGCTTTTATTAAAATAACATTGCCTTGCTGCTTATAAGTTATTTAGATTGCTGAGGTTTATGTTTTTAGATCAGTTGGTCATGACTTCTTATAATATGATGTCACAACGGTTTCAGTTTAGGCAAGTTTGGCTCTTTATGGCGCTGGTGATATGATTTCTAGGTGAAAAGCGGGGATCAAAAATAGCCTCAATCTTGACTTGGCAACCTTAAAAATAATGATAAGACATAAACAAACAAGAACGAAGGTGAGGTGACCGCAAACCATACCACTTTCTGCCAGGAACAGAGCACGGTCGTACAGAATAATTGATTCGACTGAAAAAAAAAGAATAAAATTAAGTGAAAAAATAAAATGTGATATAAAATTTTTTCCATTGGTTACCCAGTGGCGCTAGCATAAGGCGCAGCGTATAAAAGCAAACAATGCGACGCCAGTTCAATAAATCTGCCTCAATTTGCTCGGGATTCGAAACGTGCAGCATGGCAAACCGTGTGCCTTCTATGGCCTTTTTAAAGTAGCTGAGACATTTAGATAAAAAAAAATACCATCGTGTTAATTTAAAGCAATCAAGTCAAAAAATAAAATAATTCTTACTCATTGAAGCCCATGCCCGGTATGTGTTTCACATTGTGCAATGCGGAATGTCTTAGCTCGGGCATGTGGTGTACAATGATGCGCTCAGCAGCCGCACGCAGAGAGTGTATCTTTAGGTACTCATACTCCTCCGATTGAAGACGATCGTGGTAAAACTCGATCGCATGACATGCTATTTCGCGCGCCTCATAGCTTAGTTGAAAGTTGCCACCAGATCGGAGTTGTAACTGTGAGCTAAGCGGATATCCGTAAATCTGCATTTGGGGATGGGATTGTTGTGTGCTCATTTTTTGGTAGCAGCAGCCAACAAAATTCAGAAACTTGGCTTGCTTGCAGTTAATAAACATGCGAATCAGCGTGGCGCCCAAGTCCCCACACGGATGCAGACCAATGATGCCGAATTGAAAATCGCAGTCAGGCAAATTTAAGGCATTCCTTATACTCTCAATAAATTGTGTTAAGTTTGTACTGCTTGTCAGGTGCTGTGTTAGATGTGCAGGTCGCTTAAAATGATCTGTTTCACCAGCAGTCATGTGTTTGGAAGCCATTCTCTCCAGCTTGGCATCAATAGCCAGCGCCTGCTGGTTCAACTCCGCCCGCATCTCGAAGCAACACACTTGGATGCCAAACCCATAGCCAAGAATTCGAGCTAAATGCCCTTGGCCAGCGCCAAAGTCCACAACGAAGTCAATCGCCGTTTTTTTGCAGGTAAGCGCACAAAATGATGCCATTTGTTTGATTTCATGCGCCTTCTTCGGCTTTACGCACTTCATAAACATGTGTTTCAGCTTACGATGCTCCAGCAGCGGGCATGGCGGCATGACCTATGATTGCGTAGATAGCCGTAAATATGTTGAATTATACTTTAGTTGATAACCCACATCGAGGTGATTTTTTGGAATCCTGCCGATGCATACGGAGCGCAGCCATTGGCGTAGCGCCAAAAGCTCCAGGGGCCATAGCACTCGTGTTTCCGTATTGACATTATCTTCACTCCGGAGCAGCTCGCATAGTGTTTCTACGGGCAAATTTTCAAAGTGTATCTGCCAGTTTGATGGCAGTTTACTCCAGTGATCATTCACATAGAAGTCCTATTAAGGTTAAGACCGTTACATACGTACAGTTTTTATTAAAGTTGTGTTTTACTCACCAACACAACGGAATCCAACAACCATTCATACTTTTTAGCTACAAGCAAGCAACCGGCGACTTTATTGCAAATATTTAGCATGCCGGACAGGTAGAAACTTTATACTACAAAGACGTTTACAGAGGGCTCGACATTAGGGCTGCAAAACCATCGATGATATTATCGATGTTCCATAAAAATTTTGATACATCGATTTTTTGGTGTTTACACTCACTAAGTACACACAGATTAGAGATGGGAATGGGCTTAATTTTTCGCGCCCAACCCGACCCGGGCCATGGGCCGCAGCGCCAATCCTTACACGCACCCGATGGCAAAAAAGCCAACCCGCCCGCCTGAAAAAATTAGAACCCCTCCTAAAAACTTAATTTTTATACCCCTAACCCATAAAATGGGTAAAAAGGGGTATACTGGTTTTGTGCAAATATATGTAACAGGCAGAAGGAAGCATCTCCGACCCCATAAAGTATATATATTCTTGATCAGCATTAACAGCCGAGTCGATATAGCCATGTCCGTCTGTCCGTCCGTCCGTCTGTATGAACGAGTCGATATCAGAGACTACGAGAGCTAGAGACTTCAGATTTTGAATATAAGTTCTCCTATACCATAAGCAGAACAAGTTTGTTTCAAACTATCGATAGCTATTTCCGTTTCCGATATACACATGTAATCGATTACAAAAAAATCTCGAATTTGAAAAATGTAAAAATGGGGATTAAAATAATGGGTAACGATATAGCTTTTCTGAAAATGTCATTCAAATCGGTTGAGAAACACCAGAGATATCGAAGATTGAAGTTTAGGTCACAGATGCATACAGAATATGACTGTACGCGTTAAGTATAGGGTTCGGGGTATCTCCTAGTTGGGAAATCTCGCCTAGAGCCTTCTTACTTGTTTATGTTTGTTAAATAAGATTACATATTTTTGTGCAACTTGCACTTGAGAGTCTTGTGCGTCTTTCATTGAGAATTTGACAAAATGAAGAAAAAGCTCGGTCGCTTGTCGCAGAGCTTACAGAAATGCAAAATATATTTTTAGCCCCAAGCAAGATTTTGAGGTCAGTTGCTTGTTTCAAAAATTCTAGAATTCGCAAGTTTGAATGAGAAGTTATGGCATAATATTTTTTTAATTTCTAAATCAATTGCAATTTTGTCAAGTTTTATTTTTTTGGTTAATTCGTTTTAAAAAACTTTTGAAACTCGTGACTCGTGTTTGGCGAAGAGTTTTCAATTAACGAGTCATCAAGATTGTCTTTTAAGATTTCGCGATTTTCAATCATCATGCATTTCACTGTTTCTAAAGCATGATCTTGCCTTTCTTCTGATAAAAATAAATTATCTTATTAATCGGTGGGCTTAGAAATAATCCAACTTAATGAACTGATGCTGGCTGAAAACGTTTCGGGTAAAGCGGGTTGAGCGGCCTTACCCACACCCGCCCGCACCCAACACGAAATAAGCTTTTTCAACCCGTGCCCACGGGTACGCGGATGCCCACCCGATAAAAGCCTGGCCCGTGCCCAACTCTAACACAGGGACATATTAAAATAATTAGCGGTGTTCACCTAGCCCTTGCAGCCGTGCAGGCTGCAGAGTTGAATTGAGTCGCAAGAATAAGTTGCATTGAAGAATTTCTTGAAACGCTGCAAGGCCCCGGCCTTTGTATACGAAAAGTTTTTCAGCGTTGAACAATGTAAAAATGGGAAAAGCACGATACTTAAAGTCCTATCTACATTGGCGCGAGACGCGAGGCGAGACTTGCGTTCGAATTCGATAGCGTGGACACTCGCTGCAAAATATCGCATGTATATTTACATTGACGCGATTCTTCTGGCGTGTTTTTTTCTATTTTTGTTTAAATTTGCAGCCTTTTTCAATAAAACATGGCTGCCCTGTGCACCATAACATGGCAACACTTACCAAAAAAACCAAACAGAACATATTACATTTGTATAGCACAATAAAAAAAATATTAATAATTTATTCCGCAATTGGCGAATAGAATTGTATTTTCTTTTATTAAAAGAATTAGCAATTCAGTTTGCTCGCAATTCAATTTCTGCATTGTGCCGCTAAAAACAAAAAACATTTGGCATTAACAACAGCTGTTTCTCATCAGCTGTTCACGCTTCACCAACACGAGGTTTTTTCATATTTTCGAAATTGAAAGCGAGAGACGCGCGACATCTAGCGCCATTGTAAACAAGCACATTGACTCACATAATATAATAACATTATTTGGTTAGTGCTCACATGAAATGAAAATGATTGCGACACTCGCTTTCGAACATCGCCTCGCGGCCTCGCGCCAGTGTAGATAGGACTTAAGCGATTTTTGCTATCGATGTTCATTATATTTATTAATTGATTTTATTAAGAGCAATGCTTTCTAAAAGCTAACATTAAAAAGTCTTTTATATCTATAATCAAATCATATCAACACAATCCATGAATTACATTTCTTTTGGTGAAGTTTAATAGATTTCCAAGAAAATGCCAAAAATACTAAACACAATTTATAGATTTATCGATATTTATTGAGCTATCGAAAAAATTGATCACAATTATTTTATGAAGCTTAATAGATTCCTAAAATATAAAACGAAAATATTAAATAAATTTTATCGATATCTCACTTAGTTCTATGTTCTATGTACTTCGTAAATGGCAAATCTGGTTTTGTTTACATATTAAAAGTGCAAATAGCAAAGCTTGGTGGTTGTTTGCTTTAATGATATTGTGGAGCTAACTTGCACATAAATATCCAAGCAAATTGCATACAGCACAAAAATGTTTTAGTCTACTGTGACGTCACAAAATCAGCTGTTTGCTTGAGCAAAACTAACGGACCTGCGCAATGCGCAATCTGGCTTTCATAGATTCATGATTCGACAGTAGAGCTGGGAAACTATCGATAGTGGCCTCAGTCGATATTTTCGATATTTTGAGAGCGAAAACTCGATTCTGTCAGTAGTATCGTTTTTTGTACCTAGCTTTATACTAGTGTTGGGTAAACACTGCTTACTTTTAAGAACTTGTTCTTTTATTTTAAGTTGCTCAAGTTGCTCTCTTGTTCACTCAAGTTGCTCTGCTGCGCCCTTGTTCAGTCTTTTGCTCAGTGCAGCTGTTGCTCATTTGCTTTAAACCGAATGTTGTTCTTATATATTTTGAATTTTATATTAACCGCCATATCAAAACCAAAGTTCTTGAAAAATTTTAAGCAAAATATATGTATTTTTACTCCTTTATTGGTGCAAGCCATTTACACATTTCAAACGAAAACATAGTTTAAAGTTTCCCTTGGCAATCATTTTCACTACTTGCCGATCTATTTGTTGGCTTTTGTTCTCCAACACAGGCCTATGGCAAATGTCGTAATATTCAGCTGCCTCTTAACACGACATAATAGCTGGAAATGAACTGAAACCTTCATATAATCGGAAAAAAATAACCTCTGTGAAAAATTAACTTAAATACCGGAATTACAGCAATTTCGAATGTATATTTCATATTTTATATATGTATATAGTACTATAGTACTATAGCTACAACTAAAAATATCAGAGTGCAAAATTATAGTATCATATCAGTTTGATATAAAAAATATAAGGAACTCAATCGGAGATCAACTCTCTATTAGAGACTAAGTAAAAAACAAAAATATTATTCTGTCCATGCATTTCTTTGCAGTGTAGTAGAAGTGTGTCAGCATTGTCCGCCTTAAGCGAAGCCTTTACTAATTACAAGTCTACCCTTGCGGAACATATGCTCAGACTCTGTAGATGTTTCGGAAGCACATACAAATTTAGATACTAGATGTTTCTTATTAGAATCATTATGCTGATATTAAAGAAATGTTATTTATGTTTTTCCTTATGTTTAGTGCAAATTAGTGTTGGGTAAACATCGTTCAAATTGCTGAATAAGTTCGTTTTTCAATTAGTGAACTAGGTCGTTCTTTTTGTTCGTTCGATTTTGATCCCTAAAGGCCCATTCCCAGCAAAAAAAATTTCATTTATGAAAAGTGCTCAATTATTTCGTTAGGTTCCACATAAAGTTAGTGTGACCAGCTGTGCCAAATATTTGTAATTTTTTATATTGCAAAATGTAAATATTTGTTGGTCACATTATTTGATTATTGATGATTGTGACAACAAATTGTAAACAATAAAATAAAAAACATGGAAAATTGTGATTTCTTGGTGGCATTAGCTGCTTTCATGATTCTAAGGAGAAGAAGGAAAGCTAATGAGCTAAACCGAGTCTTGCCGCGCCGTAAATGTTGGGTGAAAACGTTTTCTCTTCATATTTTTTTGTGCGTCCATTTTAAATGCTGCCCGGAATAATTGTATGCCTGCAATTGCATTTTTAAGAACAGCTGATTATGGAATCCACAATGTTCCACTATCGCAACTATCGATTAACTTTTCTGATGCTTGCTGGGAATTTAAAAACGGAACGCAGGCTGGAAAATTTCTGACTACTGTTTTTTTTTATAGAGTTGCACATAAAAATTCCGTTTCGGAGCTGCTGGGAATAGGCCTTAAGTTTATAATTTTTGTTCATCGTTCGTTTTTGTTAATCTTTTGTCTCTGTTCGTTATATTTAAGCCCGTTTTGTTATGTTTTTGTTTGATCTTTTGCGAAATATTATGCCTTAATTATAAATGAATAACTCTATAAATAAATTTTTATTTGTAGTTTGTAATTGAAAATATTTCAGGTACAAAAGGAGATCTAATGATCTAAAGTGAGCAACTGAACAGAAAAGAACGATGAAGATGAACCTTTTCAGTTCGTTCACTTCACTGAATAGCTATTTTTTGTTCGTTCCTTCGCGAACGACACAGCACTAGTGCAAATTGGTATAGTTATCTTTCAGTATTGTAGGGGATCTACATTCTCATCAGAATGCTTTGAATAAAAATATTGTCGAAGGTAATGTAAGTGATGTGAAAAGTGCCCAGCACCATCGATAGCGACAAAACAACTATCGATGGTGGCCTAGAAAGGTAAAAGGCCATCGATAGTTTCCCAGCTCTATTCCACAGTTTATCAGGTTTTTTTTATTAATTGTAAACAGACTGACCATTAATACTAAAAAAAAAAGCCCCGTCTGTATGTCTAAGTGGCTATAAAGACAAACTGAAATGAGCGATATAGTTTGTCAAGTTCCTTTTTAATTGAAAAGTTGTGTGGAGTAACTAGCTTTATTTGCCAACATTTTTTTTTAAAGGGTGGATACTGGTATACACACATTTATCCACATTTACAAACATTTCGGCAGTGCTTTGCTAAAGCATAGTGAAAATGTATTTGCATACAACAAATGGCAATATTTGCAAGTAGATATGATAAAAAATTGCCAATTGATGACACCGAGGCAATAAACTGTGAAATCGCAACAGTTGAGGAGGTCGACGGTCATACGGTGAGTGCAGATTCCGTACTTGAAAATTTATTCCTGAAAAAAAAATCAATAATGTGCGACGCTGTTATTTGTTGGTGACAATAATTGTATAGTGATTGCTATGGTATACATATGAATGTACATACATACACACATGCTTACAGATGCATTGCTTTACAGGAATATTTGCTGCGTGTGCAGAGAGGTGATAGCACCTGGAACGTTCGACGCCGTTACAATGACTTTAGCAAGCTGCACAAAAGTCTCTGTGTCTCTGGCATTGAACTGCCGTTCCCTGGAAAGCGCATTTTTGGAAATATGCGCCCGGACTTCATAGCTGAACGGAAAGAAGCATTGCAAGTATACATAAACACAGTACTAATGAATCCCATTTTGGCATCATCGCTGCCAGCCAAGCGCTTCGTTGATCCGGAAAGTTACTCGCAATCATTCCATGGTAAGTGTAGCTTCTTATTATCTACTTAGTATTTATCCTCAACTCCTTGTTTTAGATCATGCGGTGCAAAATGCCCTGCTTTGTTTACGAAACGACACAGTTTGGGGACTCGGCGCCACAATGGGTGCCATAGGATGGCGTCTTCGCAAACACTACTTTAAAGTGACGCCAAAGCCACCAGAAAAGAACAGCAGTAAATTGGTGAAAAGTGGCTCGCAATCACATCAAAGCAAGCATTTTGCCACAGGCAGCAGTTTTGGTGCACACTCTGTATCTATTGATGGCGGCACAATAGATCCCAATGCGGAAATGGTGGCCGAATGGTTAGAGTATGGACCAGATAAATACGTCGATGAAAAGGAAATGAGTGGCGTGCTAAGTAGCTTGATGGGTCTACAGCATCCACATATTGAGTCCATAGTGCTAGCAGCGAATACGGAAAATGGGTGCCTGTTTATCAGAAAGTAAGTTTTTTTTATGATATATAGTCAAAACTAAAATCTTAATGCATTTGTTAGATACTTTAAACTTAATATTAGTCTTTTTGCGGACATTTTCATTAGAAATCTCAAGTTTGCGACCTTCAAAGCTTTTTATACCCCTAACCCATAAAATGGGTTAAAGGAGTATAATGGTTTTGTGCAAAAGTATGTAACAGGCAGAAGGAAGCATCTCCGACCCCATAAAGTATATATATTTTGATCAGCATCAACAGCCGAGTCGATATAGTCATGTCCGTCCGTCCGTCTGTATGAACGCGTCGATCTCAGAGACTACAAGAGCTAGAGACTTCAGATTTTGAATATAAGTTCTCCTATACCATGAGCGGAACAAGTTTGTTTCAAATTATCGATAATTTTTCTAGTTTCCGATATACACATGTAATCGATTACAAAAAAATCTCGAATTTGGAAAATGTAAATGCAAATTTTTTGATTCGACCTGGACTGAAAAAGTTAAAGATACATACTACAGTAGTTCACCGTTCATTTTATACAGGCAAAAAAAAAAATTGCAAATGGCTGTATATTTTTTTGTAAACTATAGAAGACATCGAAAAAATTAAAGCGCCATTTTGTTTATTATGGTATTTATTATTAAATTTATTTGAATTTTTTTCCATTAATATTTAAAGTTCAACTCAAAAGGTGCGGATCCAGCACAATCAAAAAAGCCAGGAATTTGAGATTTTTTTTTGATAGCGTGCGACACAACAATATATAAGACCCGTTTTACACGATGAACTTTTCTGATGATTTATTTTCTTATTCTGCTTTAAAACATCTTCGCAAATCTGCTCGCATTTACACGATGAACTTTTTCATTCAATGTTTTCTTTGTAAATGCAGCTCTGATTTAAATTTATTGTCGATAAACAAACATTTCGCCCCGAATTCAACAAGTTCTTTGGTCCAAAACGTTTTTATTAATAATTTATAAGCCACAACAATGTATTTACTATTTGCGCTAATATTTGCTTGTGCGATATGTCGTATCGATAACTATATTATTCACATCAAACACTGTGCAACTCTGTGTTTACATGCAATGAGAAAAATAAATCCTTCCTACAAAAGTCATGTAGCATTGCTTGCAGTTGTTACCCCTCTACTCCCTTTGCCTACAAGCGAATGTTTCAGTAGCAAAAACTTCATCGTGTAAAACGGGTCTTTGTGGTGTTCACGAAATATTGTTTCAGTGCAAAAGTGCAGCTTTACAATACTGCTATCGTGAACAACCAATTGCACGACGCGAGTCTAGTAAGTTTACACAATCAGCTGTTTGCTTTTGCTTTTAGTAAGTTTGTTATTGTGAGTGTAATTTGAATTACTGCTAAAAAAAATAAATAGCTCCACCTCTTCACTTCGTTTTCTCTCTTGCGGTTTTTTGGGACCTTTACTTCCACTGCACTATGGTCCCAAAGTCCTTATTTTTCACATAAATTAATAACTCGAGAATTACACAATATATTTTTGTATGGTTTTTTGCATTCATCTAAATAATACCAATTGGATTTTTGACTTTGGAAATTAGGCGTGGCACCGCCCATTTTTATATATTGTAAAATGCAAATAATTTTTTTTACCTTTAAACTATAATACAATATTTAACTTACTTATATCAAATATCTACATTTTCAGCACAATTCTAATTTAAAAACTTAAATAAATTGTAAACGTATTTTTATTCAATTTTTTATTAGCTTTTTATGATTTTTATTGCTCATCCAAAAATTCAGGTTCTATATCAAATGCGTATTCGTTGTCAAAATCACATTCGTCCAAGTCAGACTCGTCCATAGCAGAGTCACCTACTTCAGCATCGCTTCTGGTATTCAATAGCTCCCCTGCACTTCAAGCAATTCTGCAGGCGACTTTTGCAACACTTGTCACGTTTTTATTGTTGTTTAACACTCATGTTGTAGCAAACTTACAATGATTTTTGTAGTCAAGGGTCGGGGTCTAGCACGAAGTGAAAACTTGACTCAGTACAAATTGTTGTTGGAGAGGCTTGCACATATACACTTTTGCAATGATACAATACTTCGACAGCCCTATAGTGTTACCATAATCCATTATTTTGCATTTTGCCCTAAGGCCCAATTTCTCAATGTCCAGTTACACTTGGAATAAGTTTAGTTCAGAATTACTTTTATGCTCGAGCTATACTGCAGCTATCAAATTTGGTTTTCTCAAAGCTAAAGTAACCTATCATCGGTATAACACAATCGCCGAATGGTGCTGCCAACCTTAACGGGGCTTCAGCTGTTCTTTTGGTTTTGTTTTTGCCTGTGACTCTCAAACTGCTGCATGTTGCACATCAAAATGTTTATACAATTACTTTCTATGAGCCCTGTTGTAAACGGCAACGAGGGAAAAACTTTTTAGTTGCTGAGGAGCATGTGTTTGTGGACCTAGAAGACTCAAATAAGCATTTTGCAACTTTGATATATAAAAGAAAAAATAAACAATGCAACTGTCAGCTTGAGTCAGCTGTTCGCCTCACAATGATTGTATTGATATTTATATATCGGGACTTAGCATCGGTATAATTAGTAACCGGATAAGTAAGTGCTAACCGAACATTGAGAAACTCAAATTCGACTAAACTTAGAATAGTTTGACTAATCAGACATTGAGAAATTGGGCCTAAATAGCTTAAAGCTACAAGGTATATAGTACTAAAGCAAAGTATGAAAGACTGCAGTTTTTTTTGCCGGCCAATTCAATAAAAAGATATTTTTTCATATGCTAACTTAAAGGCAAACAAAAAACAAAATTCACAGAGTGAGCAAAATTCACGAAAAACTTGCTATGCAAAAAATGTATAGTTGCCGTTCTTGTCTTTTGCATAGGGATTGTGGTTAGCGTTGTATACATACATATAATGTCGTGACATTATATTTAGGTATAAACAGCCCTTAAGTAATTGTCTACGATACCTCAGGGAAATATGTATGTGTGCAATCATATATTTGGTTAAAATGCATTTCAAACGAATCAATCCAGCACTGGAGCCAGCTACCTAAGAATAACTTAATATTACCTCACTCTTTGTCAAAAAAAAAAAAAAAATATTTTTTAACAATTATATAGCATTCATGGAAAGTAATTACAGTAGCTCATAATGTAATTTGTAAAGCATTGCTATTTTATCCATTTATTAATGATCTTCCATCGGTTTTGTAGGAGTACGCTTCATACCGCTCACTACTCGCGTGATGGTTCGCCAAGGACTGTGTCTTTAAAATTAACGACTTACGCATTATTGTTGATCGTAAATTAAAGTTTGATTCTCATAAATCGTGGATGGTTAATAAGGCCATTAATGTCCTTGGCTTCATCCAGCGATGGATGATCCTGACACTGATTAAACGTAAAAGTTTTGCTTCTTTGCTTATTTTCGACTCACATCACTAAAAACAGCTGCTCGACTTTGCCCCTAAGTACTCAAAATTCAGCTGTCAAAATCGAGCCCACCTTATTAGTTCTCTCATACGTAGCCGTACTTTTAAACATCGCTGTCCCAGAAACAGTTCTAGTAAAGTACCATCTTAAACTTTACATGGACTGACCATACAAAGAGTCGATTTTTACCAATAGATATTACTTGCTTAAGAGGTTATACGCAGTTGCGATGCCAAAAAATTTTTTTTTATATAATCAGTTTTATTTATTGATTACAAGTTTTGGTTATTTACATAGAGCTTAATTTAAGAAAAAAAAATGGTTTTCTGTTAAGTCGGTTTACTAACGATATATTTACTTGATAACGTCATAAGAAAACATTGATGAAATACAATTTTCATTCCTGCTGAAATTTTGATATCCTTATTGAAAAAAGACAAAACGAAAAATTTAAATTATATTTAGGATGCTTTAAGTTGCTTTATTTTATTAAGGATAGGACGATGATAGGAAAAGTAAGAAATGAAGGCGAGTGTTTCAAGGGTAATGTGCTTTGAAAAAGTCAAAACAATGGATGTTCCTCTCAGCGTTGTTGACTCATTAACATCTGAAACGCATTCGAGATTGTACGTATCTGTCATGAATTTCAGAAATGTGTCATAACTTTTCACATTTGTGTTGAAGTCGCCGCAAAGAAAAATGGGTACATCGGTATGAATATTCATTAAGAACGGTGGCACATACTGGCTGTTGTGCACATATGGGACAAGTGCGGGTACAGCAACATATCAATGTTTTGGATACTCGCTCCAGGATGAATATAGACGGCGACAAGCACAAATTAAAATTCGGCCAATATCCGCGGAGTGAGCAGACAAACTCTGAGAGTTAATGTTTGTCACTACAATTTGTCCAGCGTTGTTAGCATTATCACAAAATTTTACTGCTTTCTTAGTGATTGTTTGACGTACGTGTGCACCGAGTCGAATGTATTCGTTACGAATATCTCGCGTAATCTGAGAGTCGTTACCATCTTGACCGTGTTTGAAGTTGAAAGGAGCATTTTTGTCCGTGATGATGTGCAAGCCGTCTATATTCGTTACCCGACTCATCGCCACGTACACCAACTGTTGTGGTTGTTTCGGGGAGTATCATTTCATATTCTTCTCTGCACAGTCGTCGATTTTCTTTGATGATCCATTCCGAGATCACCTCCAGGTCTGCCGCTGTGATGGGTTTGAGGTCGTTCTTGAACCACAGTCTGTCGCAAATCGAATAAGCGTAGCCAAATCGTTTTATTCTTAGACATAGGCCTCAGGTATTGTAAAGTTCCTGCCATATTGTGCTTCTCCCTAGTCCACAGTACGGCTCGGACCCAATAAGGTTTTTCTCTGCCCACAAAATAAACTATAAAGATTTATCCCCCTCTATAGGTTCTCTTAAAAAGCTTGTCTTATGTCATTTGTCTATATGTTCGCGATCGTCGTAACCGCACGTTATGCGGTGCGCCCCTTGGTTGTTCGGGCGGGAGTTGTTTTGCTTTTGCTTGGGTCCGCGCGTTAACAACCCGGTGCTTGGTATCGTTGGGCCACTGTTATGACAACATGACCCGTGAACCATCTGAGGGGTAGCCTATTGTGTGTTCCCACTGAGTGCCATTATTGCTGCTTGACTATCGGATAATATGGCTGTCTCTATTCGGAAGAGCCTTGAAGAGTCGCATTACCATTTTGTTTCATTTCTTTTTGTTACAAAGGAACACTTGAATCTTTTGCGCGATCATGTGTTCAGCTTTCATTTCTTTCTTTGGCTAAATAGGGGGAGTTCACCCGTATTTCTGCCTCTAATTGCCTTAGAATGTGTCCTCTGTCAACTCCTTCTAATGACTTTCTTAAAAGGGTTCCTTTCTGTTGCAGGCTTATCGTGTGATGAAATAGCGTGATCTCCCATAGAAGCTCCAGTACTTATGTGGGGCAGTTCCTTACTGCTCCCGTGATACCTACACAGGCCATTCTTTAAAACTTTTGACGTTGCTTCTGCACAGTGATTTGCTGTGCCTTATCCTCCCCCCATTCAATTATTCCGTATGTGAGGCTGGGTCTTACAAACATAAGGTATAACTATTTTATTACACGGTGTGACAGTCAAAAAAAATTCTGGAATGCGACACAGCGTAGATTGTATATATAGTTTAATATTACATTGTGGCATACAAAATCTATTTAACAATACCTACAACCTATGCTATAACATGCTGTACAGCACTTTGCTATCGTATTTTGAACGTGGGTGCCAAAATAAAATTTGGTGTCAAAAGTTTGGGGTCACTTATACTTCCTTGGTTGTTTCTATTAGACTTCCTGCGAGCCTTATATCCCGCATCATAACAGCAGACGTGGCAAACGCCCAGTCATTAGCCTTTGGTTTGTGATGTGCCTCTTCTCCAAGTGTTCCGCCTTGTTGCCAGGGAATACTCCCTGGGAAGTGCGTCGCAAACAAAAGCTTTAGCTTTTGCGTTTTACTGCTCGTAAAGCTATTGTCTCTACGCTTCACGGCTTAGTTAGAAACGGGCGCACACAGTCCATATAGTTCCTAATATCCTTGTTATTGGAGGTGAGGCATTCATGGTATTTATCCCATAATCCGTCTCTCTTGGCTATGTTGAAGTGGCGACTGGTGGACATAGCATTAAGCCAGAGACGTTAAGACGATGCTTATGACTGTCTCCCATATTTGTTTTGGTTCTTGGTGTGCTTGTACTTTCAAGACATGGTTCTGTTGCGTGCCTGCTGCGCTCGATGTTGCTGTTGGGGCGGGGGTGTTCCCTTGCGAAATTAAACCTGGTGACCTCACCATCAGCGCACCTCCACCCTCGTTTCTCCTCGAGATCACCTTTCACGCGTTGGGCTCGATCTTGTTCTGGTTCCTCAGCGGAATTAACAAGGATTCGTTTGAGCGATCCGCACTTCTTGGACAGAAGATGGTGGTGTTGTGTGGTCATTTGATATCATCACTCACCTTGCAGTCCAGTGAAATCCATTTCCACGACTTTAGTCTTGACCCTACGGTCCTCAGAAAATCTGCTGAGAGTTCGTCGGAACATTCGATGACCATGTAACCAACCCGAAAATGTTTCACCCAGTGAAAACCAATATAGGATGGACAAGTCCTCATGGCTGATCATTACCTGCGTGTATTCCACAGGTAATATGGCCACATTGACTTTTCTCGCAATCGCCGCGTGGGCACTGGAAGCAAAGAGCTCAATGCTGTTGCGGCGGCTGCTGCCCTCGACGTGCTGGGTCGCTTTTTCTGTGGCCTCTTGGGGGTGCTTAGTGAGCGCTAGGACAGTGCGTGTTTGTGGCCTTCTTATCTGTTGCGCCTGCTGTGGGCTTGGGGGTGGTTGTCTCACGTTGGAGGGCCGCTCCCCATCAGGGAGGCAGTCCTCAAATTGTCTTGCAACACTGACTTACAACATTTGTGGTTCATTCTCTTGTTTCCACAAGTAGCATACAAATTTATGGTCCACCCAGGCAGAGAACAGGCGGTTGCTATCTGCCTGAGCTCACCGTCAGAGACTGGTTTTTAATTCAGGCCTCCAGCCAAGTTAACTCTCGGCACGCTTCGACTGACACCGGAGTGAGACTAAAGAGCTAGGATGGAGAAAGTGTTTGTGGAAGATATGGGAGTGTCTTAAGCTATGCTTTAAAAGACGGCGGTACAAGCGTCTTGTCAGTACGATGAACGGTATCGTAACCGCTGTTTATCTGGGACTGCGTATTTACACGGAAACACTCTTGTACGCAGCTGACCCCAAAAGGGACGTTCGCGATCTGCAAAACGCAACCTGCCTGGTGGCCGCAGCTCAGCCCCCTCCTAACAATCCGACAGGTTCATCACACCAACAAACAAAAGTCTCCAGCTCTTATGGTCTCTGAGATTCACGCATTCATAAACGGACGGACAGACAGATAGACATGGCTATATCGACTCGGCTGTTGATCCTGCTCAAAATTATAAACCTTACAAACAAATATAACTGTTAATATTTTTTGCACAAAACCATTATACCCTTCTACCTATATCATGGGTTCAATATACTAATATATAAAAATACAGTTTTATACACATCAAATTTCAAAAACTCATAAACCAAGACGTTCTTATTTTAAAATTACCCTTTTAAACAGTAAGCCTATAATTTTTGCAGATTTCATAAGCACGGAACCCTCAAGGATGTGCTATGCATGGCAGCAACGCCAAAGAACCCATTTTTGAGCAAGTATGGCAATCCAAAAGGGCGCACTGCTCTTTCCATGAAGCAAGTGGCTTGTTATGGCAAGCAAATTTTAGATGCTCTTATTTTTCTACACTCAAAAGGCTATGCTTATGGTAAGTTATTTATTACTATGCTCAAGCTTATCAAAATTAAGGTAAAAATAATTTTGCAGGTCACCTACATTCGGGTAACATTGTTATTGTTGACGACTGTGTCAAGCTTTTAGATGTTGAGAACTATTTGCTAGGTGTCCCAGCTTTTTATCGGCCATTTTTTGTTCAACACAGCAAGATTCATACAGTTGAGACGGTCGACGTTTACTGTTTTGGCCATGTACTTTTTGAAATGGCCATGGGCTATCCGCTGCAGGAGTCGGTAGTGCGTCAAATAACCGAATGCCCCGAAGCATTAAGTATGCAATAACTAACCAGTTAATTACCATATTATTTATTTTTTCTAAATTATAGAATCTCTGTTGGAAAGCATTTTGTCAAAAGAAGCATGCAAGACTGGTCTGCCAAGCCTGGAGCAGCTGCGTGGTCACAGATTTTTTACACAATACACTACAGAAGAACCACCTGCAGCTGAAAAGCCATACTTTAAGCTGTCTTTGGTAATACTATTTAATAATACCGGCACACACAAAAAAAGGTAACTTCTTTTGACCAGATCAATTCTTTTTGTATTTCGACGTTCAAAATTTGAATATGCGGTCCAATCAAAATGTCGAGGGAGTTGCACTACTCCTAATAAGTTGCATGAATGCAAGAAGTGTAATACATAGAATTCTCTAGTGTAACAAAATAAATTAGTTAAAATAAATATAAAAAAAAATTAGCAATGTTTGTAATTATAATATATATATATGATGTAATATAATATTTGTTTATTTATTTTTGATATTCTTAATATCGTTTCTTATGTATGCTTAGTAATATATTTCTTCGCTGAACCCATGAAATGAGTAAAAAGGTAAATTGGATTTGTGCAAAACTATGCAACAGGCAGAAGGGAGCGTCTTCGACACTTTACATTGATCTAGACTATAAAATACACATATACTCGTTAACATTAAATTCTTGAATTTGGAAAATGTAAAATGTGTTATAAAGAATCACCAGGTATGAAATAAAGCTCAGCCACAGAAAAAAGAAAGGACCTGAACTCCGTACACAGACCAACTTAAGCCTTACCTTATATAAATATATACTGCATTAAGATTGTGCTCAACTAGACGATGACGGACTGTAACATTACTGACCGACCGAATTAAATAATTTTTGACAACTTTAGAGGACGCTTACGGCCGAGCGCAAAATGCGTCTATTCTCGACATCGGTTGATTTCCGTTTTTTGTACTTTGATACTGAAAGTATCATAGTATATCGGTTTTGTGCAATGTCCGTCTGTCCGAACGCAACTTTTTTCGACACCCGTAAAGCTAGAGACTTGAAACTTTGCAATTATGTTTGTCTATAGCCGAGTTAGGTAAAGTGTCTAGATTGCCACACAAGGGTGCCACGCCTACAAGAAGGCTGGGAAATCGATAAAATCGATAACTGAAAACCGATAAAACCATTTATTTCTCACATTCTTTCAGCTAGAATAACCAAAAAAATTGCATCAAAATTTTGGATGCCACGCCCTACCAGCCCCCTGCCTTTTAATATCGGAATCGGCTATATCTTTAACAGTTCTTGAGCTAGAGCCATCAAACTAAGGAAGATAGATGGTGACAGTTAAAAAAATTTGATTAGAAAATTGGGATGCCACACCCACCTCTGCCGCCCACCTTTTAAATTTTAAGCTGTTCAGTTATCTTCCACAGTTTTTGAGCTAAAGTCACAAAATTTGGTAACTTAATCGCTGGCGATGTTTACCACCTGGCCTACCCCTTCCGCCCCAGCATTCCCCCATTGCAAGCAGACTCCTTACCAACCGTTATTTTACTGGTATCAAATTATTCCGCAGCCGGTTGCGTCCGACTGCAACGTTTTCACTTGTTTATAATTCATCGCGTTAAATATACTTGAACGTTTTGACTTTTGTTTTGCCAAGTTGTTTAGAAATCAAGTGGTCGGCACGCAGGTCACACAAAAACAATTCTTGTCTTTTCTTTGTTGATGCGGCAGGTGAGCAGAATATTAATCCGTTTGAGTATAGGCCACACTAAGCTCTTCTTAAACACGTTTCACATTTTCCATTTAACGGTTCTATGTTCTTATCGGAAACAAGTAAAGTTATCGACAACTTTAACTAAACTTGATCTCCCTATTTTTTCGGATAGCTTATATATAATATTTGATATCGACGAGTTCATACATACGGGTAGACAAATTGACGGACAGAAAGAGAAACGGATATAGCTTAATCATCTCGGCTGTTGGTGCTTATCAAGAATATAAATACTTTTTGGGGTCGGAGATGCTACCTTCTGCGTGTTACATACTCTTGCACAAAACCATTATACCCTTTTTACTCATTTCATTGGTTTAAGGTGTACAAATTGAAGAGCTGCAGCTGGAGCAACAAACTATAAACAACAATACTATTACCATTTCCTTTTTTTTATTTGTTTTATTGCCAATTTTTTTTACTATTTTTAGATTTAAATTCCACAAGTCGTTAAACCCTAAAAAGTAAATCTGGTCAAAAGTAAATAACTTTTTTTTTTGTGGCTGTGTTTTTTGTGCTTCTAAGTTTCTCATTTGTATTCTTTATTATATGTATATGCAGAATGCAAAGGAGTTGTTAAGGCAGGCGGCTGTGAAGTGCGAAAATCGATTGCGAGATGAACAAAAATCGGTGAAGAACCAAAAGCGAATTGTTCGAGTACAGGAGCTTATGAGCTCTGAGGAAGAGAAGCGCAAAACAAAGCAGAAGGCAGTAAGCATATCAGTTTGATTAGTTCAGTATAAACACATAAGGTCAAAATCATAATTCTTAATGCATTATTCGTTTTGACCATAATCTTGCAGGGACTGTATTCAATAAGTTTTATTATAAAAATTGTAAAATAATTTTTAATATTAATTTTCAATGATTTTATATTCTACAACCCAACTAATAATCATTTTTATTGTACAAAAAATAAAACTCATAACATAATGATTAGTTATTTTTTATTTATTTTTTACTTTAAATTTAACTTTAGCTTATAGTTTAATTTTAAAAAAGAAATAAGAAAATAACGAATTTATATTTTAGAGCACTGCAATTTTGTTTTACATATTTCGATTTTTGCGTTAAAAACGCAGAAATATGCATAAGGCCGTGCTTTATATTGGGTAAAAAGTACATATCGATAACCTATTTTCTGTCCTCGTTAAAGCAACTTTGAATTTTTTTTCAGCAGTCTGCAAATTATAAAACACTTTTTAAGCGCTTACAATATGCAATTACAAAGCAATGAAAATTTAAAATAAAAAGTGTTAAATATATTAATGCCGAAGAATTCGTTATTCATTTTTAATAAGCTCGTAGTGCTTCATAGTACATACTCTATAGACAATTTAAATAATGTATGAGTCACGTCACTTAAAACAAATGTGTTTATCTCAGAGCTTTTTTATACCCTAAACACATAATATGAGTCTTTATTTTCTTAGAGTTTGGTCTTTATAACGTAATAAGTAATTTTATAACCCGTCGAAGCCTTGAAATTGACCATCTACATTCAGCATTCAACTTCTCCACAAATAGCTATTTGACTCAATTTGCGTATACCCAGGGCGGACACGTAGTGGCTTACATACTTTGCCGGGCTCATACCGCTACTTTTTATTCCCTGAACCCATGAAATTGGTAAAAAGGGAATAATGGTTTTGTGCAGATGTATGTAAGAGGCAGAAGGAAGCATCTCTGACCCCATTCAATATTCAGGGTATCTCCTAGTCGAGTTTACTCTGAAGTTCTGATCACACTCTGAGGTTCTGATCGCGAGCGAGTATTTAACAATAAAATACATGCGTTGTATCGCCGACTAGACGCACAAACAGATTAGTGCAGAAACAAAATACACGTTGTGTGCGCTCGTGCATGAAGCTCGAAGCTCGGCAACAAAGCCATAAAAAAGGTTGTACATGTAATCTTAAAAAAAAAAGTTTAGATCTACTTCTAAGAGTAGTATTGCATACATAAATTAGTGAATGATACTCAGCCAAATTGAAATGTCTTATTTTGTATACCCCGAACCCATAAAATGGGTAATAGGGGTATAATGGTTTTGTGCAAAAGTATGTAACAGGCAGAAAGAAGCATCTCCGACATCTCTTTCAACAGCCGAGTCGATATAGCCAAGTCCGTCCGTCTGTCCGTCTGTATGAACGCGTCGATCTCAGAGACTACAAGAGCTAGAGACTTCAAATTTTGAATATAAGTTCTCCTATACCATAAGCAGAACAAGTTTGTTTGAAATTATCGATAACTATTCTGGTTTCCGAGATATACATGATATCGATTACAAAACATCTCGAATTTGGAAAATGTAAAAATGGGGATTGAAATAATGAGTAACGATAGAACTTTTCGAAAATTTCGTCCAAATCGGTTGAGAAACACCAGAGCTATCGAAGATTGAAGTTTAGTCACAGATGCATACAGTCAATGGCTGTACGCGTTATGTAAAGGGTTCGGGGTATCTCCTAGTCGGGAAATCTCCACTAGAGCCTTCTTACTTGTTTTTTACATATATTTTGAAAAGGAGACTCGCCAGATATAATCGAAAGATAACTGCGTCGCCTAAAAATTTGCAATTCACGAAAATTTATATAAAAAGATTAAAAATAATGGATAGCATAGCTTAAACTATAGTTTTGTTGAAAATTTAAACTAATCCTGATCGGAACTGCAAAACTAGTTTCGTTGATTTACTTTAAAGAATTAATTTCATTATTTTGTGTAGAAAGGTAACACCAAGCATTGTTTTGATATCAGATTAATAAGAGTGATTTATTTTAATTAATGTAAGTAGGTAGTATCATAAAATTCAGAAATGGTTATGAATGGATATGCTATCCTAGTTTGGGATATTATATTTAAGACCCCCCAAGATTAGGACATAAAAGAAAACATAATGAGCATTAGTAATGTAGGGTTCGTCAAATTATTTCAACTAGAAAGAATTGTGGAAACATCTTTATATTAGTGACTGAATCAGCAAAAAACACGCAGCGCGTAGATCGTTAGATAGGTCGGTAAAACATACATATATATAAGTAAATTTTTAAATTAGTGCTAGTTGCATATATATTTGATTTGTGCAATGTCCGTCATGCTGTCTGTCCTTCTGTATGAACGCAAGTTTTTTCGACACCTGTATCTTCCACATTTTTTGAGCTAGGGTTACCAAATTTGGTAGGAAGAAAGATGGTGATATCTTACATGGATCCGCATCTGCAATTTGAATGCGGGAATGAGTATATCTTTCAGAATTTTTGAGCTAGTCACCAAAGTTTTCAATAAGATAGCTGATGGGATTCCCTAGACATCTGCCGCCACCAGCCCCCTTTTAAAATAGGAATGGATGTATCTTTCACAGAGTTTGTACTAGAGTCACTTAATTTAATAGGAAGACAGCTGGTGACAGATCTCAAAGATTTGCATAAAAATTTGGACGCCACGCCCATCTTTACCACCCCTCTACCGCCCACCTTTTTTAATCAGAAACTCAGTTATTTTTCACAGTTTTGAGCTAGAGTCACCAAATTTGATAACAAGATAGCAGGCGATGTTACCCACCGGGCCCACCCCTGCAGCCCCCGATTCCCCCTTTGCAAGCCGACTCCTTACCATCAATAACAAGTAAGAAGGCTCTAGTCGAGATTTCCCGATTAGGAGATACCCCGAACACGGTATATAACGCGTACAGTCATTGTCTGTATGCATCTGTGACTAAACTTCAATCTTCGATATCTCTGGTGTTTCCCAACCGATTTCAATGAAATTTTCAGAAAAGTTCTATCGTTACCCATTATTTCAACCCCCATTTTTACATTTTCCAAATTTGAGAAATTTTTGTAATCGATTGCATGTGTATATCGAAAACGGAAAAAGCTATCGAAGATCGGAAACAAACTTGTACTGCCTAGGACTTAGATGAGCTTATGTGCAAAATCTGAAGTCTCTAGCTCTTATAGTCTCTGAGATCGACGCGTTCATACATACAGACAAACGGACAGACGGACATGGCTATATCGACTCGGCTGTTGATGCTGATCAAGAATATATATACTTTATAGGGTCGGAGATGCTTCCTTCTGCCTGTTCTTACCCATTTCATGGGTTCGGGGTATAAAAATAACACAAAAATGTGTTGTTGTTTTTTTCTTCGGTTCCTAACCGAATTACGATAATTGTACCCTGCATTCCCAACCACTGGTCTAGCATTTTGAAGTTCTGCAAATATTCCCAAAGACTAGGTCAACATTTGCTGAAATTGAGAGGCAATATAAAGCGCTGTTTGGTAATGTTTATAATTTATAGATATATCCAAGTTAGAATTACTTCTGAAACCAATGTTTTGTAATCTTTATTTCTAGTTATCAGTACGCAAACAAATATTACTTTGTTTTTTTGTTTATCATTATTTTATTTATGTCTTTTATATGTTTTATTTAGAAATTAGAGCACAAACAATCGAAGCTTAAGCAACAGTGTTCGCTCCAAACAAGCAATGGACGCTTGTCTCTGGCGGCTGCGACAGCTTCGCCGAGTAGCAAAGTCGCTATTGGCGGTGGACTAGGCACAACCGAGTCTTTCACTCGCTCCGACAGCACACCCGAAGAACCCACAATAACTGGCCTCAAATGTAGCTATTGGTTTCTTTCTTTTTAGTTACATTCACAGCAGACTTCAATGTGCATTAAACTTGTTCTTTCTGTTTATGCTCACAGCACTCATGTCAGCTGGCCCCTTACAGCGCAAGGATGTGCAAGCAAACACCCCATCCGTGGAGAGACAAACATCGACGCCTAACATTGTTTCAAATGAAATCGACGCTGGCGAGGATGAACACACGCGCTCAGCACTGCTCGAGTCGATTTGCAAATTTAATCGTGGCTCACTGCGCAAAGTACGCTCTAATGATTAGGCCTCGTGCTAAGAATTTAACATATTTACATTTTGGACCAAATGTGGCGTTATGAAATAACGGATCCATAAAATTTAAGACAAAAAAAAAAATAAAAATAAGGAAATCAATTCAAAAATAACCAACCAATACATATAACCATTACACATATTGGATAATTATCGCATCTATTTATTGGCCAAAAAAAATCCAAAAAGTATTTAAATATATTAGTGTCGCTTAATAAGAAAATTCTTCAGCACATGTGCCAGAAAAACATTTTCTATTGCGGAATTCACTATAAAACGTTTTGAAGAAGATATAATTCTGGGCGTGCGGTATAGCTCTTTTAACTTAGAATTTAAGTATAAAGAAGTTCTTACCCGTGGGCGTAACTTTTAAAAGACACTTATTAACGACTTGTAAAAGTTGTTTATAAGTGTCTTCTAGAAGTTTTGTTTGTAACGTTTGAAAAACTTGTAAAAGTAAATTATTAGTATCTATTTGGGATATAAACAAACTCTTGTATACCATAAGAAGTACAAGTTTATTTCAAATTGTCGATTACTCTTTCAGTCTTCGATATACACATGTACTTAAAACAAATCTTGGGTTTGCAAAACTTTGAAATCGTTGTTGAAATTATAGACAATATGATGAACATCTGTGAAATTGTCTTCGAAATCGGTTAAGAGACACTGCATTAAAGTGTACTAGTGGAGGAATGACCGTATGCGTAGGGTCAAGGCTTCAGGAAATCTCCTATTCGACTTGCTCTTTGCTCAACAACGCATTTAATTTAAATTTTTCTAAAAATCTAAAATCGCCAAATTAACGTTGACGTCGGACGATGACGATGAAATTTGGTGGCAGTAAAGAACCCTTACACCCCAAACTTCTGGGTTTTTTTGCATCAGTGTTTACAAATTTTAATTGGTAAATGTTTCCAAATAGCGAAAAAAAAAAAAAACTACCAACTTCTTGGTGCTTTGGTAAAGTCACTTCCGCAATAGTAAGTGCATGCGGGCACTATTCGTAATAGACGTTTTACAATCACACACAAGTACAATTGCTGATATGTGTTTTCAGCGGCTCTGATATATATTTACATTATTATATTAGTACATATAATAATCACTGAAGCTGTGTCTACTACAAAAACTAATAAACACTATGAAAATGATATATGAACCTAAAAGATAAATATTTTTATTACACAAAAACGAATTCACACACGTTTGCAATACAAAGGCAGCTAATGGTCAAGCGCAAGCAACTGAAGCTTTACAAAAACAAATACGTGGCCACGACTGAGAAAACAAGCTTGGATACGAAATGAAAAACAGAGAGACAATTAAGAATTAAAAAAAAGGACAAGTAAAATAAATGAACCATAAGTCTGCATTAAAATTTGCGAGACGACGCTACCATCTAAAAATGTATCTATAACCTATAACTATAAATTTATGTAACTAATAATCACGTGTAATTTTATCCTAAATGTTTTGCTCCACTACAACACAACGTATTTAATTGGCATTTGGACCACAGTGTTTTTTTGTGGATTTGAGTTTTATTTTTGTCATTGAGCACTTGCTTTAAATTATGTACGAAATCGAAATCACTAGTTTGTACCAAGCAAAAATTAGATTATTTTAAAATTATAAGATATTTATAGATGTGAATATATACGATATAGACGGTGTCCACTAATTTATGTTTATACTTATATGTTTATACATAAAACCGAAATCTTTATTGAGGAAATTTTTTTAAAATGTACTATCAACAATGTGACAACATAATAGAAAAGTTAGTCGCGACAAAGTATTATTAAAATTAATCAACAAAAGGTATTCATGTTTGGCACTGTCAAGTAAGTGTTTTTAAAACTCTCGTTTAAAAGCCACAGTTCGATTACTGGAAATTTTTCAATGTTTCTTTCATTTTTTCTCTTACTGACAACGCATTTATTTGAGTTATTTGATACAAATAGTCTTGTCAATTACTGCAAAGTAGAAGTCGTGTAAAATGTTTGACATTGCACAAGGAGCTAAGCGAAATTGTTTTATTGTCCAGGAATTTTTATAATATTTTAAAACGAGATAATAAAGGAAGACAGACAAGAAGCGAACTCTGTATGTAGGAGCCCTCGAAATAAAAAGACGTGTGGCTGTACATCCAACCAGGGAGTTGGATGTACATCCAACAAGGGAGCTGGAAAACTATAATTTTTTGAAAACATAATGAATCCTTAAAAGTATTTGAATATTTTAAAGAAGAATCTTCCAAGTGCCCGGAAATTTGGATTCGTTTATGGTAACACGCTAACTTTCCGAAATATAAATCATATACAGTACCGATGTGACTGCTTTTAAACTGTGGACAAGTTTTGGAAACCCCACCTCAAAGCCCTGACATGAATCCCATACAGAACATATGTAAATTTTTATAGAAAAATAAGGCCAAGATTCCTAGTAATTACGACATGGGAAACCTAAATAGCTCTATGAGTAGACGCATAAATGCTGGAAAAGCAATAATACTAGATATTAAATATGAATTTAGATTTCACATAATTCACCCTACTTATAAAAGCACTTTCTTTACAGCATCAAATATGAATGTTATTTGTTTATACACTTGAAAAATGTTTATTAATTTTGTGTAGAAATGCGTAACGCATAAGAGGAAGCGTCTCCGACCCCATAAAGTATATATATTCTTCATAAGCATCGCGAGCTGAGTTGATATAGCCATGTCCGGTAGTCTGTTGGAATGGTCCGCTTATCCCTCAGTTTTAGAGCTATCGACTTAAAACTTTGGAATGATTTTTTTATATTTGAGGTTATATCTTATGTTTAATCGGTCAGATCGGACAGCTATATCTTATAGGTGCCATACAAATGCAAGTCATTTGTTATGATTTTGGTATGAAAAGTAGGCTTTTCGAGTGTATATATGTAGTTTTCGGATGGTTAAAAATAGCTTTCTCATTTGTTTTCAATTTTGATAATGTTCTGTCGCCACTAAAGCTGTTGTTTATTGATGTCACATTGTTGAAAATACATCACGTAATTAATATACAATTTTTAATTGTTAATTTTTTCGGTAATTACATTAATAATAAATATATTTAACACTTAAAAAAATTTTGATACTCAAAAAACTTTCAATAAATATTAATATTAGGGGGTTCGTTAAAAGGTTAATTTTTTGAGCATTTTTTTTCTTTTAAAAGTATGAGCAATACCTTTGTAATAATCATACTTTTGTATTAACTAAGATCATCTTGAGGCACATGTTGTTTTTTAAAAAAAAAGATTATAATATTTCCCCCAGTATTTTTTCAACAAAAGGAACCATGGGGTAGCACACAAAATTTGTATTTTAACGACCACCCCAGTATATATATAATTTATTATATATAATCAATATGTATAAATATAATCAGCTGCGAAGTTTAAAATAGCATCACCTCGACTTTTTGTTTTAACGGCTCAAAAACAAAATTTTCTGTATAATGCTTAAAATTTCCCCCTAAAAGTAGAGTATAAGTTTTCATTGATAAGATAATTTAAATATTTTATCTTTGAGTTTCGAGAAATGTGGTAAAAACTTACGAAAAACAAGTGAAAACGTTGCAGTCTGACGCAACCGACTGCGGAATACTCTGATCCCAGTTAAAGAACGGATGGCTCGGAGGCTGCTTGCAATGGGTAAATACTGGGGCGGCAGGTGGGGAACATCGCCAGCTATCGTGTTTCCAAATATCGTGACTTTAGCTCAAAAACTGTGAAAATAAGTGAATTTCCGATTTTTAACGGTAGGTGGCATCCAAATTTCCAATGCAAATCTTTGGGATCTGTCTTTCCATCAAATTTTGTGACTCTACTAGCTTAAAAACTGTGAAAGTTAAATGCATTCCTATTTTTGAGAGGGGGCTGGTGGAGGCAGGGTGGGCGTGGCAGACACCATGACGAACATTGCACAAATACAATATACTATGATACTTTCAATATCAGAGTATAAAAAGTACGAAGGCTATAGTCGAGAAATCGTGAACAGGAAACACCCTGAATCCTTTACTTATATCCATATGTTAATTTGTATACTCTAAAACCGAAGGTTAAGAGCATATTGGTTTTGTGGAATGCCCGTCATGGAGTCTGTCCATCTGTCCGTCTGTAAGAACGCAACTTTTATTGATAAATCTCACAGATAAATATACAAAACAGCAAAAACAATAAATCTATAGTTAATTCACGTAAAAATAATGTGGTTCGATAAAGCTTTTTTTTTTTTTGTTAATCTGTTGAGTTATCCAGTGAGGTACCTTAAAGACAGGAGTCCACCAGCGAAACTTACATTTTTTTTTTAGCAAACAAGTGCACAGAAAACAATCACATAGGCAAAAACATGTCTTGCTTTTCAGCCGCTGCGGCAGCCGAGCAGAAAATAAACTCTTTTTTAAATTCCACACAAAATTCCATTTGATATGTGAAAATAATCAAAGCGGTGCTATTTTAAATTTCGCAGCTTAATATCAAACTAAAATTTGATAATGATAATCATTGTTGTATGTATATGTGTTTTTTATGTAACTGACTGTGCATTTGTTTATATGTTTTAACGAAAGTCATATGAACAAAATATTATGTTAATAAAGTGTAAAGTATTTATCGTTGTAATTAAACTCGACTTTTTGTTTGTAAAAGAAGCAACTGCTTTCAAAAAAAAAGTGTTAGTGCCTTTGAAAAAAGGTGAAAAAATATATGCATTTGTTGTTAAATGTTTTGAAAAAAGGTGAAAAAATATATGCATTTGTTGTTAAATGTTTACATGTCCGTGCCCCATCATGTCTCAGAATACAGCAAAAATAGTAACTAACAAGTAAAAACGTTGCAGTCGGACGCAACCGACTGCGGAATACTTTGATACCAGTAAATTAACGGTTGATAAGGGGGAATGCAGGGGCGAAGGGAGTGGGCCATGTGGTAAACATCGCCAGCTATAATGTTACCAAATTTGGTGACATTTGCTCAAAAGCTGTGGAAGATAACTTAACTTCAAAATGTAAAAGGTGGGCGTGGCATCCAAATTTTTGAATCAAATGTTTTTAACTGTCACTATCTATCTTCCTACCAAGTTTGGTGGCTCTAGCTCAAAAACTGTTAAAGATATAGCCGATTCCAATTTTAAAAGGCGGGTGGCTTGGGTGTGCGTGGCATACAAAATTTTGATGCAGATCTTTGGTATATGTTGCCTTCTATCTTTCTACCGAATTTACGGGCTCTAGCTTAAAACTGTAAGAGATATCGAAGTTTCCGTTTTTAAATGGTGGGCGGCAGAGGTGGGCGTGGCATCCTAATTTTTGGTGCAGATCTTTTGTAGATGTTACTATATATCTTCCTACCAAATTCGGTGACTCTAGCTCGAAAAATGTGAAAACTATAGGCGTTTCCAATTTCAAGTAGAAGGTGGGATGGGGGCGGAATCAGGGGGCGTGGCATCCAAAATTTTGATGCATTTTTTTGGTGAACGTCAATATCTATCTTCACACAAAATTTGGTGGCTCTAGCCCAAAAAATGTGAAAACTATAGGCGTTTCCAATTTCAAGTAGAAGGTGGGATGTGGGCGGAATCAGGGGGCGTGGCATCCAAAATTTTGATGCATTTTTTTGGTGAACGTCAATATCTATCTTCACACAAAATTTGGTGGCTCTAGCCCATAAAATGTGAAAACTATAGGCGTCTCCAATTTCAAGGAGCAGGGATGATGGGGGCGGAAGGAGTGGGCGTGGCATCCAAAATTTTGATGCAGTTTTTTCAGGGACATGACTAGCTATCCGAAAAATTTGGTAACTCTAGCTGTAAGAATGTTAGAAATATTTGGTTTTATCGATTTTCTGTTATCGAATTTATCGATTTCCCAGCCTTCTAGTAGGCGTGGCAACCCGATCTTGACACTTTATCTGTACCGTCTATAGATAAACATAATTGCAAAATTTCAAGTCTCTAGCTTTACGGGTGTCGAAAAAAGTTGCATTCATATAGACGGACAGACGGACGGACAGACACCATGACGGACATTGCACAAAACCAATATACTATGAGACCTTCGGTATCAAAGTATAAAAATAGTAACTAAAACAATACAACTTCAGTTCCAGGCCCTGAGGGGTGTAAAACCGGATGAAAATAACATCATAACCATGCATGTTGTCTCATCTCATAGACAAATAAACCTAACATAGATTGGAAATTAGCAGTGGCCAGTTTACAGCCCTGTTCATTAAAACCACTGAGCATAGAATACATAGAGACCTTAAATCGACTAAAAACTTATTGCCGACAAAATGTTAAACATCCGATCCAGGAAGAAGAAGAGTCGAAAACTTAACAGACAGAGCTGGCCGCGCAAAAGCGCAACGTCATTCTGTTTCTTGCTCTGCTGTAAGCAACACAACGGACTTGGGCTGGAGCTAAAGTCGCGTGTATGTATGCGTGCATATGTGAGCGAGCAGTTAGTCACACGGACACATGACATGTATGTGTTAGTGCTTCTTGGCCGCTCTTCAATGATGAGAGAGCGAGACAGCAGCAATTGCAGATGCTTTTGTTTCAGTTGCTGTTCGTTTGCAGCAGCCCGACTAGTGTTTTGAGGGTAGAGAGCGCACCATCGGAATGCAAGTAACGGTAAAAATACATTTGAGTATAATTGCACTTGCGCTGGCTTCATTTTTTGGTGGGCTAGCTTTGCCGAGATTTTTGTGATTTTGTTTCGTTTGCTCAGCACAGCATATACATGTGTGTGTGTGTACATGTATGCAAAGACAGAACATTTTTATGTATGCGTCGTCGCAATTGTCTTGTTAGTTTTGACCTGCCTCAACTTTTAGAATTTTCAGCAATTTTAAAACAAGTTGAGGATACGAATAAAATTTATATTATTATTATATTTTTTTTTATACTTTATTAAAATACATTTAAATCGTTAAGAGGTGCATAATTAATCATTTGTCTAATCATTATTTATATTTTATTTATACATATAATTATGTATTTTCGACCCTTGAAAGTAAATACATATTTGATGTCGATTGCCAATGTTCAAATTCAAAATTTGCGCGCATTTGTATCTGCATACAAAAACCTAAAAAAGACACTATCTGTTCATACATACTCTTTCGAGATATTAACTATATGACACTAGCAAACAATTTTGCAACACAACTACTTTTTATTTGAGCATTTACATACAAAAGATGCACACAGATTCCGAAAGAGTATTCAGAACTGTGCTTCTTTTGTAATCTAATAATTATTTATATTTAAATAATAATTTTTACATACAAAAGATTCAGAAAGAGTATAAATGGTTCATTATGTCGGAAGCTGGAAGAAAAACCTTGGCTCGCGAGAGAAGCATGCCAAAAAAAACACAAGTGAACGCACACAAGTTTCAACGATATCAACAGAAGCACAGTTCTGAATACTCTTTCGGAATCTGTGTGCATCTTTTGTATGTAAATGCTCAAATAAAAAGTAGTTGTGTTGCAAAATTGTTTGCTAGTGTCATATAGTTAATATCTCGAAAGAGTATGTATGAACAGATAGTGTCTTTTTTAGGTTTTTGTAGGCAGATACAAATGCGCGCAAATTTTGAATTTGAACATTGGCAATCGACATCAAATATGTATTTACTTTCAAGGGTCGAAAATACATAATTATATGTATAAATAAAATATAAATAATGATTAGACAAATGATTAATTATGCACCTCTTAACGATTTAAATGTATTTTAATAAAGTATAAAAAAAAATATAATAATAATATAAATTTTATTCGTATCCTCAACTTGTTTTAAAATTGCTGAAAATTCTAAAAGTTGAGGCAGGTCAAAACTAACAAGACAATTGCGACGACGCATACATAAAAATGTTCTGTCTTTGCATACATGTACACACACACACATGTATATGCTGTGCTGAGCAAACGAAACAAAATCACAAAAATCTCGGCAAAGCTAGCCCACCAAAAATGAAGCCAGCGCAAGTGCAATTAAACTCAAATGTATTTTTACCGTTACTTGCATTCCGATGGTGCGCTCTCTACCCTCAAAACACTAGTCGGGCTGCTGCAAACGAACAGCAACTGAAACAAAAGCATCTGCAATTGCTGCTGTCTCGCTCTCTCATCATTGAAGAGCGGCCAAGAAGCACTAACACATACATGTCATGTGTCCGTGTGACTAACTGCTCGCTCACATATGCACGCATACATACACGCGACTTTAGCTCCAGCCCAAGTCCGTTGTGTTGCTTACAGCAGAGCAAGAAACAGAATGACGTTGCGCTTTTGCGCGGCCAGCTCTGTCTGTTAAGTTTTCGACTCTTCTTCTTCCTGGATCGGATGTTTAACATTTTGTCGGCAATAAGTTTTTAGTCGATTTAAGGTCTCTATGTATTCTATGCTCAGTGTTAAAACGCATCCAAACCAGCTCCTCTGACTTGACGAAACACTGCTTTACTCCTCAGCGACGCGCAGCTGATTTTGTTTTGATTCTGGCTGCTATGCTGACTTTCCGCGACGTCTCGCCATTTCTGACTTGTTTTTACCATTGTTTTGTTTTGATTATTGATAGCTGTATTTGAATTTCGCTTTGAACTGCATGAGCGCTGACATCAGTGATGCCAATTTTTTTTTTGAAAACACAAAGCAATATGTCCGTAAAAAAAAAAAAATCCAAAATTTTCCTGCATATTTTTGGGGAACGTCAATATCTATCTTGACACAAAATTTGGTGGCTCTAGCCCAAAAAATGTGAAAACTATAGGCGTTTCCAATTTCAAGGAGAAGGGAGGGGATGCGGGCGGAATCACGGGGCGTGGCATCCAAAATTTGTATGCAGTTTTTTGGGGAACGTCAATATCTAGCTTGACACAAAATTTTGTGGCTCTATCCCAAAAAATGTGAAAGCTATAGGCGTTTCCAATTTCAAGGAGCAGGCAGGATGGGGGCGGAAGGAGTGGGCGTGGCATCCAAAATTTTGATGCAGTTTTTTCAGGGACGTGACTAGCTATCGTCGTGAAAAATTTGGTAACTCTAGCTTCAGGAATGTGAGAAATATATGGTTTTATCGGTTTTTAGTTATCGAATTTATCGATTTCCCAGCCTCCTAGTGGGCGTGGCAACCCGATCTTAACACTTTATCTGTAGACTCTATAGACAAACATAATTGCAAAGTTCTAGCTTTACGGGTGTCGAAAAAAGTTGCTTTCAAACGGACGGTCAGACGGACTGACAGACACCATGACGGACATTGCACAAAACCACTGACCAAATAATGTTATAGATGGGACATTTCTAGTACTGTTTTGGTTTCCACTACACTGTGAACGAGAGTGACCCATGATTGTTAACATTATGTTATGCTCGCTCGAAATGTTAACTCATAGCAGAGAGATCTGTTTCAGTGTGTATTCACTTTCATCGGCTTTTAGGGGAAAGGGGGAAGTGGCGGTAAAAATACATTTGTCTTTGTATACGTGTGCATTTGCTTCATATTTTGCTGGGCAAGCTTTGCCGAGGTTTTTGTTTCAATCCGCTTGTTGCTGCCTAGCAAGGAAGGGTAGTTTGACTTTACTTTAAATTTCGTTTAATAACTAGATAAAATCAATATGATATGTATAATATATGTTTACTAATATTTTGGATATTAGGTAGGGCATTATTAAATCATCTAACACGTTGAATATAACATAATAAATACGAAATAAAATAAACTTGCTTTGTATTTGAATACTTAAAATAAATTTTATATAATAATATAACAATAATGTAATAATTGAATATTCAAACAAAGGGTAGTTTTTACGTTGTGCTGTTTTTGCGTCTCAGCCACCAGCAAGTGCTGTTATTGCATTTGCCCATTCTCGATGTGTATACACTCGAATGATAGATATACATACATAGATGATCATTCTTGTGTACACTCACATCACGCTGCCGCTTGTTGTGAAATTAGATGAGGACTTATAACTTTTCTATTGATGGAACGGGTATATTGGCCTGTGCTAATGTGTGTAACAGGCAGAAGGAAATTATTTACGGCCCCATTATATATATATTTTCTTGTTCAGCATCAATGTGCGTGTCGATTTGCCAATATATGAACGAATAATGTTTAGGGCATAGGGTATCTCCTAGTCAGTCTTAATAAATATGCTGGGCATTCATACTTTGGTGGGCTAGCAATGTTTGAGATTTTGCACTTTTGTCTTTTTCGATGCCCTGCATACGCATATGTGTGTGCATGAATGTATATGCAGAATGAACCTAAGAACATATTTTTAGTTGTGTGGTATAATCTATACAAAACAATAATTGTAAAATAAATAGATGTACTTAAATAAAAATAGTCGGCCAAATATTTTTAAATTTTTTAAATATAAATAGAATATTTGCAATCCCAAAAGCCCGCCCTTGACCTGTTAGAAATTAAATCATAGATGTTGAGGCATGTCAATAAATTCCAAAACAAATGGCTCGCATACATATAAACATTCTGCATGTACATTCCTGCACACACACATGCGTATGCAGGGCATTGAAAAAGACAAATTTGTAAAATATCAAACATTACTAGTCCACCAAAGTATGAAGCAAATGCACACGTATACAAATACTAATGTATTTTAACCGTTGCTTGCTTTCCACCGCCGCTTCCCCCATTCCCCTAAAAGCCGCTGAAAGTGAATACAAACTGAAACAGACTTGAGTCTCTCTGCTATGTGTTAACATTTTGAGCGAGCATAACATAATGTTAACAATCATGGGTCACTCTCGTTCACAGTGTAGTGGAAACCAAAACAGTACTAGAAATGTCCCATCTATAACATTATTTGGTCAGTGAAAAAACCAATATACTATGAGACCTTCGGTATCAAAGTATAAAAATCGTCCCTGGCGTCATAGGTCGCCATTGATCCTATTCGAGCCAAACACTCTTCTGGCAACATAGCTTGTGCCGATGCAATCCGAATCTGAAGATTAAGAAATTCCTATATATAATTTCAATAATGTATAATGTATATATTCACCTGACGGTCAAAATGGCTGTCAAGACGGTTCCTCAATTTCGTTTTTACCAAATTGACTTGGCTAAACACCCTTTCGCCCTCCGCATTCGACCATGGCAACGAAAGCACTGTCAGCGCGAATGTGACTAGCTCCGAAAACGGGTTGTTGCCTGCCGAGTCCCGATATTTTCTTACTTCAGTCCAAAATTTCGAGCTAATATCGAATTTCTGCCATTTCACTTTAAATGTATATTGGTATATTAAGAAACTATTTTTGATTAAGTTTCGTCATTTAGTTTGAATAGTTCCAAAATTGGCAAAACACTATATTTTTTCGCTCGCAGAGTACGATCCACAGAAAACAGGTCAACTTGTTTTACAAATTCGTAGTTGTCTGGCAATCTAAATCCAAGAATATTTGTAGCACTAACATTTTAACACATACCTCTGCTTTAGCTGTTTAATCAACTCGATCACAAAATCTGTGCAGGTGAATCGGATTGTCTGCTCTGTTGCGTTATCGATTTTTTCTTTCATCGTTTTCAAATTTGACTCAAATTCATAGCCAAAATACAAATCTAGTAGTACATGCTTTACGAAGTCCTCCTCAAAAATATCCACTTCGATACCAGATGGAATTATTTTGGATTTCAGACATTCTATACTTAAAATCAAATCACCCAGTAGTTTAGTTGGGTCGGCGTCCTGGCTTTGAAAATATTTGTTAATACGCTGCATATCGTCGAGAATTGGCTTCAAAAATAGCAAATATAAATAATTGACGTCATTGTACAAATTCATCAATATATTCGCTTTATGTCCTTTTTCTGTTAAGGATGCAGTTTGGAAATGCAATTTTAACTCAATCCATTGCATCAAAATACGTTTAACTGCATTTTCAATGGACAACCATCGCGTATCAGCAACTCTGGTGATTTTTAGTGGAGCCTTGGGTTATATAAAATTAAATGGCATGTATTAAAATAAATATTTTGAAAAGTACATATGTTATAATTACACATAAAGATGTTGTTATATATTTACTACAAAGAGGTGGGACAAGCACGAACGTCAAATAGAAAATTTTAGTATAGTTAATATTAAAACAAACACTTTATCTATAGAAAAACATAAAAAAAAATAATAAAAACTCTACCTCATCGCTATTGATACATTTATATAGTTCTCTATAGGCAATTTGCCTACTCGAACTCTTACAGAACCAAGCGTACGTCTCACTTATAATAAACTCGAGTGCTTCGGGCAACACCTGCTTGCAAGCAGCATTTACCGCCAATTGCACTGAGTGACAAACACATTTAACCAGTACCAATGTTGGCACTGACCTCTTCAATTGAGTATAAACGCTATTTTTCCTACCAACCATAACGTTTGCATTGTCCGTGCCAATACCCATTTAGTTTGTTAAAGGTATTTTAAGCTTAGAAAGTTCCTTCAGCAGGGAATTTACAATGGCTTCAGCGTCTCCACTTTCGATTCGAATAAGTGAAAGGAGCGTCGATACAATTTCCCCGCGTTGCGCGTTGTAGTATATTAGAGCAACCCCTAGAAATAACACAATTTCTTAAAATATATATTGCACCATTAACCACGATTACTTACCTAAAATCTTGGTTATACTTACCATATATCAGTAGATTCATCAATTACGAGACTAAACTTCTCGTTTGCCAGGTCGTTTCTCAAGTCGTCATTAAAGTGCACAGCCTTCTGTGCAATTTTAAGCTCTTAGCATCAAAATGAAGTTTGCACAATTCCGTGAGGTGATTTACTGGCTCGGTCGCACAATGCTGCGCTATAAACATAGCTAATGCAGCTTCCTGGCAACAAGATTGGGGACAATCCGCCGGCTCAAAACAAATTTTGTTTTTTTGTGCGAAGCACGATGCGTTTTGCATATGTTTTTTGTCGCCATATGCGCGCGAATTTTATCTATTTGGCTGCTAATACGGTCAAACTTGTTTTTGTGCGGTAGATAGGGACCGAAAAAAAAAAAACGCTTAAAAAAAAATTATAAACGGACTTCATAAATAGGCATAGAACATAATATTTCGCGATGTATTAAAAAAAAATTTGTTTATGCGGTGGATGGGGACCGCATAAAAAAAATCTCACCAAGGAAACAAGCCAAAGTTCTATGAAATAGTGAAAAATTATTCCTAATCGAAATAAATAATAAAATTAGACCAGGTTAAGTTGTAAAAATTTATATTTTCTTATTTTATATTTGGAGAAATTTTCAACATTTACATATTTAATTTAATACTACTCGTCGTAGTCTGAAATTCGCATATTCTTGTTATACACTGGTTCGAAATCGCTTTCATCACTTGACGATATTACAATTGATTTATTTTCTGCTAGCATGTAGTCGGTAATAAGTTTTTGAGACGATGGCCGTTTGATTAACGTATTGTAAACGTTGCGATAGCTCTTTCTGGAATTTCAAACTTCTTTCGGAATTACTATCTATTTCAAGGAAATGGTTTTCCAATTTGCTGCTTAGCTGGATCCCTGTAAATATTTTATCAGCTGTCATCGAATCTGATTCTTCTTGTCCATCGTCATGATCGGTGAAGATATTGATAATGTCAATGTCTTTAATTGGATCATCCTCAATCATTTCAATTAAATCATTTTCATCAAAGTTGTCAAAACCTTCTTCACAAATGTTACGAGCCAGCGCAGCCTTAAAACCACTTGCAGATTTCTTAGACTTCGCGATGAATGTTCGGCTAGGCATCTTTTTCCAGAACAATCCAGTTTCATCCGCGTTAAAAACTTGATCTGGGCAATACCCACCGTCAGCAATAGTTTTTTTTAGTTCATCACAATAATTTTTAGCAGCTGTATCATCAGCAGACGCTGCCTCGCCTTGCATTTTAATATTGTGAAGTGCGTGTCGCTTTAAAAATCCAGCTAACCACCCATTGCTGCCAGAAAATGGTTCAGAATCATTAAACTGATTGAAGTATTGTATAGCTTTCTCTTTAATTAATGCTCCGTCAATGGGGACTCGTTTTCGAGTTGCATCGTTAATCCAAATCATAACTGCCTTTTCTGTTTTCTCAATTAAAATATTTCTTGAATATGATGCTCTTTTACCACTTTCGTTTGTTTCACAATTATTAGATTGATTTATTTTCCTTGCACGTTTTTGTATGCCTCTTATAGTGGATTCACCTAATTTATATTCCTTGCCAAGAGCCGTTGATCCTTCACCATTTTCTAGTCTATTTAATATTGCAATTTTAGTTTCTATTGAAATTGTATTTCTTTTCACTGTTTATACCCCTAACCCATAAAATGGGTAAAAAGGGGTATATGGTTTTGTATATATAATGGTTTTGTGCAAAAGAATGTAACAGGCAGAAGGAAGCATCTCCGACCCCATAAAGTATATATATTTTGATCAGCATCAACAGCCGAGTCGATATAGTCATGTCCGTTTGTCCGTCCGTCCGTCTGTCCGTCCGTCTGTATGAACGCGTCGATCTCAGAGACTACAAGAGCTAGAGACTTCAGATTTTGAATATAAGTTCTCCTATACCATGAGCGGAACAAGTTTGTTTCAAATTATCGATAACTATTCTGGTTTCCGATATACACATGATATCGATTACAAAAAAAATCTGGAATTTGGAAAATGTAAAAATAGGGATTGAAATAATGGGTAACGATATAACTTTTCTGAAAATTTCATCGAAATCGGTTGAGAAACACCAGAGATATCGAAGATTGAAGTTTAGGTCACAGATGCATACAGACAATGACTGTACGAGTTAAGTATAGGGTTCGAGGTATCTCCTAGTCGGGAAATCTCGACTAGAGCCTTCTTACTTGTTTTTGTTTACGATTATTCATTTTAAAAGTTTACTAGTCTAAAATATGTGTACGCATGAACTATACACGGAAAAATAGCGATGCAACCAAATTACAACCACTAATCACTTCACCTCACTTTTGTCCATACCTGTCTTTATGTCCAGCGAATCCTATATTATCCCCTTTTTCTGTTTAACTTCTGCTGCTGCTTCTGCCAATCTTCAAATCTGCATAATCACGGCTTAGTCACTCTACTTCTTCCCAACCATCTGCCGTTCACCTGTCAAGCCTACATTAATCGAGTGTCGGGCGCCAGCACGACTCTCTAACCCTTGTTCAACGCCTCGACCATCGATAAACCAAATGCCGACCATAACACCACACTCCGGTTCGCTGATGTGTGCAAAGAACAGGAGTGCTAAAGGCGGCTCCTTCCCGCTACGCTGCCCAACGTAGGCCATCGCCCACGCCCTGAGATTGAGCGTCTCATGCTCTACCGACTGAGCTAGCCGGGCACAGATCCAACGCTCGGGGGTCACTGCTTGAGATCCTTAGCGTGGAACACCCGAGCGGATTGCTCTGAAGCGTTTCCAGCTCGTACAGGCACCGTCCCACTAGCCTCGCCACTCGGCACTTGGTGTATCGGCGGCAGAACTTTGCGTTAAGGTTCTTCGCGAAGTCGCTCAACACAAAGTTTCGCTTGAAAACCTCCTGTCCAGCGGTAAACTGGACATCACGGGCCTTTAGGTTGTACCGCTTCGCTGATTTGTCGTACTCCTTGTGCAGTGTCTCCTGGATGCGAGCACGGTAGATCTACTGCTATGCCGACCTCTCTAAAGGCTTGATGGCCGAGTCGCTGACGTCGCCTAGCCTCCTGGCCAGCCCATACTCGCTGCCGTGACTCAACATATGCTGCCCGAACAATGCGAAGTATGGGGAGGTTCCGGTCGCCGAGTGTACTGCGCGTCGCAACGCCATCGCGATCTCGGGCAACATTTCGTCCCACGCCGTCTGGTCGGTCCCAAAGTGCACCCGAATCGCTGCCAACACCGACTGGTTAACCCGTTCGCTTGCGGAGCATAGTTCCCGGTGCGAACGTGCTTTATGCCGTGGTGCTCCAGCATCTTCTCTAAGGAATCGGATGACCGCTGCCGATGTTGCCTTGGGTATCGCCTTCAGCCACACAAATTTGCTGAAGCGATCCAGCACTACGAGAATGTAGGCATTGCCTTTGCCGGGAGCGTGGATACCTGCCCAGAAAATCCAAATACAGCTTCTGTATAGGCCGCTCCATCACAACCTCCTTGCCCATCCTCGGTCTGCCAATTTGCGTGCTGTGCAGACATCGCACTCGAGCACATGCATCCGCACTTGCGCTGCCATCCTAGAATTGCCAGAAATAGAATTGGCGCAGCCTTGCCAACGTCCGAGCTATGCCTCCGTGCATCCCCTTGTCGCTGTCGTGCGCCTGCTGGACCAATGTGCTGGTTAGAGCTTCCGGGATCCATAGCTTCCACAAGAACTCCTCGCTATCCTCTCGAGCGAACTGCGACTTCTTGAAGAGCAGGCCGTCCTCGATCCGGAGGTCTGGAAATTGCTCTCACTCTGCTCGCACCAATGCCAACCGATCCAGATACTCCTCGCTCTCAAAGGCTGTCGTCTCGAACTCGAACAAGTTGAGCTCTTCCACCTCAAACGGTCGCGAGAGCATATCGGCTACCACATTGTCTTTCCCTTTTCGGTGCTCGATTCGCGCTGGAACAAGACGGCACCAATCCCTAGGTGGCTTGCGTCGCACTGGATGAAGTATGGTCTCTGGAAGTCGGGATGGATGAGGACCGGTGCGCATGTAAGCGCCTTCTTCAACCTGTGGAACGCTTCAACCGCTTCCTCCGACATTTCGAACTTCTTGCCGATTTTAAGGCAATCCGTCAGAGGCGCCGAAAGACTCGAAAAGTCGCTGATAAATCGTCTATACCAGCCTGCTGTGCCGAGGAAACGCCTCAACTGCTTTGTGGTTCTTGGGACGGGGATCTGTACTATCGCCTCGACCTTGCTCGGATCCGTTCGGAGAGCTGCATCACCAACAATGTGCCCTAAGTATCTTAGGAACTTAAAGCGAAACTTCGATTTTTGCAGGCCAATGGTCAGATTCGCCTCCTTTAAGCATTGCGCTACTTCCTCTAGCAGCTTGATATGCTCCTCGAACGTGCGCGAGATGATCAGCAGGTCATCCAGATACACGAAGACGCGGTTCCGCAGACGCTGTGGTATCACCCGGTCCATCAATCGACACAACCGTTGAGCAGCATTACACAGTCCGAAAGGCATCATTCGGAACTGGTATAGTGGACGTCCGGGAATGGTAAACGCCGTGAATGCTCTGCTCTTGGGCTCCAACTCAATCTGGCAGATCGCGTGCTTCAGGTCGACACTGCTTATGTAGATAGTGTCATCCACGCGGCTCAGGATCGACTCGATGTTCTGCAGTGGATAAGCATCCTTAACCGTCACCTCGTTTAGCTTACGAGCGTCCAAGCACAACCTATTTTTGCCCGGTTTTCGCACCAAAGTCATCCGGTTGCTCCACGGACTCTCGCTTGGCTCGATGACTCCGAGTCGCAACATTTCATCCACCTCAGCAAATAACAGCTGCTGGACCGCTGGGGACACCGGATAGAAACGTTCCTTTACTGGCACGGTGCCTTCCACAAGCTCGATGGTATGCCGTTCCTGATGATTCCTGCCTAACCCTCGCTCCTCATACGCTAGGAATTTAGCCTTGGAATTGGTGAGCACAGGCTCTGCTTTAAGCCATCCTCTTCGGCAAAGATCCGGGCTCTGGCCTCTTCGTACGCGGCTTGGCGCGCTTCCAAAGGCGGTCGTGTCGACCAATTGGGCCTCGGTAAATGCTCGCTGTTGGCTTTCCTTACTATGTCTTAACTAACATGCAATCCTTACCTCTAGTGCTTACATCTAACATGCATGTTGGAGAGGATTTTAATGGCTTCTCGGCAATGGCATTGAGCGCGATTCCTCTGCCTGTGTCAGGCTCTGCCTCTCGTTTCCCGAACGACATTTTGGGCATTTCGGCAATACCACTCCTGGAAGTCCACATTTGTAGCACGGTGGCCTCACACTCCCAAAACGTGTGCCCTCGCTGTGCGCAGTTCCCACACGTAAGCGCGTTGCTATCGCCGCTACCGCCTCTGGGCCTGTACAGCGCTTCTACTGCCTCGTCCGGTGCAACCTCCGCAGTGGCTTCATCCTCTTCGTGTAACGCCTCGTTCACCTGGTAACGGTCCCTAGGCCGACTGACTGGCTTCGCTGTGGTCGGACTCCTCGACCAACGTGACGACAGCATCCTCTCTGCGTCATGGCATTCTTCTCGCAGCCTCTCCAGGTCAGTGATCCACATCGGATAGATGACCCGTGAAATCCCGTCTCGGATGTTCACCTTCACGATCTTGATCAGGTCGTGGTCGCTGACGGGTACCTCCAACCTGGACCTGAGAGCAAACATAGACTGTAGGTAGTCGTCTATGCTCGAAATTCGACCTGCGCGTCTGAAAGCGCTGCTTCAGCGCGTAACGCAGGTTTGGCCAGTCTGTCGTCCCACTCGTCCTCAAAAACATTCAATACCAGTCTTTGGCCCGTCCCTCGACCAAGGTGTGAAAATCGCGTAGGACATCCGGCCATGGCACCTGGTAGACCTGTCGTAGGTGGTCGAGTCTGAAGATGAACTCTCCTACTGGCATACCAGTAGGGCTCGCGTTGAAAATCAGCCCCCATCGGCTCATCGGGATCGCTTCGGGCCTTGGTTCTGCCACTCCTAATGGTCTCCACGTAGGCTGGCCATCTCTCGGTTGGGCTTCGCTGTGCGTTCCAAACCCCCAGTGTTCCGCCTGTTCCCGCTGCTCGGATTCCAGAGCGCGATTGTTGAACCAGTGTCCCTGCGCTGCTGGAGTTTTTTGTTGTGGTATAGCGCTGCGATCGGACGGTGGTGCGGAGTTTGGATTTGGCGGTGGGTGTTGAGCTTGCTGCGCGTCTTTGGGTTCCGACAGTTGCGTATAAAGGGTGCTCTCCCGGATGGCTTTCATGTATTCAAGCATCTCTCGCCTGTTCTGCGCTTGTAGCTCGGCCGATAGTGCTGTGTTTATCGCCGCTCTCAGCTCGCTCTGAAGGTCCAGAGGTGCTTGTTGTTGTGACATTGTGGAAGTACTCCGTGTCGGCACCGCTCCTAGGCTGTTGGGATCTATGTGCCCACCTACTGCTCATGCCTCGGGCATATCCATCTCCTCTGGTGACGGCGTATATTCAGCTTGGGCCTGCGATGTTGAACGAGTGACAGGAGCCATTAATTCAGCCCCTCTGCTCTGATTAAACTCTGCGCTACGCCTGTCTTTCCGCTGTTCTTGAACGTATTTTGCCCCCCTACAAATTTTCTTTTTGTTTACTATAATACTAACTTCTCTCTTTCTTTTACAAACAATTACGCACGACGTATATAAACGGGGTGAGACGAACATGGAACATGATACGGGTACGGTGAGTGTTGTGTACATACATTGGTCCTAATCCTAAAAATTGTCCTATTCCAATATCACAGTTGGTCTCATAATCCTACACGTTATAGGGTACAAGGACTGGCGGGAAACACAGTGCCGGTCCTGAAGGACATGACACGGCCCGTTGCCTCGACAAATGACACGTAAACGGTAAGACAATATATTGACTATGACAAAAGATAACACGAATATTAAACCTACTATCCTACAGATCGCTGAGCTTCCTATAGCAGGCCTTGATAATCCACGCTGGGCTTTATTCCGCACCTAAAGGATGTGGCTTGGTCGGTCCGCTGCTTCCTACTCCCTCCTCTAGCTACTTCCGCATGAAACCACGCTGAGAATCTAGCAACTTTTGGACTAAGAGTAAAAACAAGCAACCAACACACAACATGTAACATATCCTGTGACTTTACTAGCTTCCTATTATTGGGTTTTCCATTGGGCGCCATGTGTTATGATCCGGCCTTTACCTCCCAACACTGTATCGATTGCCGGCTGGCTAATCGGTTACCCAGGGCTGGATACGACCTCGATACAATGTGGGCCGGAGTAACAAAAATTTATATTTTTACAAAAACTAACAACAAACGGACAAGCAGCAAATTTTCGCGAAATCGGACAACTTTAGGAAAACACATGGTAAACAGGTGTTCACATTTACCCCCCAATGTGCCCTCCCTACCTATGAGTTGGCATTTTTAAAATTACCGCCAACTCCCTAAACACAACTACACAACCAACAACAATTTACCCCGACATCAACACATCCTCATCCCACCCACACATAAACAATTACTCACACATGTTAACTAAACACTAACAAGCTTATATTTATTCATTATATTATAAACATTGTTTTATCTTAAATTAAATTTACTTTGTATAAATAAAAAAATGAATAATGAAATAATTAAATAAACATAAACGAAAATAAACAAAAACTACTACACGAGAAACAAAATAAACATTAAACAAAAACTAAAGAAAGAAATAAATACTATAAATAAGTAATAAATTAAATTAAATAATATTGATTAAATAAATAATAAATAAATAAATAGCCAGCGTGCAGCGATTATGGGCATGGACATGCGAATAAATATATTTAATTGTGCTAGGCTGCAGCCCACTGTGCCTGTGGCTGGGCTGATCGTTTGTGTGCGTGCGTGTGTGTGTGCGCAGGCAGCTGGCGCAATAGCAGCTGTGGGGCTGCGTAGACAGCTGGGCACGAAGGCGCTGATTATAAATGGACGGGTACAAATATAACTATTAAAAACGTTGCAGTCGGACGCAACCGACTGCGGAATACTTTGATACCAGTAACAGAACGGTTGATAAGGGAGAATGCAGGGGCGAAGGGAGTGGGCCATGTGGTAAACATCGCCAGCTATCATGTTACCAAATTTGGTGACATTTGCTCAAAAACTGTGGAGGATAAGTTAACTCCCAAATATAAAAGGTGGGCGGCAGAGGTAGGCGTGGCAACCAAATTTTTGAATCAATTGTTTTTAACTGTCACCATCTATATTCATAAAAAGTTTGGTGGCTCAAGCTCAAAAACTGTTAGAGATTTATGTGATAAATGTGAAAACTATAGGCGTTTCCAATTTCTTGGTGAAGGGGGGATGGGGGCGGAATCAGGGGGCGTGGCATCCATTTTTTGATGGGGAACGTCAGTACCTATCTTGACACAAAATTTGGTGGCTCTAGCCCAAAAAATGTGAAAACTATAGTCGTTTCCAATTTCAAGGAGAAGGGGGGATGGGGGCGGAATTAGGGGCGTGGCATCCAAAATTTTTATGCATTTTCTTGGGGAACGTCAATATCTATCTTGACACAAAATTTGATGGCTCTAGCCTAAAAAATGTGAAAACTATAGGCGTTTCTAATTTCATGGAGAATGGGGGGATGGGTTCGAAATCAGGGGGCGGGGCATCCAAAATTTTGATGCATTTTTTTTGGGGAACTTCAATATCTATCTTGACACAAAATTTGTTGGCTCTAGCCCAAAAAATGTAAAAACTATAGGCGTTTCCAATTTCTTGGTGAAGGGGGATGGGGGCGGAATCAGGGGGCGTGGCATCCATGTTTTGATGGGGAACGTCAGTACCTATCTTGACACAAAATTAGGTGGCTCTAGCCCAAAAAATGTGAAAACTATAGTCGTTTCCAATTTCAAGGAGAAGGGGGGATGGGGGCGGAATTAGGGGCGTGGCATCCAAAATTTTTATGCATTTTCTTGGGGAACGTCAATATCTATCTTGACACAAAATTTGATGGCTCTAGCCTAAAAAATGTGAAAACTATAGGCGTTTCTAATTTCATGGAGAATGGGGGGATGGGTTCGAAATCAGGGGGCGGGGCATCCAAAATTTTGATGCATTTTTTTTGGGGAACTTCAATATCTATCTTGACACAAAATTTGTTGGCTCTAGCCCAAAAAATGTAAAAACTATAGGCGTTTCCAATTTCAAGGAGCAGGGATGATGGGGGCGGAAGAAGTGGGCGTGGCATCCAAAATTTTGATGCAGTTTTTTCAGGGACATGACTAGCTATCTGCGTGCAAAATTTGGTAACTCTAGATGTAAGAATGTGAGAAATATTTGGTTTTATCGGTTTTCAGTTATCGAATTTATCGACTTCCCAGCCTCCTAGTAGGCGTGGCAACCCAATCTTGACACTTTATCTGTTCCGTCTATAGATAAACATAATTGCAAAGTTTCAAGTCTCTAGCTTTACGGGTGTCGAAAAAAGTTGCATTCATACAGACGGACAGACAGACACCATGACGGACATTGCACAAAACCAATATACTATGAGACCTTCGGTATCAAAGTATAAAAACCTGCCGACCACCCAGACGGGTTGGCCAATCCTCGTCCGGTGGTCTCGCTTGCTGTTCTCGGCCGCTCGGGATGAAGTGCAGCAGTTGCCGGTGTTCACCTGAACTATACACGGAAAAATAGCGATGCAACCAAATTACAACCACTAATCACTTCACCTCACTTTTGTCCATACCTGTCTTTTTGTCCAGCGAATCCTATATTATCCCCTTTTTCTGTTTAACTTCTGCTGCTGCTTCTGCCAATCTTCAAATCTGCATAATCACGGCTTAGCCACTCTACTTCTTCACAACCATCTGCCGTTCACCTGTCAAGCCTACATTAATCGAGTGTCGGGCGCCAGCACGACTCTCCAACCCTCGTTCAACGCGTCGAACATCGATAAACCAAATGCCGACCATAACAAGATTAAGAAATTCCTATATATAATTGCAATAATGTATAATGTATATATTCACCTTACGGTCAAAATGGCTGTCAAGGCGGTTCCTCAATTTCGTTTTTACCAAATTGACTTGGCTAAACACCCTTTCGACCTCCGCATTCGACCATGGCAACGAAAGCACTGTCAGCGCGAATGTGACTAGCTCCGAAAACGGGTTGTTGCCTGCCGAGTTCCGATATTTTTTTTACTTCACTCCAAAATTTCGAGCTAATATCGAATTTCTGCCATTTCACTCTAAATGTATATTGGTATATTGAGAAACTATTTTTGATTAAGTTTCGTCATTTAGTTTGAATAGCTCCAAAATTGGCAAAACACTATATTTTTTCGCTCGCAGAGTAAGATCCACGGAAAACAGGTCAACTTGTTTTACAAATTCGTAGTTGTCTGGCAATGTAAATCCAAGAATATTTGTAGCACTAACATTTTAACACATATCTCTGCTTTAGCTGTTTAATCAACTCGATCACAAAATCTGTGCAGGTTAATCGGATTGTAGGCTCTGTTGCGTCATCGATTTTTTCTATCAACGTTTTCAAATTTGACTCAAATTCATAGCCAAAATACAAATCTAGTAGTACATGCTTTACGAAGTCCTCCCCAAAAACATCCACTTCGATACCAGATGGAATTATTTTGGATTTCAGACATTTTATACTTAAAATCAAATCACCCAGTAGTTTAGTTGGGTCGGCATCCTGGCTTTGAAAATTTTTGTAAATACGCTGTGTAAAGAAGCTTTCTAGGGCTGGGGTAGAAACTCAGTCCTGTCCAGGGCCTTTTACAATAAATTTATAAAATACCGAGACTCAAAGACATGCCTCGTTAGTTTTCCCCCTCATGAGGCCCCGGTGGCCCACCCACGCATGCCGAGAAACGCTCGAAGCATGCGTAGTTGCACCAACCGGCGATGGGACGTGGACATAACGCTAACATAACGCTAACAACAACGCTGGGGAACACGAGTAGCGGGGCACCGGCTGACTCGCCAAGACGCACAGAGTATCCCTCGGAGTGCGCCTTGTCGACCCGCCTGTAGCCCGTGCGATGCCGGACACCACAGAACATGCAGAGAAACGCTCGGAACATGTCCGTGGCGTCGCCGACCGCCCTGCCAACTGCGTGAACTAAACGTGGGCAACGGACACTGGCAGGGCCACCAACGGCGCAGAGAAGCCCTCGGAATGCCATTGGTGACTCTGCCGGCGACCCGAGCGGCGCCGGACACCACAAAACATGCAGAGAACGCTCCTGACACCTGCCACCGAGTCCGAGGTGGCGTCCGACTCGGTTGGGGCATATGCCTGGTGATCCGCGTCGGCTCTCTGTGACCGGATGGAGGTGCTCCGATCGTCTTCGGCCATTTGCGCATTCAGCTCCGACACGTCCCAATTTAGCGGGGCTCTGACGCCGCTAGTGCCGAAACGCCCGTCTGGTGCCACCTCAGAATCTGAACTGAGGGAAATCACCTCCATGTCTGGCTGGCACTGGTCATGGTTAGTGTTGATCCAGCCCCGGACGGCCTGCATCCGGACTGCCGTGGGTACTGGCTCCGGGTGCCAGTCTTCGGACACGCCGACGCGTCGTAGTTGTGCCTCCCGCGACGACTGGCCCAAGGGACGTCCCAAAAATACGTCCTGTGCCCCCAAGGGCTGTGCGTCCGGCTCGCCTTGCGTTGCATTGGTACTTGAATATCTGGCATTTGTCGCACTTCCTGATGTACCTCGTCACATCCCGGAAAATACCAGGCCAATAGTATCGCTGTGTCACTCTTGTCGCCGTCTTCCAGATTCCCAGGTGTCCTGCTGTCGGATGGTCATGGCATTCTTCCAAGACCCGTCGTCGATGATCACTGGCTACGCATAGTTTCCAATTCACGTGTTCCTCCTCGGGAGGCCGATGGCCCGTTTGCCGGTAAATTTGCCCGTTCTCGTGTATGTACTCTGTAAACTTCTCTGGCTCCTTCTCCATTCGCTTGCTCAATCGTAGCAACCAAGGGCACTTTGGAACCTCTTCCAGGGTGCGCTGAAGGGTTTCCAAAGGTTGTCTAGAAAGTGCGTCCGCGACTACGTTTTGGCATCCTCGTCTGTAGTGTATGTCGAATCGATACTGTTGCAATTCGAGCGCCCAGCGTGCAATTCGTCCTGTTGGGTTGTCAATCGAGTTTAGCCACTTCAACGCAAGGTGATCCGTGATGACTTCGAAGTGGAAGCCCTCCAGATAGCAGCGCAACTGCCTGATCGCCCAGACAATCGCTAAGCACTCTTTTTCCGTGGCGGAGTAGTTTTCTTGCGTAGGCTATTACTCGCTCTCCTCCCTCTAGGCTCTGCGCTAGCACGGCTCCGAGTCCATAGTCACTGGCGTCTGTTTGGAGTGTAAATCTCTGCGTGAAATCGGGACAGGCCAGGACCGGTGCCTTGGTCAGCTTGTCCTTCAAGTCTTCGAACGCTGCTTGTTGCTCCTCGCCCCATAGCCACGTCTTGTTCTTGCGTAGAAGGCTCGTCATGGGCTGTACGATAGTGGCGAAGTTAGGGACAAAACGACGATACCAGGATGCCATTCCCAGACACCGTCGAAGCTCTTTGGTCGTCGCCGGAGGTGCCAGTTGCTGTACTGCTGCGATTTTCCCTGGGTCCGTGTGTATACCGGCCTCGCTTATCATGTGTCCCAGGTATACAAGTCTTCGTTGGAAAAAGCTGCACTTCTTCCGATTCAGTTTTAGGTTCGCTGTCACCAGTCTTTGAAACACCTCTCGCAGGTTTTCCACGTGTTCCTCCAACGTTGCTCCAATGACGATTATGTCGTCCAAGTAAGCGAAAGCGTGGGGTTCCACCTCCGGGCCGATGACGCTATCCAAAGCGCGTTGGAAGGTCGCCGGGGCGGAGTGTAACCCGAACGGCATAACTTTCCACTGGAATAAGCCTCTCCCCGGGACCGTGAATGCGGTGTACGGTCGACTCTCCTTGGCCATCGGGATTTGCCAGTATCCGCTTTTTAGATCCAACGTGGAGATGTACCTTGCATTGCGTAGGCGTTCCAGTATATGGTTGATACGGGGCAAAGGATACGCGTCTGGTTCTGACCGCGCATTTAACTGCCGGTAGTCCACACACATACGGATCTCGCCCGTCTTCTTGCCCACCAGCACGATGGGGGCGCTGTGCGGACTTTTGGACGGCTCGATCTGACCATTCTTCAGGAGGTCGTTGACTTGGTCATTGATGATCTTCTGCATTGCCGGGTTCTTCGGAAAGTATCGTTGCTTGATTGGTTTGTCGTCCTTCATGATAATAGTATGCTGTGCGATGTGTGATACTCCTGTCATGCCCTCGAATCGGGCTAGTTCCCTTTTCAGAAAGGCACTGATCCAGGTGGGCAATGCTTGTTTCGTTGCGTTTGCTTCTGCTGGGAGCTCCTCGCCTCCTGCTTCCGTTGTGATAACAGCTAGGCTTATAGGGGTTGCTTGTTGATAGGTTTCCTGCTCTTCCAGAATGTCCGGTAGTGTACGTGGTCGCTTCCAAAATGGGTTCGTTTGACGGGCCTTGCGAGCGTCCGACAATGGCTCAAGCGTGTAACCTTTGTGGGTTCTAGGCTGGTTCCTTGTTTGACTGGCTCGCACTGTGTCTACGAAGTTGGCTAGCTCAGTGTCCTGTGCGTCCTGCGTTGTTGATTCACTAGCCTGCGCGGTCTCTACGAAGTCGGCAAGCTCAGTGTTGCGTGCATCCTGCGTTGGTGCAACACTAGCCTGCGCTGTCTCTACGAGTTTGGCTGGCTCAGTGTCATGTATGTCCTGCGTTGTCGAGATTTCACTAGCCTGCGCGGTCTCTACGAAGTCGGCAAGCTCAGTGTTGCGTGCATCCTGCGTTGGTGCAACACTAGCCTGCGCTGTCTCTACGAGTTTGGCTGGCTCAGTGTCATGTATGTCCTGCGTTGTCGAGTTTTCACTAGCCTGCGCGGTGTCTACGAAGTCGGTGTTATGTGCGTCCTGCGGGGAGGTCTTCATTGGTCGGCACGGAGTCATCAGGATAGGATGCGCTCGTGGGTCGGGAAGTTGTGAAAGTTGTAAGAAAGCTAGGCCACACTGGATTCTTGTGCGTATCCCACACAAAAAGTCAATGCCTAAGATGACGTCGTCCTGGATTTCTGGCATGACCAGTAGTGGTACTACCGCCTCCTGTTCGTCGAGCTTTATCTTTTCCACTACAGCCCGAGTTATTTCCTTAGGTGAGCCATCTGCAAGGATTATCCGCACCCGAATATTGCGAATGTTGTCCTTAGTCCCGACGATCTTCGCCAACCGTTCACTGATAAACGATCGCGTGGCTCCTGTGTCCTGTGTTGCTGCTACCGGGGTGTCTCGTATGGTCACTAGGGCCGCGATCCTCCTCTCCTCCAAGCGTAACGGGTGAATTAATGACGAGGGCTCCAACTGCTGTTGTTCTCCGCCCTGTCCTCTGCTGGACGGAGACGTTGATCGTTTGCCGACCTGGCGACGCGGCAGCATCCGATGGTGCGAGTTCCACGCCGGCCACATTCCCAGCAGAACAACAATTGGGGATTACGGCATTCTTTAGAGAAATGCCCGATTTCTCCGCAATTCCGGCATGCTCGCTTCACATCCACTGCTCCGCCCGTGTCCTGCGATGTCTTCTGTGTCGACGTTTCGGGGTTCCTGGTTGTCACCACCAGATCCCAGTTATTGTGTCCGTGGTCTCCAATGCTATGATCGTGGCCAGCTGCTTTCGGCGCGCTTTTTGGCGTGTTACTTCCGAGTGCTCGCCCCTGGTGACAAACGCCGAAATCCTGCCCAGCAATTCTTCCACGGTGCCAGTAGTTCCCAGCCCGAACTCTTGGGCCCGTTGCTGTAGCTCGTCTTTGCGACGGAAGGTGATCCACTTTACACCCATACCAGTACTGCTGCGGGCTATGCTGCGAGTACTGCTGCTGGTACTGCTGTAGGTTCTGCTAGCAGGGGCTGTTTGCAGGTGCTGCTTGCAGACTCTGCTGCTAGCCGGTGTTGCTGCAGGTTCTGTGCTAGTGCTGCCGCGGGTCCTGCTGTGGGTTCTGCTGCGGGTCCTGCTGTTGCTGGTCCAGCCACGGGTTTTGCTGAGGGTCCTGCTATTGCTTTTCGGACTAGCCGAAAAAAAAAAAATGCCAATCCTACTGTCCATAATAGGCTAACGAAACCAAAACAAATCTCGGAGTCCCTGCTCGGGCGCCAACTGTAAAGAAGCTTTCTAGGGCTGGGGTAGAAACTCAGTCCTGTCCAGGGCCTTTTACAATAAATTTATAAAATACCGAGACTCAAAGACATGTCTCGTTAGTTTTCCCCCTCATGAGGCCCCGGTGGCCCACCCACGCAACCGGCGATGGGACGTGGACATAACGCTAACATAACGCTAACAACAACGCTGGGGAACACGAGTGGCGGGGCACCGGCTGACTCGCCAAGACGCACAGAGTATCCCTCGGAATGCGCCTTGTCGACCCGCCTGTAGCCCGGGCGATGCCGGACACCACAGAACATGCAGAGAAACGCTCGGAACATGTCCGTGGCGTCGCTGACCGCCCTGCCAACTGCGTGAACTAAACGTGGGCAACGGACACTGGCAGGGCCACCAACGGCGCAGAGAAGCCCTCGGAATGCCATTGGTGACTCTGCCGGCGACCCGAGCGGCGCCGGACACCACAAAACATGCAGAGAACGCTCCTGACATGTTATGCGGCATCGCCGGCCACTCTGCCAAACGCACAAAACTACACAGGGAAGGGGGAAGAGGGGAGGAGAGCCAATAAACACCGGCAGTTCCACCAAATCGCACAGAGAGCCCTCGGAATGCGAGTTGATATCACCACCGGTGGTCGGGCAATATCGAATCGCCACAACACGTGCAGAGTAACGCTCGGAACACGTGTTGCGGCCATGCGGTACGCCGTGGCCACTCCCGTAACGACACAAAACACTACGCGACACTACAAACTTCTTGGCGCGGTTATTTTTATGGATATTTCGGCTTTTATTTACTTACTTTGCTATATGTTTTAACACACAACCCTAACCACACCGCAACAAAAACAAAATCCCTCCCATTTCCCCTGCAGCCAGAGGCCAGCTTACCCGCGCTCCATTTTCTCGTCTGTTAAATGTTTTCTTGATGTTTTTTCTTATTGGTCGATGTCCTGATAAATCCTTGTGTCGTTGCTTGTTTCTTGCTTCGTTGTCTGTGTGTGTGCCGTGATGCCGTCATCTATGTTTATCCTGTCACCATTAGTGATGGCAAAAATAATCATATGATACACAATAATCGATTATTTTCTTTTAATTTGCGATTAAATTTAATCGCAAAAGGGCACTCGATTAATCAAATCAATAATCGATTACTCGATCAAATAATCGCTTGGGTAAGTGAACTTCCGCGCAAACTGAACTTTGCAAGCCAAAACACATACAGCACCAAATTGATATAACTTATTGCTGATAAAGTGAAAATAATGTCGCCGACGCAAAGTAAAGTGTGGAAACATTACACTAAGGTTAACAGCAAGGAAATTAAATGCGATCTGTGTAAAAAGCAACTAAAATATTGTAGAAATACTACAAATATGTTGCAACACTTAAAGTTGAAACACGCAAAAGAGTTTGCGTCCCTCAAGGTTGGTATTTCAGCTTATAATAAACATAAATATTTTAATATGATGATTTTTAGACACCGATCACGCGTTCTGAAGAAATTGAAGATGAAGAGGAGATGGTTGTAGCAACGACAACAGCGCAAAATCCTAAGCCTGTTCAAACGCAACCAAAAATCCAAGCAACAGTTGCAAATGTGAGCAGCTTTGCATTAGGCGGCCCTAAGCATGAGGAAATCACAAAGACAATAACGGAGTTTATTGTCACGGATAATTATCCATTTTCTTTTGTCGGAGGTAATAATGAATTGAATATCAAGACTAATTTTGTAAATTCACTAATACTAAATTTAATTTTAGGACCAGGATTTTTGAAAATGATGAAGAAGATTTTTCCCCTTTATAAAGTTCCTTCACGCAACACGATTAAATCAGAAATGATGAATATGTATGACGTAGAGGTGGCTAAATTCAAAGAAATGGTGGGTCAAATGTCAGGATTTTCACTGACCACTGACATATGGACTGACACGAATTTGACCAGCGTAATTGGAATAACCCTACATGGCCTATTTGAAAATAAGCAAATATATGCCACAGTTTGAGTTTTCAAATTACCTGAAGCCCACACCGCAGAACACATCTCTGATGTGTTCATGGCATCGTTAGAGAGCTTTTCCATTGGCAAACACCAAGTAACGGCAGTGGTGACGGATAGTGCTGCAAATATTGTAAAGTCCATACACGACAGCTTTGGAAGATCGCGCCACATCCCATGCTTCGCGCACACTTTAAACTTAGTGTGTGTATACGCATTGGAGCTTCATGAAGCAGCGGAAGTGATTTCAAAGTGCCGAAACATAGTAGTTTGGTTCAAACGCAGTACGAAATCTAAAGAAAATTTGCAAAAGCTGCAACAGTCTGCTGGCGTCCCAGAGGGAAAAGCACTGAAGGTTATTTTAGATGTAAAGACCAGATGGAATTCTACGTACTATATGCTGGAGCGCTTCCTACGGTTAATTCACTACATTGGCCAAGTCGTATTGAACTTTTCGGAATCTCCAGAAATGATCTCCACTAAGGAAAAAACGAAATAGTTGATATGATTTCGTTGTTCAAGCCAGTAGAAGCTATGACCACTCAAATAAGTGGTGAGAAATATGCTACATTGAGCCTGGTCATACCGATGGTTCATTGTGGACGCGAACAAATAATGAGGGTTATCTGCAGTACAGCCACTGGGAATAAACTCAAAAAAACTTTGCTGGCACAATTTGATCGTCGGTTTGGAGCAATGGAACAGTCGTTTTTGTTGGCTGCATCAACTTTGCTGGACCCCCGCTTCAAGAGAATTCATTTTCAAGATGCTCTTGCGTTGGCTTCTGTCATGAAAAATATACGGAGTGATATTGCGGCTATAGCAAATGCCAATGAAAGCCAAGACAGTGTAAGTGATGGGTCTGTTTGTGGTGAAGTGGAGTTTGACTTATGGGCCCACCACAAATCGTTGGCACACAAACGCCGCAAAAAAGATGCGGAGTCCCAGGATGTTCAAGACGAGCTGAGCTTCTTTCTAAACGCACCTGTTTTCGAGCTAAAACGCAACGTCATTTACGCCTGGGAGGAAATGCGATCGGTCTACCCGAAATTGTATACAGTTGCGCTACGATACTGTTTTCTGCTAGGCACATCCGTACCAGCTGAGCGCCTATTTTCAAAAGCAGGAAATACGGCAACAGAGAAGAGAAACCGGCTAAAAACAGAACATTTATCTAAACTTCTGTTTCTTAATTCTGTTTTAAATAAATGAAAACTATTATTATTACTATTATTATTATTTCTACTCACAAAATATTTTATGTAAAAAGTAGTGTCACTTTTACTGTTTTCTTTACTATTTTTGCTATAAAACATATAAGAAATTGTACGAATCCCTAAAAAAGTAGTACTGTGAAAATAATCGTTAAATTAATCGATTATTTTCAATTTTTTCGATTAATTGCGATTAATAATCGCAAGAAAAAAATTAATCATATGATACAATAATCGATTAATAAATTCTTTTTGCCATCACTAGTCACCATGTGTTTTGTTCCACTCGTGTCGCGCCCGTTTTGTGTATTCCACTCTTAGCGCCCGCACTACCGCACATGTCAAATATTCTACCACGACTGTCGAGCCACGCATTTTCTAAAGCCGTCGTACCCTTTTCCGCGATCGCTGATTGGGCTCGGCTGCGGCCTCTGCCCTTAGGCTGCCGACGCCGCTGTCGCTCGGGTCGCTGCGGTCGTGCCTTTTGTCGCGTGCCGCTTCTCTGTTGGTTCTTCATTTTGCGTGCCGTGTGCAAATTTTCTGAGCCGGCGCGATCCCGTTGCCTGCAAGTGATGCGCACTCAGCATCAGTGATGCGCGCTTGGTACCAGTGATGCGCGCTTAGTTCCAGTGATGCGCGCTTAGCTGTTGATAAACCCTATCCCGAACAAACATAACTTTGGTTTTCTTATACTGCTAACTCCTCAGCCTATAATACTCCCTTAACCTAATACTTATAAATTACTAATACCTTCGTGGCTTGTGCTTAAAAACTTTAAATTAACAATGCCTATTGTGCAGGAGTCTTGCACTCCTTCACAGCTGCATATCGTCGAGAATTGGCTTCAAGAATAGCAAATATAAATAATTGACGTCATTGTACAAATTCATCAATATATTCGCTTTATGTCCTTTTTCTGTTAAGATGCAGTTTGGAAATGCAATTTTAACTCACCTGACCTCTTCAATTGAGTATAAACGCTATTTTTCCTACCCACCATAACGTTTGCATTGTCCGTGCCAATACCCATTTAGTTTGTTAAAGGTATTTTAAGCTTAGAAAGTTCCTTCAGCAGGGAATTTACAATGGCTTCAGCGTCTCCACTTTCGATTCGAATAAGTGAAAGGAGCGTCGATACAATTTCCCCGCGTTGCGCGTTGTAGTATATTAGAGCAACCCCTAGAAATAACACAATTTCTTAAAATATATATTGCACCATTAACCACGATTACTTACCTAAACTTACCATCCATGCGGTGGATGGGGACCGCATAAAAAAAATCTCACCAAGGAAACAAGCCAAAGTTTTATGAAATAGTGAAAAATTATTCCTAATCGAAATAAATAATAAAATTAGACCAGGTTAAGTTGTAAAAATTTATATTTTCTTATTTTATATTTGGAGAAACTTTCAACATTGACATATTTAATTTAATACTACTCGTCGTAGTCTGAAATTCGCATATTCTTGTTATACACTGGTTCGAAATCGCTTTCATCACTTGACGATATTACAATTGAATTATTTTCTGCTAATAAGTTTTTGAGACGATGGCCGTTTGATTAACGTATTGTAAACGTTGCGATAGCTCTTTCTGGAATTTCAAACTTCTTTCGGAATTACTATCTATTTCAAGGAAATGGTTTTCCAATTTGCTGCTTAGCTGGATCCCTGTAAATATTTATCAGCTGTCATCGAATCTGATTCTTCTTGTCCATCGTCATGATCGGTGAAGATATTGATAATGTCAATGTCTTTTATTGGATCATCCTCAATCATTTCAATTAAATCATTTTCATCAAAGTTGTCAAAACCTTCTTCACAAATGTTACGAGCTAGCGCAGCCTTAAAATCACTTGCAGATTTCTTAGAGTTCGCGATGAATGTTCGGCTAGGCATCTTTTTCCAGAACAATCCAGTTTCATCCGCGTTAAAAACTTGATCTGGGCAATACCCACCGTCAGCAATAGTTTTTTTTAGTTCATCCCAATAATTTTTAGCAGCTGTATCATCAGCAGACGCTGCCTCGCCTTGCATTTTAATATTGTGAAGTGCGTGTCGCTTTAAAAATCCAGCTAACCACCCATTGCTACCAGAAAATTTTAGGTTTCCGAAGTGTGATGATGAACTAGATGGTTCAGAATCATTAAACTGATTGAAGTATTGTATAGCTTTCTCTTTAATTAATGCTCCGTCAATGGGGATTCGTTTTCGAGTTGCATCGTTAATCCAAAGCATAACTGCATTTTCTGTTTTCTCAATTAAAATATTTCTTGAATATGATGCTCTTTTACCACTTTCGTTTGTTTCACAATTATTAGATTCATTTATTTTCCATGCACGTTTTTGTATGCCTCTTATAGTGGATTCACCTAATTTATGTTCCTTGCCAAGAGCCGTTGATCCTTCACCATTTTCTAGTCTATTTAATATTGCAATTTTAGTTTCTATTGAAATTGTGTTTCTTTTCACTGTTTTTTGTTTACGATTATTCATTTTAAAAGTTTACTAGTCTAAAATATGTGTACGCACTTTAAAAGTCTGCAGCTAACTAAAATATCACGGACGGAGGCTTATTCATATATATCACGAACATGCTGAAAAAAGGACGCACCTGAAGACAATAAAAATATCTGACTTTAACCTCTTCTTAATTTCTTAATGAAATTTCGCAGTTTGTTTTTACAACAGGTAATATATTTTATCTCATTATTAGCCCGTGCCATTCTAAAAAATTACATCTGGCGAAAAAAACCCATGCGTAATAAAAGTACCCTGCCGAAAGGGTGAATTTGACCTGAAGGACAAATTTTTTGTAATATTAGCGAAATAGTGGAAAAAACCAAGGGTCGCAGAGACCTGAAATAGAGCATAGAAAAAACCTCACAAAAAAAAAACAGCATAAAAAAAGGTTCGCATAAAACAAATCGCACATATAAGGACCGCATAAAAAGAGGTTTGACTGTACTGCATTTGCAGTATCTGCAGTACGCCTTATTGGTGTCCGTTCCACCGCGGCTTATCCAATCTTTAAAATCTGGCTGCATTAGCCAGCAATCACAAAATTTTTGTTTGTAAGAATCTTTCGGCATTATTTCACTTTTGGTATGCATTAGATTACAAATGATATCGATAATACATACAAAGTATGTAAAAAAGGATGCCACACTATAATAAAAAGATCGTTGTTTTTAATAGATCGGATGCCACACTGTTTTAAAAAGATCACTTTGAAAAAAAAAATTTAAATAAATCAATCAGATAAAATCTAAAAGAGGCCAGATTTCCGGATAGGGGATGTTTGATATTTTTTCCGGACGAAACACTTAAAAACAGGACAGATCTGTCCGGAAAAAGGCATGCACGCGCGCATGAAAAGAGAAGCGAAGCGGGATTCCTTAGCGCACTCAGATACAATTTTAATTAAACTATTTTCGGGTATAATTTGATCTAAAACATAAATATGGTAAATAATAAATAATAAAAAAATACAAAAATGTAAGATTCGATTATTTATAATCGAATAATTATTGTTCATATTAATTTTGATGAAATTTTCATTTTAACATCTCGGATACCTAAAATACCAAGTATGGCACTTTTGCTTTTAATACACTCGTATGCGTCTACTAGAAATGTTAGAATTATAATTTAAATTATTAAAACTGCTAAGATTAAAATTAGTTTATATCCAAACTTACCGAATACGAAATATGATTGCCTGCGCCGGGATTTGAACCAGCACCTCCCGTTTACTTAGCGGATGCCTTCACCATTGAGCTGTTGCCGAACATTTTTCGTATGCATTTAGCTTTGACTTTAATCAAACGAAAAATGCCTGCTGTTTGACTTGAAGTGTTAAAATCAAATATAACTGTTCGTTTTCTCTCCTTTGCTCTCTTGAACACGCTCTCACTGCGGCCTTCGCTGCCGTCTTCGCTGAAACCTTCACTGCAAATTCAGGTCTGATTGAAACCTGCATGCATTCAGAGTTGAATTGGGAGCGATCGCTCCCAGTCGAACTGCAGGGTGGCTGCAACACAAAGTTAAGTATTCGGCCAAACCTGCGTTTAAATAAATTCTCGGGAGCATGCATACAGAGAACACTAGAGCCTTCTTATTTGGTCCCACCACAAGTCGCTTCATCACGAGCATGGCTTAATATTCTAATACTGAAACTTGACAAGTGTGAAAATTGGTTTTCGTATGACCGACAGTCAATGTAAACGAAGTTTTTATCGGCACCCTCAACGGTGGTGGTGGTGGTGGGGGGGAGGTGTGGGCCTGGCATCCAAATTTTTGATGCAGTTTGTTGGAATACTTCACTACCTATCTTGACACAAAATTTGGTGGCTCTAGCTCAAAAAATGTGAAAACTATAGGCGTTTCTAATTTCATGGAGAAGGGGGGGATGGGCGGAATCAAGAGGCGTGGCATCAAAAACTGTGACTCATATTTTTGGGGACCGTCATTACCTATCTTGACACAAAATTTGGTGGCTCTAGCCCAAAAAATGTGAAAACTATTCAAGGAGAAGGGGGATGGGGGATCGGGGGCGTGGCAATCAAAATTACAATTAAGTTTTTTGAGGGACGTGACTAGCTATCTGCGTGCAAAATTCGGTAATTCTAGCTGTAAGAATGTGAGAAATATATGGTTTTATCGGTTTTCAGTTATCGATTATATCGATTTCCCAGCTTCCTAGTAGGCGTGGCACACTGATCTTAACACTATATCTGTCGCGCCTATAGACAAACATAATTGCAAAGTTTCAAGTATCTAGCTCTACGGGTGTCGAAAAAAGTTGCGTTCATACAGACGGACGGACACCATGACGGACATTGCACAAAACTCAAGAATGATAGAGACCAGATTGCGACATCCGAGTGTGTCCCGTTATAATACGTCATTGGTTTCATTTGAAGAGTTGCGACCGTATAACGTTTTTCTTATAAAAATGTAGGCCATACAAATTATAAACAAAACGATTGAATTTTATGTTCTTTGGTAACCCTGAAGAAAACACTAAATGAAGTGCGCAGTGGCCGGTTGCAGCCAAAGACAGAAAAAACAAGTGAAAACGTTGCAGTCGGACGCAACCGACTGCGGAATACTTTGATACCAGTTAAAGAACGGATGGTAAGAAGTCTGCTTGCAAAGGAGTGGGCCGGGTGGTGAACATCGCCAGCTATCATGTTACCAAATTTGGTGACTTTTGCTCAAAAACTATGGAAGATAACTGAACTTCCAAATTTAAATGGTGGGCGGCAGAGGTGGGTGTGGCATCCAAATTTTTTAATCAAATGTTTTTAACTGTCACAATCTATATTCATACCAAGTTCGGTGGCTATAGCTCAAAAACTCTTAAAGATATAGCCGATTCCGATTTTATAAGGCGGGTGGCTTAGGTGGGCTGTTGCCATCTATCTTTCTACCGAATTTCGGGGCTCTAGCTTAAAATCTGTGAGAGATATCGAAATTTTCGATTTTAAATAGTGGGCGGCAGAGGTGGGCAAGGCATCCCAATTTTTGATGCAGATCTTTTGTAGATGTCACCATATATCTTCCTACAAAATTTGGTGACTCTAGCTCAAAAAATGTGGAAGATACACGCATAACCGTTTTAACAACGGCGGGGCGTGGGGGCGGAAGGTGTGGGCGAGGCATCCAAATTTTTTATGCAGTTTGTTGGAAAACTTCACTACCTATCTTGACACAAAATTTGGTGGCTCTAGCTCAAAACATGTGAAAACTATAGGCGTTTCCAATTTCAAGGAGAAGGGGGGGATGTGGGCGGAATCATGGGGCGTGGCACCCAAATAGTTGATGCAGTTTTTTTAGGGAGATGACTAGCTATCTGGTGAAAAATTTGGTAACTCTAGCTGTAAGAATGTGAGAAATATTTGGTTTTATCGGTTTTCACTTATCGAATTTATCGATTTCCCAGCCTCCTAGTGGGCGTGGCAACCCAATCTTAACACTTTATCTGTCTCGCCTATAGACAAACATAATTGCAAAGTTTCAAGTCTCTAGCTTTACGGGTGTCGAAAAAAGTTGCATTCATACGGAAAGACGGACAGACGGACACCATGACGGACATTGCACAAAACCAATATACTATGAGACCTTCGGTATCAAAGTATAAAAATGTAAATAATTTGTAACTTAATTAGGACATGGAATGTTTTATTTTGGTATTGGTTGCTATATTTGAAATAAATAACAATAGCTAAGACTTTTATGAGATAATTCATGAACTAAGTGCTATTAAAAAATAATATCAAATTTGAAACCTTGTCCCACTGTCACACGGTTTGCACATTTATGCCGTTGCTTTTAAATTTTTAGCCAATATAATCAGGCAAACAGTGACGTCAGTGGCCGCCTCCAACATTTTGAGCTCGGGATGTCGCAATCTGGTCTCTATCATTCTTGCACAAAACCAATATACTATGAGACCTTCGGTATCAAAGTATAAAAAACAAGTATGAAGTAGTGTTGTGTCGTTCGCGAACGAACGAACAAAAAATAACTATTCACTAAGTGAACGAACTGAATAAGTTCATCTTCATCGTTCTTTTCTGTTCAGTTGGTCACTTTAGATCCTCGGTGGGCAGCCCTTGGTTCTTGCTCCTCCGAGTGCTCCGACCGTTACTTTGGCTGGATCGCGATTTTCGGCGCCACAACAACAACAAAATAGAACCAAACAACAAACACACAGCAAATACTCGAGTTTCGTCTTCGAAAGTACCGTTATAAAGTGTTCATTTTCGTGTGCGAAAGAGTAAAGTTTGTTTTGATGCGTTTTGATTTTTACCACAATGTAAAGTTTGTTTTGATGCGTTTTGTTTTTTACCACAAAGTAAAGTTGGTTTTGGTGTGTTTTGATTGTTACTACATGATAAGCGTAGGACTTGCAATTTTTTTAAAGTAAAATTAATAATGGCGAAAAAAAATTCACTCAATAATTTCTTTCAGTGTATAATTTTTTTGCTCATTACAACCAACAACAACCACAAAAATTTTTCGTCCCGACGCAAAATCAATAAAAGTGTTCAAATTCGTTTGATTTATGACTTCAGAAGCTGTGTTTGTTGTAGATGTTGTTGTGATGATCCCGCATAAAAAGAGATCAAACAAAAACATTGCAAAACGGGCTTAAATTTAAGAAACAGAGACAAACGATGAACAAAAATAATCAAATTAGGGAACAAAATAGAACGAACAATAAGAACGACCTAGTTCACTAATTGAAAAAGAACGAACGAACTTATTCAGCAATTTGAACGATGTTTACCCAACACTAGAATGAAGGCTCTAGTCAAGATTTCCCGACTAGGAGATACTCCGAACCCTATACTTAACGCGTAAATAATTCATTGTCTGTCTCTGGTGTTTCTCAACTGATTTCGATGAAATTTTAAAGACTTTCATTAATTTGTATCAAATTTCTAAAACGTGTTTCAGATTTACGATATTCGACAATTTTATGTTATCGATCGCATGTGTATATCGAAAACAAACTTGTACTGCCTAGGACTTAGATGAGGTTATGTGCAAAATCTGAAGTCTCTAGCTCTCATAGTCTCTGAGATCGACGCGTTCATACATACAGACAAACGGACAGACGGACATGGCTATATCGACTCGGCTGTTGATGCTGCTCAAGAATATATATACTTTATAGGGTCGGAGATGCTTCCTTCTGCCTGTTACATTCTTTTGCACAAAACATTATACCCCTTTTACCCATTTTATGGGTAAGTAAGAAGGCTCTAGTCGAGATATCCCGACTAGGAGATACCCCGAACCCTTTACATAACGCGTAAAGCCATTGACTGTATGCATCGGTGACTAAACTTCAATCTTCGATATCTCTAGTGTTTCTCGACCGATTTGGACGAAATTTTTAGAAAAGTTATATTGTTTCCCATTAATTATAACACCCATTTTTACATTTTCCAAACTCGAGATTTTTTTGCTATCGATATCATGTGTATATCGGAAACCAGAATAGTTATCGATAATTTGAAACAAATTTGTTCTGCTTATGGTATAGAAGAACTTATATTCAAAATTTGAAGTCTAAAGCTCTTGTAGTCACTGAGATCAACGCGTTCATACAGACAGCCAGATAGACAGACGGACGGACAGACGGACATGGCTATGTCGACTCGGCTGTTGATGCTGAACAAGAATATATATACTTTATGGGGTCGGAGATGCTTCGTTCTGCCTGTTGCATACTTTTGCACATAACTATTATACCCTTTTTACCCATTTTATGGTATTTAATTGTATTAAAAAAAAATTTGTTTGAAAAAGTCAGTCTTTTCTCTGGCGAAACCCCTTAAAGCAGAGAGAAACCGTTTTATCATGTTTTCATAGTGAGTATTTCAAAAGTGGGACTCTAACTGATATTAGAGTATTCCGCAGTCGGTTAATTAATTCTGAGCTGTTAAAATTCCATTAGCCCGTCCCCAAAATAACCTAATTTTTATACGAAAAGCACACACTCATACAAACAAATCTGCCGCTTAGCTCGACCGTCTCAGTCAGCAGTGAGGTTGCTTCAAAGCGCTAACAGTAATAAAACTAAAAAAAAGATACGAGAGCGCATAGTCGGCAAGACTGTCTAACTGTTAACTGTTGTTGTTTCAATTCTTAAGGGTCCAACTTGTATAGTCTCCGAGATGGACGTTCATAAAGACAAGGCAATTGACGGTGATCAAGAATGTATTTACCACAGGGTTGAAAATGATTTATTTATCCCGTTAATTACATTTTCACAATATTATTTTATCCATTAAGGCCCAATTTCTCAATGTCCAGTTAAACTTGGAATAAGTTAACTTCAGAATAACTTTTATGCTCGAGCTATACTGCTGTTATCAAATTTGGTTTTCTCAAAGCCAAGTTAACCTATCATCGGTATATCACTATCGCCGAATGGTGCTGCCAACCTCAACTTGGATTCAGCTGTTCTTTTGGTTTTGTTTTTGCCTGTGACTCCTAAACTGCTACATGTTGCACATCAAAATGTATATATAATAAGCTTCTATGAGCCCAGTTGTAAACGGCAACGAGGGAAAAACTTTTTAGTTGTTGAGGAGCATGTGTTTGTGGACCTAGAAGACTACAATAAGCATTTTGAAAATTTGCTTCATAAAGTGTCAGCTTGAGTCAGCTGTTCGCCTTACAATGATTGTATGGATATTTATATATCGTTACTTAGCATCGGTATAAGTAGTAACCGGATAAGTAAGTGCTAACCGAACATTGAGAAACTCAAATTCGACTAAACTTAGAATAAGTTGACTAACCGGACATTGAGAAATTGGGCCTTAATGGACTCAGGGCTTATGCGTGGAATTTTAAAAATGTTTAAATCGGTTGAGAAACACCGGGGATATTGAAGATTGAGTTTTATTCATATTACAGAAATACAATAATTCGCTTCGAATGCATATACACACAAACAATGACTGTAAGCGTTCATGCTACGGGTCGGTTTAAAGATATCTCCTAGTCGAGCTTTCTCAACTTAAGCTGATTTGCTTATATTATTCCGAAATAGTTTTTATATTAAATTAAAAAAACTTAGTTGCACAATTTAAAACTTTAAATTTGAGCATACTTGAATATGCCTGGCACAAGACTTTTATTCCGTGTAGAGCTTTTCATGATAACATTTGTCTATAGTTAGCAGCCGACAAGGGAAGTTCGTATTGAAATGTTAGTTATTGATTCAACATTTGGTCTGGTGCATTGCCAGGGCGATACAAACGAAGGACCTATGTCAAGCTGCTATGGCATAATACAATAAAAATCATTTGCGGTTTTATGCGAACCGCGACGCACTTAAGGTTTCGAAAATTTAAGAGACACGTCACGCCAAATGGCCACCGCAGCGAGAAACTGGTCGGGTCTTGTGACGCTATGTTTGGGCCAGGAACGCGAAAAGGTATGATTGATTTTGTGATTACATTGGGCTAATAAAAGACATACATAGACAGTTTATGTGTGTTTAATGAACAAATACTTGTTTTCCAAATTGGCAACATGGGTGGAAATAACTTAATTTGTTAAAGTCACGCATAGTATGTATAGTTGCTGGGCTGGCTGTAAATCTTATTTTACATGAAATGTAATCCATATTGTTTCGATACTTTCGTTTTGTCACCATGCAGAGGCAGATAAGCAGCCAGCGCGTATCCCTGACCAAGTCCAATGTGGCCGCTGTATTGGGTGCAACTCCCAAGGTATGTAGAGATGCAGATTTGCCAAATTTGCTTTGTTACCTTCCCTTTGGTCGTGTTGAGACAGGCGCATATTCGCTATTTGCCTACCTATCGCATGGATCCAAGGAATCCCCTTAACAAGGAACGTTTGGAGATAGCCATGCGGACCATCATGGACAAGAACTATAATGAGGATTACATGTTTCATCCAAAACAGTCCTACCACTTGGCTGCCCAGGTCAGTGAAGAGATCAAAGAAAGTATCAAGTTAATGGATTTCGATAGGTGGGTTAGATAGCATTAAATATAATTGTGTACTGCTCTTGAGTGTTTTTATAATCTTTGTGCTTACCAGATACCGTTATGTAGTGCTGGTGTCCGTTGGTGAGTTACTTATGCAAGGCTTTTACTCGATGGTAAACTTTCTGTGGGATGCTGACAAAGATGGTTTCGTTACTTACTCTATAAAAACACCCAAATATTTTGCGGTCTGCACTGTATTTTATGTGTATTACGATTAAGCGCTTGGACCGATTTTGGAATAATATAAATCATATTTAGAAGGAGTCTTTCAATAAAATATTGAAATTGGAAAATGTTAAACGCGTTTCAAAAACTTACCGCAACATAAGGAAGACCTGTAAAAAATATCATGGGAATCGGTTTAGAAGCTTTAGAGATCAAGGACAGAAGCTTAGTCCCAGATATACACAAACAAGGACTGGACGCGTTAAGTAAAGGGTTAAATGTATCTCCTAATTAATCTCGATTAGAGCCTTGTCACTTGTTTTTTGTTTGTTGTCATATATGTAAAATATAAATAAATATGATAAATATGACGCTTTCTTACTTTATGGTTTCTGTGCTCGCTCTCAGAGCACTAAAAACCGTTCATTTTTTTCGTTTGCTCTCACGCGCTCTTTCTTTGTGTTCTGTTCGTCGCGTTTTCAATTATACTCCGTTGTCGTTGCTCTCGGTAGTAGCGCTCCCGTCGATATAATTGATTTCTTTGTGAGTATTTCTTGCTTGTGAGATTTTTTTTGAACTGCCTTTAGAGTGGACCTGTTTCATTCTTAAACTATTAACACTATATATTTTTGTGACAGTAATATTCTACTATCTCTATATTTTATTAATATTATTAAATTTTACCTAATTTTTGTTTATTTTTTTTTATAATTTCCGAATAATGTCTGTTGTCTGTTGTGCAAAGCAGTGTAAAATCCGCGGCGACAACCCAAACGCGGCTTTTGTTTGCTGTTGGATGTGCGGTGCTTTTGCACACGAAAAATGTGCAAACATTTAGGCCCGGTCCAAGGACAATATGGACACTGCAAATCTCGAGTGGCCGTGCTGGGCATGCCGAGAGTTGAAAAAAAATATTTATAATTTTATGAGGCAGGTGCAAGTTGGCTTTAAAGAGCTTTTCATTGTATTTACTTAAGTGATGGAACTGTTCTCAGTTCATGATTCCCAATTCAAGAACAACGTAATCTTGAATTCGGAATCACCGAAGCGAAAGAAGCCACTTGTAAGACGGTCTCCTACATCTCCCTTAACGGAGAAGAGAACTCGTAAAGTTCAAAAAGTTAATGTCAAACCTAAAATAGCTTCAGTCCCGTCTCCAGATACTGGCGAAAAAATTGATGTAAATGCCATTAGCCCTATGGATGCTGCATCATCCGATTCCGGTCCTTCGGCTCAAAATGAGCCAAACGTTTCTGATACTAATATGTCTCAGACTGCGGCTCCTATAGCGGGCACTGTTGAAGGTGTGTGCTATGTGGCTCCTTCGGTGGTTGGTTGCGTTAAAGTGACTGACATATGAATCGAGCCAAATAGTCACATACCTCAAACTGTGGCTCCTATAGGGGGCTAAGTTGAGAATATTTAAAAAAAAAATTGTAGGTGTAAAGGTCTATATTCAGGCCAAATCCAAAGCCTCAGTTTCGGTGGAAAAATTTAAATTTGCGTATGACCGACATATCTAATTTTTTAAAATTACTGTTTCAAACCAAGATTTTAATGCTATTTGCAATAAAAAATTTTTGGCCAGAACACATCGTAGTGAAAGAATATACTGTAAACAAAAATAAAAAGAAAAATCGGCCTCCGATTGTATCCCCCTCTTTGGTGGTTGGGCCTTGTACTTCTAATAGTTAAAAAAAACTAACAACCTCCTTATCATTGGGCTATCAAAATGTTAGATGACTTTGTAGTAGACTTAATAGCCAATCTTTTCCCTTCCATGTCGTTGCCTTCACCGAAACGTGGCTAAGACAAGACATACTTAACTCTCAAATATTATCTAACAGATTGTGCATCTATAGAATGGACCGCCCTCTGCGCCGTGGCGGTGGGGTGGTTATTGCTGTTGATGTTGACTATCAATCTGAGACAGTAATATTAAGTAGTTCCATAGATGTTGAACTTGTTGCTGTTAAGCCAAATATTAATGGTGTTGGTATTTATATTTCTTGTTCCTATATACCACCTTTATCTAACAACTCTGTCTACAATGAACATTTGTCAGCAATACTTTCCATTTATTCTATGCTTTCTGATCGTGACATTCTTGTAGTTCTTGGTGATTTTAATATTGCTGATGCTACTTGTATTTCCAGGCCGGACTCAAGCGTGTTGACCCCCGTGGTGCAGACTGATTTTCTGGTTGGTTTTTTTGAAATGTCATTGGGTCAGATGAATGGCATTCCAAATTCTCTTGGTAAAATGCTTGATTTGGTATTTGTTTCGGATCCATCAAGTCTATCTGTGTCAAGATCCCTTCCCATATCCACACCCGAAGACTTGTACCATCCAACGTTAGAGGTGTTGATCACTTTGCCTGCCTGTGCCGTACGCCAGTGTTGTGAACCATTAAGACGAGTATGTTAATTTCGGAAAACCGATTTTGTAAAACTTACCCGGCTCTTAGCACTGGTTGACTGGTCTCCCCTCTATGGTTCTGAAGACTTGGATACGGCAATCAGTATTTTTTATTGCACCGTAGATAATTTATTCGACATGTGTGTCCCTTTTGGTAAGCCAAGTAGGAAAAACAAACCTGCGTGGTTTAGACGAGAGTTGACAGCCCTTAAAAATCGAAAATTTAAGTTGCATAAGAGTTTCAGAAAATCTGGTTCTTCTGTTCATTACTCATCATACTTGATTGCGCGTTCCAGTTTTTCAGTCATGAATAACTCATGTTACAAAAATTACCTAAATCGGTGCAGACTACAGTTTCACCGAGATCCTAAGAGGTTCTTTGACTTCGTTAATGTGAAGCGAAAGTCATGAACACTTCCATCTAATGTATCATTTGAAAACAAGTCGGCCAATTCGAATCAGGCCATTGCCGAAATATTTGCCGAATTTTTTCAAACTACATACAGTTCATTTGATAATCATGTTGATCTGCCTTACCCGTATCAGATTATTGGCTCTAATTGCATTTTTGGACCAAGAATCACAGAGTGTTCATTACTACGTGATCTACAGGGTATTAAGCCTGTATTTTTCCCGAGAGCTGACGGCGTACCAAGCTGTGTGCTTAAGTACTGTGCTGATGGTCTCTTAAAACCTTTGCATAAACTGTTTAGTTTGTCTATTGAGAAATGTTAATTTCCTAATATCTGGAAAGAATCATTTATTATTCCGCTCCATACAAAAGGAGACAAGTCTAATGTTAAAAATTATAGGGGTATCTCCAAATTGTCTGCTATACCAAAAATGTTCGAGAAATTGATAACTTCTCAATTACAACATTTTTGCAGATCTTTAATTTCACCGTGCCAGCATGGATTCGTGAATCAAAGATCTACTTCCACTAACCTGTTAGAATTTACTTCACTAATTGTTAGTGGTTTTCAAAATAAAATGCAAACGGATGTTATTTACACTGATTTCAGCAAGGCATTTGTCTCGGTTAATCACTACCTTTTACTTCATAAACTTTAACTTTTAGGTTTTCCAAGCAATCTTATTCGGTGGATAAGGGAATATTTAATTCATAGAACACAGAGAGTCAGTTTAAATGGCGCTGTCATTAAGGTGGTTCATGTCACTTCCGGTGTTCCGCAAGGAAGTCACCTTGGACCTTTATTATTTACACTTTTCATCAATGACCTTCCATCTGTTATTGACCACTCTCGAAAGCTGATGTATGCTGACGATGTAAAATTATGCATGTTGGGTACTGCTCTTGTTGTCTGCTCAAAAATTACAAACTGATTTAGATAATTTTCAAAAGCGGTGTCGTGTTAACTTACTAAATCTTAATTGCAATAAATGTAAAGTCATGTCTTTTTATAGACGCCTTCCTTTTTCAAATATTTATTTTCTTGATGGAAGCCCACTCTATCGCATTGAATGAGTTGATGACTTAGGTATCCTTTGTGATCCGAAACTTAAATTTCACAAGCATATCTCTTCAGTTGCAAATCGAGCCTCTAGTACCTTGGGGTTCATTAAGAGCTGGTCGAAAGAATTTGACTATGCCTACATAACCAAAACACTTTACACGTCTCTGATACGTCCTGTTCTTGAATATGGATCTTGTATCTGGTATCCCAAATACAGGATTCACCAGAATAGAATCAGAACAAAAACAATTTTTGCTCTTTGCCCTTAGGAGACTTAACTGGGATACTAACATTAACCTATTTTCCTACCACAGTAGACTTTTACTAATAAATCTTCCTTCTCTTGCTGATCGCAGAACAATGCTTAGTGTGGTCTTTTTACACAAGCTAATAAATGGTGAAATTGATTCCTCGGAATTAATTAGAAAATTAGTTTTGCTGTTCCGATCAGAAGGACATGGAATTTTGTACCCATGGCTTTTCAAGCTTGTCACTCTAACTATGCTATTCATAACCCTTTTCGCATTTTATGTTCAAACTATAACGAATTTTCCCACTTAATAAACGGGGCCACTTCTATTAGTTCTCTTAAAAAATTAGTCTTATGTAATTTGTCTACGTTTTCGCGATCTTCGTAACCATACGCTATGCGGTGTGCTCCTCGGTCGGTTGGGCGGGAGGTTGGTTGCTTTTTGCTTGGGTCCGCGCGTTAACAAGCCGGTGCTTGGTATCGTTGGGCCATTTAAATGTACTGTTTTTCTTAGTACATCTACGTCCAATAATAATAATAACAATAATAAAAACAAGTAAGAAGGCTCTAGTCAGATTTCCCGACTAGGAGATACCCCGAACCCTATACTTAACGCGTACAGTCATTGTCTGTATGCATCTGTGACCTTTACTTCAATCTTCGATATCTCTGGTGTTTCTAAACCGATTTGGACAAAAATTTACGAAATCGACGAAATTTCTATCGTTTCCCATTATTTCAATCCCCATTTTTACATTTTCCGAACTCGAGATTTTTTTGTAATCGATCACATGTGTATATCGGAAACCAGGATAGTTATCGATAATTTGAAACTAACTTGTTCTGCTGATGGTATAGGAGAACTTATATTCAAATTCTGAAGTCTCTAGCTCTTGTAGTCTCTGAGATCGATGCGTTCATACAGACGGACAGACGGACATGGCTATATCGACTCAGCTGTTGATGCTTATCAAGAATATATATACTTTATAGGGTCGGAGATGCTTCCTTCTGCCTGTTACATACTTTTGCACAAAACCATTATACCCTTTTTACACATTTTATGGGTTTGGGGTAAAAAATGATAAACTGTAGTTAAGAAACTTCGTACTTAAAACCCAAAAAATTTTACTTGATTTCTTACTATGTACGGAATAACATAAGTTGAGACCGTTGTACTTTTTTCTTTATTTAATTACTCTTTAAACTTGAATTAAGTTCCTCCGTTTTTGATTAAATTTCTTTTTAAAAACGATTTAAGTTTTTGTGTACTTATAATATAAGTTCATTAAGCTCTTCGTTTTGAAATTTGTAAAGGCAACATAAAAAAAACTAAACAAGTGAAAACGTTGCAGTCGGACGCAACCGACTGCGGAATACTTTGATACCAGTAAAAGAACGGTTGGTAAGGAGTCTGCTTGCAAAGGAGTGGGCCGGGTGGTAAACATCGCCAGCTATCATGTTACCAAATTTGGTGACTTTAGCTCAAAAACTGTGGAAGATAACTGAACTTCCAAATTTTAATGGTGGGCGGCAGAGGTGGGCGTGGCATCCAAATTTTTGAATCAAATGTTTTTAACTGTCACTATCGATCTTCCTACTAAGTTTGGTGGCTCTAGCTCAAAAACTGTTAAAGATATAGCCGATTCCAATTTTATAAGGCGGGTGGCTTGGGTGGGGGGCATCCAAAATTTTGATGCAGATCTTTGGTATATGTTGCCTTCTATCTTTCTACCGAATTTACGGGCTCTAGCTTAAAAGCTGTAAGAGATTACGAAATTTCCGATTTTAAATGGTGGGCGGCAGAGGTGCGCGTGGCATCCTAATTTTTGATGCAGATATTTTGTAGATGTCACCATATATCTTCCTACCAAATTCGGTGACTCTAGCTCGAAAAATGTGAAAACTATAGGCGTTTCCAATTTCAAGTAGAAGGTTGGATGGGGGCGGAATCAGGGGGCGTGGCATCCAAAATTTTTATGAATTTTTTTGGGGAACGTCAATATCTATCTTCACACAAAATTTGGTGGCTCTAGCCCAAAATATGTGAAAACTATAGGCGTTTCCCATTTCTTGGAGAAGGGGGGATGGGGGCGGAATCAGGGGGCATGACATCCAAGTTTTGATGGGGAACGACAGTACCTATCTTGACACAAAATTTGGTGGCTCTAGCCCAAAAAATGTGAAAACTTTAGGCGTTTCCAATTTCATGGTGAAGGGGGATGGGGCGGAATCAGGTGGCGTGACATCCACAATTTTGATGCACTTTTTTGGGGAACGTCAATATCTATCTTCACACAAAATTTGGTGGCTCTAGCCCAAAAAATGTGAAAGCTATAGGCGTTTCCAATTTCAAGGAGCGGGGATGATGGGGGCTGAAGGAGTGGGCGTGGCATCCAAAATTTTGATGCAGTTTTTTCAGGGACATGACTAGCTATCTGCGTGCAAAATTTGGTAACTCTAGCTGTAAGAATGTGAGAAATATTTGGTTTTATCGGTTTTCAGTTATCGAATTTATCGATTTCCCAGCCTTCTAGTAGGCGTGGCAATCCAATCTTAACACTTTATCTGTACTGTTTATAGATAAACATAATTGCACAGTTTCAAGTCTCTAGCTTTACGGGTGTCGAAAAAAGTTGCGTTCATACGGACGGCCGGACAGACGGACAGACAGACACCATGACGGACGTTGCACAAAACCAATATACTGTGAGACCTTCGGTATCAAAGTATAAAAATCTGCTGTGCCGGTTAAACCTTGCAAAAGATCATGTCCTGAAGCCACCACCGGTCTGAATCGACGTTTTTTCCGCTTATCGGATGGAATACAGTATGTATGGCGCAAGTTGAGCACGGAGCTTCAACAAAATCATCTGAAACCAACGATGAAGCACAGAGTTGGAAGCGTAATGGGTGGGGTATTCCTAACTGTGCATTTCGGGTATTGCTTTGTCAGTCGTCGCTTTCTGTCTCTGTCACCTTTCGCTGTCTTTGTCAATGCTTGCTGGATCGGACCGTTAGAGCGGCGTGGCCCAACCTCCTTGGTTGGCAACTGAGCGCACAGTCGGCTCGACATCCAAACTGCTGCTCGGGGTTTTCGGCCGAACTGCTTGGGATTAAGTTCTGCGAGTGCATAGCAGCTGGTCTTCACGAAAACGACCGTAGAAAAAGCAGCTAAGCGTCGATAACATTTTCATTGTTTAACAAAGTAACCATAGACTAATAAACTTAACATAGATCGGACATAAGAATCGGTAATTTTAAAGGTCTGACTTAACGAGAAGCGGCCCCTAGCCCCTTAAATAAAAGAACAGCTATTATTACGACAGTACTGACTGTTTGAGAGTTCAATGCGTATGCGGCCTGCCCCCGGCGGCGTATTGTTAGTGGCGGCAAATTTGAGGTGCGGCAAATACGTATTCATTGCTCTCATTCCCCAAACCTGGCCTGTTTGCAGGCCGCGTCAGTTGAGGCAGGTGCAGTAACTTTTTTGGTACCTTGGAACGTTGTTATGCATTCTTTGCCATGTCTACGCATCGCTGGAATATTTTAATATCGACTACTGGAAAAAGTTTAAAAAGGGAACAAGATACCCGGTGGAGCGCGAGAGCTGAGTCCGTTTTTGTGACTCGAAATCACTACAATGATATATTGGCCACTCTGGAAAAATTTACTGAGACGAATGAAAGTTTAAGCACCAGAACTGACGCTGAACCTTGGTTGTTGCAATGCAGTCATTTTCCTTTCTTGGTTTCTTAGGCCTTTGGCATCCTGTGCTGCTTGAAGTAGAAGATGCCCAAAAGTCTCTGCAAAAAAAGGGCCTTAACAAAACTTTGTGTGCTGAGAAAATAAACGTGAGGAATGGACTGACGGCGCTCTTTAATATGCTAAAGATATATGTGAAGACCTTGGCATATCCATGGAACCCCCCAGACGAAGAGCAAAGAAATTCAAGAAATTCTATGGCAGTAAAGGTGTAAATTTGTCGTACGAAAAAGAAATACGGCGAAAACTTTTCGAATCGTTGGACAAAATCACCGCAGAAATAAGGGAAAGGTTTCGGCAATTGCAAGACTTGGCGAGCAAATTTTGCTTAAATTTCCCCTTCAACTTTGCTGGATTCTGACGACACCAAGTGGCTTAGTTTAGTGCATTAAGCAGGCAACATTCATGATGAAGTTAATGTGGAGGAACTTCAGACAAAGCGCTTACGTTTTCGAGCATTCGTAGCTGCCGCTTGCACCCCCGGCGGCACAACCATACGCTACGCCACTGGGAACATCGCCAGCTATCTTATTACCAAATTTGGTGACTTCAGCTTAAAAACTGTAAAAGATAACTGAATTTCCGATTTTAAAAGGTGGGCGGCATGGGTGGGCGGCTTGGGTGGGCGTCGCATCTCAATTTTTTAAGCAAATCTTTCAGATCTGTCACCATATGGGCATTTCCACAAAAAGGTCAACCACAGCAAAAAAAAATTTTAAGTCTCTGTAAGTTTGTTGTTTTACCATATACGTACAGGGAATCGATTAAATTTAACTAGAATTAACAAACATTTCATTTATTTATAAAAAAAATTTTGAAATATTCGAATGCAAAGTCGATTGCCAAATTTCTGTTTTTTGGCTCAATTTTTTATGATAAATGTTCATAATGAGAGACATAATGCATTGACATTTGGGCGGCAGAGGTGGGCGTTAATTGCATTTGATGCAAATCTTTGGTTAATGTCACCATCTATCTTCTTACAAAATTTTGTGACTCTAGCTCAAAAACTGTAAGAGATAAATTAGTTTCCGATTTGATGGAAAAAAGTGTCGCGTGCGAACTTGTTTAAACTTAAATTTAATATTTTTGAATGAAACCAAAGACAGTATAGACATACAGTATTGCTTAACATTTTAAAAAAATTCGCAATAAAATATCCTTTCAGGTTTCGCTAAAATCGGTGTTTAAACTGCTCGGCTTGAAAGCGACTTTTATTTTTGTCGCGTGCGTACCTCAAGGTTTTTGTAAATATCTCGAAAACGAACTCTCGCCCAAAAATCTCTTTGTACAAAAAAATAAAGTGCTTATCATAAGCTATAAGTTTCGCTTTTGTCGAAATAAAAATTTTGTCGGTAAATGGTTTTTTTCACTTTGAATGCGTACGGATGTCGCATTCGACACCATGGAAATGCCCATAAATATTTCTATCAAATTTGGTGACTCTAGCTCAAAAACTGTAAAAGTTACACACATTCCCCATTTTGAAAAGCGTAGTATTGTTGGGCGCAGGTTGTGGGCGTGACATCCAAATTTTTCGTAGATGTCACCATCTATCTTCCTACCAAATTTGGTGCCCCTACTTCAAAAAATGTGGAAGATACAGGCATTTTCGTTGTAAAAGGCGGGGCTTGGTGGCGTCAGGTGTGGGCTTTGCATCCAAATTTTTGATGTCGTTTTTTGGAGAGCGTCATTACCTATTTTAGCACCAAACTTGGTAGCACTAGCCCAAAAACTGTGAAAGCTGTAAGAGTTTCCTATTTCAGGCGAAAGGAGTTGGCGTGATATCCAAATTTTTGATGCAGATCTTTGGTAGATGTCGCCATCTATTTTTCTACCAAATTTGGTGACTACCTTAAAAAAATGTGGAAAATACAGGAATTCTTGCTGTAAAAATACGGGGGCTGAACTCGGTAAGGGTGGCTTGCAAATTTTTGATGCAGATCTTTTGTAGATGTCACCATATATCTTCCTACCAAATTCGGTGACTCTAGCTCGAAAAATGTGAAAACTATAGGCGTTTCCAATTTCAAGTAGAAGGGGGGATGGGGGCGGAATCAGGGGCGTGGCATCCAAAATTTTGATGAATTTTTTTGGGGAACGTCAATATCTATCTTCACACAAAATTTGGTGGCTCTAGCCCAAAATATGTGAAAGCTATAGGCGTTTCCAATTTATTGGAGAAGGGGGGATGGGGGCGGAATCAGGTGGCGTGACATCCAAAATTTTGATGCACTTTTTTGGGGAACGTCAATATCTATCTTGACACAAAATTTGGTGGCTCTAGCCCAAAAAATGTGAAAGCTATAGGCGTTTCCAATTTCAAGGAGCGGGGATGATGGGGGCGGAAGGAGTGGGCGTGGCATCCAAAATTATGATCCAGTTTTTTCAGGGACATGACTAGCTATCTGCGTGCAAAATTTGGTAACTCTAGCTGTAAGAATGTGAGAAATATTTGGTTTTATCGGTTTTCAGTTATCGAATTTATCGATTTCCCAGCCTCCTAGTAGGCGTGGCAACCCAATCTTAACACTTTATCGGTACCGTCTATAGATAAACATAATTGCAAAGTTTCAAGTCTCTAGCTTTACGGGTGTCGAAAAAAGTTGCGTTCATACGGACGGACGGACAGACGGACAGACAGACACCATGACGGACATTGCACAAAACCAATATACTATGAGACCTTCGGTATCAAAGTATAAAATAAACGAGAAAATAACAAATCAAAAGAAACAATAACTCTTCGGTCTTTATAATTTATCACCATTTCATATGTCGTAATTAAAAACGCTTGTGAAAGCACTAAAAATTACAATTCTTTATCTGATACGATTCAGCCCAACCAGGTATCTCTTCAGAAACCAGGCGTCTTGGTGCCATTGTTGTCGCCTACGCCGGCCTTATCAGGCAGCATGGATAGGAAAGCCTCCCCCAGGATCAAGTGGCAATTAACGCCTTCAAAAACGACAGGATCTAAATCCAGCTTTAAAGTCTCTTCCAAGCAGGCTAAAATTAATAAAGTTGACACAGAGCTGAAGCATGAGAGCTCTGCTAGCGAAGACGGCTACAGCTCAACCGGTCAGGAACCTGAAGAAATAAGGGTAAAGCTCCCGATGTCGATGTTACTGCTGCACGCGTTACCCAATAGCTGGCAGCCATAGGTCCAGATTGATTTCAAAACGGAGTTGTAGAGCAGAACCTTGTAGTCCAGACTTAGCGGAGAGCGAGCGTTGATAAGCCAATGGAGGCTATTGGCTTTGAGTTTAAGCTGTGTTTTCTTAGGTTAAATGTGCCTGCGCCATGTAAGTCTTCTGTCCAAGTGTACTCCCATGTAAGTTACTTGGTTTGCTTTCGGGAGTGGGGACAATCTTGCCTGTTTAGGGTGAAAGTTACATGTTTACATTATTGTTCGTTTACTTTAATTCGCCAGTCGGACAGCCTGTTTTCTACGTTAACGATGTGACGAGCAAGTTGTGTTGTTGCTTGCAGTGGGCATCTGGAGCGGCTAAGAATAGCTGTATCGTCAGCAAAGGTTGATATTATTAGACCTCTGCATGTAGGGATGTCCGATGTGTAGAGAACGTAAAGTGTCGGCCCAAGTACGCTGACCTGAGGAACGCCAGCTCTTATACGGTGTTCAGGAAAATATTAATCCGAGTCAGCAAACATTTTTCGAAGAGTTTTGATAGACATGATAAAAGGCTGTTCGATCTTTACCCAGCTTTGGAATCATTATGATGATAGACTTTCTCCATCTCTCTGAAAAGTGGCCGAGTTGTGTGATTGCATTGAATAACTGTGCGATGATGCAGAATGTACAATAGGGAAGCTCAATAATCATCTTTGGGGCTATTAAGTCCCAACCCGGGGATTTTTTTGGGCTTAGATGCTGGTTGATAATTATTGCGACTTCATTCGGGCGAAATACAATTGGCTCATGTTGACTGAGAGAGTCGTTTAGTAAGGTCGGAAGTGCGAACGCGTTTGTAGCAGGATTAGGTTGGAAAACTTTTTGCAGATGATCCGCAAATGTGTTGGCTCTGTCTTCATCGCTCCGGGCCCAGCCGCCTGCATGGTTTCTTAAAGGCATCACTGTTTCTGTCGGTGGACTTAGAGTTGGGTGAGCTTTCCACAAAGAGTTTTTAGTGCCAGATGTTGATAGTTGCTCAATGTATCGGCGTTGGGCATATTCTTCTTCTCGCTTTAACGCTTTGGTGAGTTTACGTGTGGCTCTTCTTAGATTTTGCTTTGAGCCAGTTAGTTTTTTGTGAGGTCAACTTACCGGGGCGATTTACAAACTCTGGGTGGCGTAGTAATTGTATAAGAACAGGCGAGTGGTCGGATGAAAGATCCGAGAGGCTTTCGGCGCTTATCAGGCTGCGGGGAATATTTTTGGTAGCTGCAAAATCAATCAAGTCGGGTAGTTTCTTGGGGTCTGTGGGCCAGTAAGTTGGTGTGCCAGGAGAGACATGGCCGAGCCTGTTGTTTACTTTTACAAGTGCGTTGTACAGCTGCTTTCGCTTTGGATTCACAAGGCGAGATCCCCAGTGTGTGTGCTTGGCATTGTAGTCTCCTGCTGCTATAAAGTGTTCTCCTGAGTTGAAAAATTCCATAAATTGGTCTTCAGATATAGTGAATCGAGGGGTTCAGTAGACGGCAGCTAGTGCAATTTGGTTACCACTATCAAGATGTATTTTTAAAGATGTGGCCTGTAGGTAGTTTCTGGCGAACACTTTGTGGTAGTGGTGCTTTAGCCGGCTTCTAATCAAAATACCAGTCCCGCCGTGTGCCTTACCATCGGGATGATTGGTTCCGTAGAATGTGTATCCGCTTATTGTAAAATTATATTTGTTTGTAAGGTGTGTTTCGGAGAGTAGCATAACGTCGATGTGCTTGTCGAGTAGGAATTGAGCTAACTCAAGTTTATGCTGTGAAACGCCTCACGTCTACGTGGTAGATAAACGTAGCGAAGCCATTGATTATTTTGACTGTTGTGATACAAGCATTTGTACCAAAAGACTTTGATTTCGCATTAAATCTTGCATAGTTGAGCGCATAAATGACATAAACTCTGTCAAGCTCTGCTGCAGCGTACATATCATTGCTTCGAAGTTGCTTTGTGGCTGCTCTTGTGGCTTGTTGTCTTGTGCCGTATTTTGATCCACATGCTTTGCTTGTGTGTACGGTGCAGTAGAGGCAGGAGGCACCAGACCTGATCTTAAGGCGCTTGAATAAGTCGCGTTTTTCGATACGGATACGGGACCAATGGAGGACCTGGCTGCAGTCGAGAAGAAGACGTCTGGGTTGCTTTTCGATGGAATGTAGTTAGGCTGTACGCTTTGCGTGCATTCTGTGTTCACGCGCTGGTGGATGCGAGACTTAAGTTCTTTGTAGATTGGGCAGCCTCTTTAGTTAGCTGTGTGATTGCCGCCGCAGTTGTCACACTTTTTTTTGCTGGAGTCTCCTTTGCTTGCTGGGCAGCACGACGAGTGTGCAGTGTGCAGTAAGTCCTTGTGTGGCCGTATTCTTGGCAGTTCATGCATTGTACCGGGCCGTTGCGTTTATGTGGCTCTTCAACGGTGATTCTGCGGTGCAATAGAAACTGAAGCTTGTAGATGGGGTGCGCCTCATATTTTTTAGTTATCTGCGTCTCATGCTGAAGTTCAACTTTGAAGAGTGGTTGCGGCTGTCTGTTCTTGTTTAGAATATTAAGAACTTTAGCGCCTGTTGAATTTCATTTGGCGTGACATCAGACTCTATGCCTTTCAGTACAACTTGCAGGCCCTTGCTGCTTTTTAATTGGTACGTGTAAAATTTTTTTTTCCTTTTGTTTAAGTACTTAGACAAAACTCGAAAGTTGTCTTTGCTTTTTGTTTAACCTTTGATCTCATGGATGTTACCCCTCAGTAGGGGAATTATATGGAAATTATCCTGACCGATGAGCTCAACAAGTTTGTTTACAAAAGCGCTGGAGCTTTTCTCACGTATAAATATAGGGGGTGGCTTTAGTTTTTTCTTGTCGCCAACAACAGATTCTGGGGGCAGATCGTCAGCGCTATCTGCTAATATTTCGAATCTGTTGATGTTGTTAGCAGATTTGCTGGAGTTGCCACGAGTGATTTTACGTTTGTTTGTTGAATGGTGGGGGCTTAATTTTCTCTTAATCTGAATGTAGCGATCCATGCCTGTCTGCGTGGCCGGCTCCTACATTCGCTTTGGCTGCGGAGTGTTTTGCTGTCGACGCAGCAGTCTTTGCATTTGCAGAGCGGGCCGTCGACACCGGTGCAATAGTTGCTGCATTAGCTGTTTTGAGTGGTCGGCCGCGCGCGGTCGTATATCGTCGATGCTAGCGACGTTGACGGGGGCACGAACGTACGCTGTCGCTCACTGCTCGCTCACTCTCAATTTCTATTGAAACACACGCAACATATATATTATTCCGTTGTGTTGAGAGCCGACGCTCGTCTAGGTCGCGCTGTCGCTGAGTGCGAGTGCCTTTTTGGCTCATTGTCATAAGCACGGTTGAGTTTGTTTTTGTGCTTATTTGAAAGTAATTAGTTTGTGTTTACTTCAAATAGTTCTTCTAGGTGTGCGTTTTCATTGCACAAAGCGTTTTTTCGATTGAATTATTATTATTGGACGTAGATGTACTAAAAAAAGACAGTACATTCAAGTGGCCCAACGATACCAAGCACCGGCTTGTTAACGCGCGAACCCAAGCAAAAAGCAACCAACCTCCCGCCCAACCGACCGAGGGGCACACCGCATAGCGTACGGTTACGTAGATCGCGAAATAAGACTAACTTTTTAAGAGAACTACTAGAAGTGACACCGTTTATTAAGTGGGAAAATTCGTTATAGTTTGAACATAAAATCCGAAAAGGGTTATGAATAGCATAGTTAGATTGACAAGCTTGAAGAGCAATGGGTAGAAAATTCCTTGTCCTTCTGATCGGAACAGCAAAACTAATTTGGCTGATTAATTCCGAGGAATCAATTTCACCATTTATTAGTTTATGTAAAAATACTACACCTAGCATTGTTCTGCGATCAGAAAGAGAAGGAAGATTTATTAGTAAAAGTCTACTGTGGTAGAAAGGTAGGTTAATGTTAGTATCCCAGTTAAATCTCCTAAGGGCAAAGAGCAAGAATTGTTTTTGCACTGATTCTATTCTATCCTGGTGAATCCTGTATTTGGGATACCAGATACAAGATCCATATTCAAGAACAGGACGTACCAAAGACGTGTAAAGTGTTTTGGTTATGTAGGGATCGTCAAATTCTTTCGACCAGCGCTTAATGAACCCCAAGGTACTAGATGCTCGATTTGCAACTGAAGAGATATGCTTGTGAATTCCATCAAGAAAATATATATTTGAAAAAGGAAGGCATCTATAAAAAGACATGACTTTACATTTGTTGCAATTAAGATTTAGTAAGTTAACACGACACCACTTTTGAAAATTATCTAAATCAGTTTGTAGTTTTTGAGCAGACAACAGAGCAGTACCCGACATGCATAATTTTACATCGTCAGCATACATCAGCACTCGAGATTGGTCAATAACAGATGGAAGATCATTGATGAAAAGTGTAAATAATAAAGGTCCAAGGTGACTTCCTTGCGGAACACCGGATGTGACATGAACCACCTTAGAGACAGCGTCATTAAAACTGACTCTCTGTGTTCTATGAGTTAAATATTCCCTTATCCACCGAATAAGATTGCTTGGAAAACCTAACAGTTGAAGTTTATGAAGTAAAAGGTAGTGATTAACCGAGTCAAATGCCTTGCTGAAATCAGTGTAAATAACATCCGTTTGCATTTTATTTTGAAAACCATAAACAACTAGTGAAGTAAATTCTAACAGGTTAGTGGTAGTAGATCTTTGTTTCATGAATCCATGCTGGCACGGTGAAATTAAAGATCTGCAAAAATGTTGTAATTGAGAAGTTATTAATTTCTCAAACATTTTTGGTATAGCAGACAATTTGGATATACCCCTATAATTTTGAACATTAGACTTGTCTCCTTTTGTATGGAGCGGAATAATAAATGATTCTTTCCAGATATTAGGAAATGAACATTTCTTAATAGACAAACTCAACAATTTATGCAAAGGCTTTAAGAGACCATCAGCACAGTACTTAAGCACACAGCTTGGTACGCCGTCAGGTCCCGGGGAAAATACAGGCTTACTACCCTGTAGATCACGTAGTAATGAACACTCCGTGATACTTGGTTCAAAAATGCAATTAGAGGCATCAACCTGATACGGGTAAGGCAGATCAACCTGATTATCAATTGAACTGTATGTTGTTTGAAAAAATTCGGCAAATAAATCGGCAATGGCCTGATCCGAATTGGCCGACTTGTTTTCAAAAGATAAATTAGATGGTAGTGTTGATGACTTTCGCTTCGCATTAACGAAGTCAAAGAACCTCTTAGGATCTTGCTGAAACTGTAGTCTGCACCGATTTAGGTAATTTTTATAACATGAATTATTCATGACTGAAAAACTGGAACGCGCAATCAAGTATGATGAGTAATGAATAGAAGAGCCAGATTTTCAGAAACTCTTATAAAGCTTAGATTTTCGATTTTTAAGGGCAGTCAACTCTCGTGTAAACCACGCAGGTTTGTTTTTCCTACTTGGCCTACCAAAAAGGACACACTTATCGAATAAATTTTCTGAGGTGCAATAAAAGATACTGATTGCCGTATCCAAGTCCTCAGAACCATAGAGGGGCGACCAGTCAACCAATTCTAAGAGCCGGGTAAGTTTTACAAAATCGGTTTTCCGAAATTGACGTACCCGTCTTAATGGTTCACTACACTGGCGTACGGCACAGGCAGGCAAAGTGATCAACACCTCCAACGTCGGGTGGTATAAGTCTTCGGGAGTGGATATGGGAAGGGATCTTGACACAGATAGAGTAGATGGATCCGAAACAAATACCAAATCAAGCATTTTACCAAGAGAATTTGGAATGCGTTTGATCTGACCCAACGACATTTCAAATAAACCAACCAGAAAATCAGTCTGCACCATGGGGGTCAACACGCTTGAGTCCGGACTTGAAATCCAAGTAGCATCAGCAATATTAAAATCGCCAAGAACTACAAAAATATCACGATCAGAAAGCATAGAAGATATGGAAAGTATTGCTGACATATGTTCATTATAAACAGAGCTGTCAGATAAAGGTGGTATATAGGAACAGGAAATATAAATACCAACACCGTTAATATTTAACTTTACAGCAACAAACTCAATATCTATAGAGCCACTTAATATTACTGTCTCAGAGGAAAAGTCCACATAAACAGCAATAAGCACCCCACCACCACGGCGCAGAGGGCGGTCCTTTCTATAGATACAGAATCTGTTCGATAATACTTCAGAATTAAGTATGTCTTGTCTTAACCACGTTTCGGTGAAGGCAACGACATGAAAGGGAAAAGAATGACTATTAAGGTACAAAGTACTAAGTTTACTACAAAGTCCTCTTACATTCTGATAACCCAGTAAGAGGGAGGTAATCAACTGTGTAAGTTTTTTGCTACTAAAGTGGATGCAACAGGCGGAGCACTACTGATCCTAACATTGTTATTATTATTACTTCGCCTACTAACATACTCCTTCACTATGATGTGTGGCGGCCAAAACTTTTCAGAACAAATCGTTGAGAAAAGTTCCGGCGGAACACTCAGCTTAAAGGACGATATATCGCGGGCGAGCTTGAATTTAAATTTGTCGACAACAATTCGCGGGGAATCAATTTTATCTTTTATATAGGCGCTTACATCTTCCGCAGAATTATCGGAAGCGAGCCTAGAAACAAAAACAAATTTACTCTGAGGTACAACCCTAATGGGCTTAAGAGTTGAACCTAACGTAGAATCAGTAGGCTGACTATCGTTTGAACCACAGGGATCTACGGGAAGAACATTAGTTTTAGGTAACACCGGGTTAGTTGCCGGTGAGTTAAATACCATTAACGGGCTGGCAGCAGGTGTAGGGGTACTAACAATAGCCGCTAGGGGAGGCTTGGATGTGGCAGCAGGGGTAGAGGCAGTAGCCGGCAGAAGAGGATTGGGGGGCAACACCAGCGGGACTGCAAGCGGACAAGAGCCCGAAGTCTTTTTGCGCTTCGGCGAGTCATTTAACGTTTTAGCAGTATTAATGTGGTCTTCCAACTCTTTAATACTGCCACGAAGCGTATCGAAATTATTTCGGACAACTTTGAAGTAATTGAAGGTCAGCCTCAAGCCTTTGAGGAGAAGAAGTATTGCTCGGCCGTCTTCCTGGACGTCAAGCAAGCCTTTGTTAGGGTCTGGCACCTTGGTCTTATGTTTAAATTAAAGAGGGCTTTACCTGCGCCGCATCTTCTAAAATCATACATTGTCAGCAGGTTCTTCTATGTGAAGTGTGGCGAGGAGAGGAGCTGGGGCACTCAAGGAAGTGTTCTGGGTCCTACTCTTTACACTATGTACACAGCTGACATGCCAACTTCCTATAATGTAAGGCTGCTTACGGCCACGTATTCTGATGAAACCACTTTCATTGCCAGTGACGTCTCACCCCAGTCAGCTACAGACATTTTGCAGACACAGCTTGACTCAATGAACTCCTGGATAAGAAGATGGAACGTAGTGGTCAATCCAGAGAAGCCCACCCACTCAACCTTCACTCTAAGGCGAGGTGATTGTCCCCCTGTGCTACTGGATGGTGAAACAATACCTCACAGTGCTACTGCAAAGTACCTTGAGCTAGTCATTGACAGACGACTAACTTGGATATGTCATTTGGGAGAGGCACGGCACGGACTAACACGGGCGCTTTTATCAATAACCTTTCAGCCCATTTTTCATACCCCGAACCCATAAAATGGGTATAAGGGTTTTGTGCAAAAGTATGTAACAGGCAGTAGAAAGCATGTCCGACTCCATAAAGTATATATATTCTATATAAGCATCAACAGCCGAGTCGATATAGCCATGTACGTCCGTCTGTATGAACTCGTCGATTTTTAGATCGCGGTTGAGCACATCGTTGCGTACGTAGAAAGGCGCGTTTACTATAGTCCGTAGCACCTTGCACTGAAAAACCTGGATAATGTTGGTGTTAGTTACCGCTGTGGACCCCCATAGTTAGATGCCATAAGTACAGATCGGCTTAAGGATGGCTTTTTAAACCAACAACTTATTGCGAAGACAAAGTGGAGACCTGCGATTTAGTAGCCAGTATAGAGACTTGAGCCTGAGATTGAGTTGAGTCCGTTTGTTGCGTAGGTGCTTCTTCCAGGTAAGCGTCCTATCCAAAGTAAGCCCTAGGTTTTTGTCTGAGTGATCTGGTGTCAGCGATTGGCCATGCAGCCGAACAATTGGACAACTTTGGTGCCTAAGTGTGAAGGTAACTTGTGTCGACTTCTCAGCGTTGATGACAATGTTCCATTTGGTGAGCCAAGGTTCCAATGAGGCCAGGTGTTGTTGTAGCCTTCTGGAGGCTGCTACATGCTCTTCATCCTTGGCAAGAATGGCGGTGTCATCCGCTTAAGTGACAGTGAGGAAGTCCTCTGGTTTTGTCGCAGGCATGTCTGCTGTGTAGAGGGTATACAACACGGGACCCATTACACTGCACTATGGGGAAAATGACCACTTTATCTGGAATTTATTATTGTGAGTTCAACAAAAGAGATTTTTCACAGCGGTTTCTTTTATTATGTTGTTATAGACCATTAAAAGCTATTTTAGAAAAATGGGCGTGTCAACGCCCCTTCCGCCCAAAAAATCTAAAAATAATATTTTACATGCATTTTTAGATATAAACTTTCCAAATTCAGTCACCTATACGTGCTTACGTCGCCACGCCCCCTCCGCACCCCAAATCTATAAAAAACCAGTTTTTATTAATTTTCTTTATTTTCAGCATTTTTTTCATATTCCAGCTCAAAGTTTTCAAGAAAAAGTATGCTGTTGTCTTTAAAATCATTCACACGAAAGAAGCTGGCCTACCTCAATGGGAAGGAAACGATTTTTATGTTTTTATACTTTGATACCGAAGGTCTCACAGAATTCATGACTTGATTTTCTTCTAATTGTGTTGCCATCACAAAATATTAAAAACAAATCTCAATGCAAAAATTTAAAAAACTTAGCCGCACGTGCTTTCGATTGCAACAGCTGACTTAACAGCTGTTATTCTCACATGTTAAGTTTAACATTTTTAGTCTGATGTTTTCTTAATGCGTTAACAGCAAATTTGTGCTAATTAGAAATTTTTTAAAAAACATGCAAATGCCAGATAAAGTGGTAATTTTCCCATAGTGCACTGCCTTGGGGCACACCAGCCATTATGGGTTTGATGTCGGATTCCGCGTCCCGGCATCGCACGTAGAAGGTTCGGCTGTGCAAGTAGGACTTGAGCAGCAGGTAGAATGGACACGGCAAACTCCTTTTTAACTTATATAGTAGTCCTGGGTGCCACACTTTGTCAAATGCCTGTATCACATCTAGGAAAGCTGCAGCGCAGTATTTTTTGCATTCAAATGCATCCAAAATGTGGTGTACAATCCTGTGGCACTGCTCAGGCGTACCGTGGTGCCGTTTGAAGCCAAACTGGTGTTCTGGAATGAGTTTTTTCTCCTCTAGCACAGGCAAAAGTCTACGCAAAAATATTCTTTCGAATATTTTAGAAACAATTACCAGCAAGCCTATTGGGCGATAAGAGCTTGCCAGATATTCGGGTTTGGCCCTTTTGGGAACCATGATGATCTCAGCACATTTCCACTGGGAGGGAAATTGGCTGAGCCTCATTATTCCATTGAAGACATGAGCAATGAATTACAGTAAAATTGATGGGACCGCTTTCATGGCTCTGGCGCCAACTCTGTCGTACCCTGGAGATTTTCTGTTCGAGAGTGAGCTTACCTCTGCTTGCACTTCCTCTACATCAGTGTCCTTAATTGGCAGATCCATTTGGCATGCGGTATCCAGAAAGTTGCTCACTTCTATGTTGCTGGTCGGGCCACTTAGCTCAAATAGGGTGAAAGTGAGTTGCAGGTGAGCTGCAAAATTCAAAAGCTTTTTCGGCGTTGGATCGACACCAGTACCCGCTGGCACCAAGAAGTGGAGAGCTTCTTACGGCAGGCTTTTTCTTTTGGCCTGTTGCGTTCCAGAGATTGTTTACGGGGTCGCCTGGCTCAGCAGTAGTGAGATAGGCTGCGAGCAATTCGTTGCGCAGCTTCCTCATTGTCTCCTTCAACTATTCGACTGCACGATTGAGAGGAGCTTATCCCAGGGATTGCGGCTTATTTGCCATACATGCCTAAGGCGCCTTTTTTCTCTGATCTTTGCGGATACTTCATTCGACCAAAGATGTCTATCTCGATTGGAAGGTGCAGGGGAGGCACTTGTTGACGTAATGCTTGAACTGGCAGCATTGTGAATGTATCTTGTTAGAGCCTCTGCAGCGCTGTCTATGTCTGCTCCGGAATGTAGATCAACACTTTGGTCCACGTGCTGCTCCAGCCAAGAGCGGAATCTAACTAAGCTAGCACCTCTGCCAATAATAGACGAAGATAGGAAGATAGATGGTGACATATAAAAAGATTTGATTAAAAAATTTGGATGCCACACCCAACTCTGCCGCCCACCTTCTTAATTTGGAAGTTTAGTTATTTCCAAAGTTTTTGAGCTAAAGTCACCAAATTTGGTAACATAATATCTGGCGATGTTAACTACCCGGCCCACTTTTTCGCACACAGACTCCTTACCATCCGTTCTTTTACTGGTATTAATGTATTCCGCAGTCGGTTGCGTCCGACCTCAACGTTTTCACTTGTTCACTATTACATGCTCCCTTTTCTTTAAAATATTATTAAGCCGATTTTTATAATTATTGGATGTAGATGTACTAAGAAAAACAGTACATTCAAGTGTCCAAGCAATACCAAGCACCGGCTTGTTAACGTGCGGACCCAAGCAAAAAGCAACCAACCTCCCGCCCAACCGACCGAGGGGCACACCGCATAGCGTACTATTATGTAGATCGCGAAAATATATATAAATGACATAAGACTAACTTTTTAAGAGAACTAATAGAAGTGGCACCGTTTAATAAGTGGGAAACTTCGTTATAATTTGAACATAAAATCCGAAAAGGGTTATGAATAGCATAGTTAGAGTGACAAGCTTGAAGAGCAATGGGTAGAAAATTCCTTGTCCTTCTGATCGGAACAGCAAAACTAATTTTTCTAATTAATTCCGAGGAATCAATTTCACCATTTATTAGCTTGTGTAAAAATACCACACTAGGCATTGTTCTGCGATCAGCAAGAGAAGGAAGACTTATTAGTAAAAGTTAAGTATGGTAGGAAGGTAGTTCAATGTTAGTATCCCAGTTAAATCTTCTAAGGGCAAAGAGCAAAAATTGTTTTTGAACTGATTCTATTCTATCCTGGTGAATCCTGTATTTGGGATACCAGATAAAAGATCCATTTTCAAGAATAGACCGTACCAGAGACGTATAAAGTGTTTTGGTTGTGACGATGCACATTTTTGTAGGATAAGTTAGTAGTAAGTATGGTGGTGGGTAGATATAGTTGGTATAAGTAAGCGTTATATTTTTAGGTTTCATTAGGGGGAAGTTATATTTATACACCGAACCCATGAAATGGGTAAAAGGGGTATAATGGGTTTGTGCAAAAGTATGTAACAGGCAGAAGGAAGCATCTCCGACCCTATAAAGTATATATATTCTTGATCAGCATCAAGAGCCGAGTCGATATAGCCATGGCCGTCTGTCTGTCTGTCCGTCTGTCCGTAGGTATGAGAGACTATCAGAGCTAGAGACTTCAGATTTTGCACATAAGCTCATCTAAGTCCTAGACAGTTCAAGTTAGTTTCCGATTTTCGATAACTATTTCTGTTTCCAATATACACATGGAATCGATTACAAAAAAATCTCGAATTTGGAAAATGTAAAAATGGGGGTTGAAATAATGGGTAACGATAGAACTTTTCTGAGACGCCAGAGATATCGAAGATTGTAGTTTAGGCCACAGATGCATACAGACAACGACTTTGCGCGTTAAGTATAGGGTTCGGGGTATCTTTTAGTCGGGAAATCTCGACAAGAGCCTTCTTACTTGTTTTGAGTTAAATATATGACTAAGGCCACAGTAGTTGCATACATTTAGAAACGGGACCCCATTAACAGAGAAGCTACAAAAGAGACAAAAGCCGCGCAACAAACAGCCAACGACTAGCAGCGACAAAGAGCGGAAAACAACATAGCCAGACGACGCCGACAGCACAGCCACCCGCAGCAGCTCGTGCCATGCCAAACAGCGCGGGCAGCGGCCGCTGCAACTACAGGGCATAGAGCGAGAGCGAAGGCGCATCCACCCGCAGCAGCAGAATGGCACGAGCCAAAAGGCGCGGGCAGTGGCCGCAGCGACGACTTGCAGAAAAGGGTTGGCGATCGCCACCGAAAACAGAGAGTGATCAGTGAAGTTTGAATGGTCGTGACGACGAGTTGGACAAGAAAAACTGCGAGTGCCAAAACAAGGAAAGGAGCCCAGGACAGACATAGCGAGGACAAGGACGAGGGAACACAGCGACAAGACGAAGGACAACAAGAATTTATAACATAAACACACGTACATAAGCAGTACACACGCACACACACACGGAATTGATACACGAGGTGCCAGGGTAAGCGAGCCTGCGCAATTTTTTCTCTCCCCCCATCTCACGACTTCTGTCTGGTGCGATTAGGCAGGGCATTAGTGAGCGTTGTGAAAAAGACCAAGATAAAGAATAAAGAAAGAATGAAAGTGAACAAGTGCCGTCTTATCGTCTATCGGTCTGAAAGTGAAAGTGCAAACACGGTATGTGTGGCCCGCCCACCGCTTGAGACTCCGTTGACTGTACGCAGGTCAATACCGCGACAGCCAGCGAAATTTCAAGCGGAGCATTTCCGAGCTTGGTGCAGCCTAGGTCAATACCAGGGGCATTCGAGTCGGAATCGGTAGGGGTGGCTACACTGCCGAAAGGCACTTTGGCTAATCATCGGATCACCGGTGTTGACTCCAGCCTCATTAAGCGCTGTTTACTCTCGACTTAACTTAACGTAAGAGTCAGCTGACTCAATCTACCTTATGGCTCTTAATGCTAGCGTTGACTCTCAACATAACGTAACTTAACTTAACGTAACTTAATTCTGAGCCTGCAGGTTGCAGATTCTTAAGTTCAGTTCTTAAGTTGAACAGTGTTGATTAACCTGAAAATCAAACAGCTAATCAAAAACTGTGATGGAAAACAAAGTCAAATATTCAAATAAGCTAATTATTTTAGTTGAAAATCATAGTTTGTTGTATGATAAAAAGTCAAAAGACTTTTAAAATATAATTTAAAAAAGAGAAGTTTGGGCTGCAATTGCCGAAGAACTTGGTTGCAATGCTTAGTATATTGTTAGAAATTGTTGAATTTGTTTTTGCATTGGTATGTTTGTTTGTTAAAGTTGATATCTGTGAAAGGCGTTGGACTACCCTGAGAGAGCGATTTTCGAAGGAGTTGAGGATGGTGATAGATAGTGGAGTTGGGATGTCGTCGGAATGGCTGCATTTCCAAAGTTTGCTGTTTTTAAAAAAACCATTTGCAGAGACACCGGTAATTACTTATTTACAATTTATTAGTTCTTTTTACAATAAAAATTTGAAAGCGAGGACGTGTTCTCTTCAACTCTAAATGTTGATGACATAGGTATGGAAATTTCACCAGCACCATCTTTAGATATTGCACCTGAATCTGTACCTGTGGCATCGCTACATCTGTCGAAGAAACGAAAGACAAACACCACCGCGGACAATAATTTGTCACAGGCAACAGCAGCATTCAAGGAATATTGCGAGTCCATGAAGCAGGAAGAAGCTGAGGATGAGGTGGCAGCCAACATGAGCAATATTGTAAAAAAATCCTTGTCGGCAATGTCTCCCAAAAAAAAATTAATGTTGCATCGAAAATTATGCAATTGTTATCCAAAAATCAATAAATTGAAACAAATTTAAATTATCATTGTTTTATTTTAATTATCTCATAAAGCTAAACATTTTATTTTGGTTGGAACGAAACTGCTCCTTCATTCATAAAATAACTACGCAGTTTGTTTCGGAGTGACAAGGCATAGTTGGAGCTTCTGCGGCTATGAGACATGTATTCACGAAAAATGCAGGACTGCATTTCAGTTCGCCAGCCACCCAATATAATGCTGTTGTCAGACGCATCTTGGTCAACAAACGTAGGAGGGCAATACCAACGATCTAAATCGTTTAACAAGAAAGACCGTTGAAGAGGCAAGACGCGCAATTTTCACGCTCCGTGATTCAATTAAATAAACCGAATTAAACTGCGATTGAGATTGTAAAAAGTAGTGCAAAAGTTTTGTGAATATTATCGGAACAGTAATAAGTGACTGCAATAATTAACTTATTACACTTTTTATTATAAAAAAGACTTTTATAATCACAGAACGCCAGTCGTAACAAAGCAAAACAACAACATTTTTCTTCTTAAGCTTCTTTTGCTTTGTTTTCTTTTTGCTCTTGTCAACTGACAACTTAAACACAAGAGTAATCAGCGCGCCAAACACCAACACACACATCTAAACATATCACTAAAACTCCACTCAATTACACTAAACTACATAATATACTATGGCACCTCTACCAAAACGTACGCGGGAAAATTCCTCTGGAGAGATCAAATCTAATAAGGCCAGTGACCCTGCTTCTCTTATCCGGCTGATTAATCAGCGGTTTGATGAGCAAGCCGATCTGATAGAGAAGAAGATGAGTGAGTCCGAGGACCGTGTACAGGCCCTATTGCACGAGAAACTCGAGGGAATGCGAGGGGAGCTGGACGACATACAGCAGCGAGTCCAGAGGCTGGAATCAGTGGCGAAGGAGACGTCCGAGCTGCAGACTAAAGTGGCGACGCTTACTGCAAAGCTAGCTGAGCAGGCCAATGCCAGCGCCGCCAATGACATGCGCCTTCACGGAGTCCCATTTGCCGAGGGTGAGCAGTTGCGGTCAGCATTTAACTCGCTAGCTTTCTCGCTAGGAGTATCCCCAGCACCGCGACTCAAGGAAATTTTCAGGGTCCGACAGTCGAAAAACGTAAATTCGGTTGTTGACCCTGTTATTATTATTAAATTTGATTGTCTCCGAGACAAAATAAATTTTCAACGCGCTGCTGCCCAGTACCGACGAACTAATAGCACGCAACTGACTCTTCCTCTTCTTGGCTTTGACACACGTGCGAATGCTCCCGTTTACCTAAATGAGCAGCTTTCAAAAGATAATTACATTATCTTTAAGCAAGCTATGCAGATGAAGAGACAGAAGATGTTATCAGCTGTTTTCTGCCGTCGAGCGCTCGTTCACGTTAGACGGAGTGAAACGGAAGATGTTATCTGCGTTGACAGCTTACAAAAGCTTAATCGTCTGCGGGAGAGTGAGATAAATTTAAGTGGAGTTGCGCATGAGCTTTTTCGCTCTTAATTTAGTTTGCCCCTCCTCTCAGCCCTTCTTTATTATATTTAATTGTAAGCTTTATTTTCTTTTTGTATCTTCTCTTAACATTCAGTGTGATTTTTGCATAATTTTATATTCATTTGGTGTGTGTGTCTATGAAAAAACTTATTTTAATATTGATGGCCTCTAGCCTTAACTCCACAGCGAATAGCCATGCAATGATTAGGGTCTTAAGCAAACAGAAAACTGGGCTCAAGATTTGTCACACAAATGCTCAGAGCTTAGTAAATAAGATAGAAGAGTTTCGCTATCTGTTTGTTAATTCTCAAGTAGATGTCGTATGTGTGTCCGAAACGTGGTTTGTACCTGAACTTAGTAACATGTTAATTAGTTGTGATGGTCATGCTGGGGGTGTAGCAATTTATTTAAGCAAAAGTGTACGAGGTAAAGTTATTCTTAAGCAGCCCAACGATAGCCTAATAGAATATATTTTTTGAGAATTAATTAACCCAACCTGTGATACAAAAATGCTTATTGGCTGCTTTTATAGGCCCCATAAAAATATAGACTGCTCAGACACAATTGACTTAATAGCCAACTTAACACTTAATTATACTGATATTATTTTGACAGGTGATATGAATAGTAACCTATTTACTGAAAGACATTTGTCGGATGGTATGGAAGCTCTCGGCTTAGTACCGGTGAACACATCAACACCGACACACTTCTCAAAAACGACTAATACCTTAATTGACTTGTTCTTTGTAAATAAACGGGAACTAGTATTACTATATGATCAAATTTCTGTACCTGCTTTCTCTAAACATGATTTAATATTTTTGACGTATGACCTACCACTTAATTGTTGTCAACAAACAATTTCATATCGGGATTTCAATAACATAGACTTTGCCAGTTTATACGATGATTGCCGCAATTCTGATCTTGATCTCATTTTTTCCTTCCCTACAGTTGACACCCAAATCCATTTTGTGCAATATTTCATTAACATGTTGTACAACAAACATGTTCCAATCAAAACCAAAGTTATTAAGCCATCAATAAAATCTTGGTTTAACAAAGATATACAAAGTGCAATAATATTAAGAGATAAGGCATACAAGAAATGGCAGAGATACAAGTCTGATCACCTACACAACATATTTATTACAAACAGACGATTTGTAAATGACTTGATTCATAGGTCCAAGCGTACCTATTTTAGTAATAGGTTTAAGAAGGCAATTGACAGTAGACAATGGAAAGACATTAAAAAATTGGGGATTGGGAAAGCTCAAACTATGATAAATAATAGTATTGATGTTAACTGTTTAAATAATAAATTTGTTAATGTAAATGTCCCTGTATCTCTATGTAACCCCTATGTGAATTCTGAGTCTTTTAACAATTGTCAAAATAGTTTCCATTTTAGTCCTGTGTTTCAATGTGATGTGCTTCTGTCCATACAAAAAATTAAGTCCAATGCTACTGGCTTGGATGATATTAACCCCAAATTCGTAAAAATGATATTACCATTTATATTAGGCCACATAACGCATATTTTTAATACTGCCATTACCACCTCTACATTCCCTAATGAATCGAAAATTGCAAAAGTTCTGCCTATTGCTAAGTCTAACGGAGACTTTCGACCAATATCTATATTGCCATATCTATCCAAAATTTTTGAGCATCTAATCGCCATACAAATTTACAATTTTCTAAATGCCAATAAGCTTCTCGTCGATCATCAGTCAGGCTTCAGGACTAATCGTAGTTGCACAACGGCGATTGTAAAAGTAGTTGAGGATATAAGGTTAAAAATGAATAATAGTGAGGTAACATTATTGACGCTTCTTGATTTCAGTAAAGCTTTTGACACAGTGAACCACGACAAACTACTCACTAAGCTAAGTAGAATGTATAATTTTAGCTCAACAGCCACCAAACTACTGTCCTCCTATTTAAAGCAACGAAGACAAGCCGTAGTTTCCTCGCGTGAAACATCGGACTTGCTGATAGTGCCCCGTGGTGTTCCGCAGGGATCAATATTAGGTCCGCTTCTATTTTCTATTTATATTAACGATCTGCCGTCATGTCTGTCTAACTGTAATGTTCATTTGTATGCTGATGACGTCCAATTGTATTTGAGTACTAAACTTAGTCAAATAAGTAAATGTATTGATTTGTGTAATATTGATCTCTTGAGTGTTAGTAAGTGGGCGTGTGATAATGGTCTATGTATTAATCCGTCTAAGTCCATTGCTCCGTTTCCGTCAATTTTAACAGTAACTGTGCTAACACAGCCCTGGCTGCCGATTAATACAAGAATGACTATCGCGAAAGCTTTAGTTACACCAGTTTTGTTTTATGGTATTGAAATCTTTGCCAACTGTGATATTGCTAGTCAGCAGAAGATAAAAGTAGCTTTAAATAGTATAGCACGTTATGTTTTTGGACTCAAACGATATGACCATGTTACATGTTTTACAAATCGTATTTTTGACTTAGACTTAAAAAACTGGACTAGATATAAAACTTTAACTTTGCTCCATCAGATCATAATTACAAAAACGCCTGATTACTTATATGACAAATTACGCTTTGCGGTATCTTTAAGGACCTGCAATATTGTTTGTCCCAGAATTAAACTTGCATCCTCCGACAGGCACTTCTTTATATGGGTTGCTCGACATTGGAATCAGTTGCCACTTGAGATTAAGACTATTAGAAGCACATCAAGTTTTCGAATCAGGCTAAAAAGCAATTTACAACAACTTAGCTAATGATGTTGATTTTTCTTCATTAGCAATAAAAATAAAAATAATAATGGCGATAACGATGACAATAACATTGTGAGTGAGGTTGCAGAGAGTAATGCCCATAATTATATAAAAATTTTTATTTCCATTTTAATGTTTAGTACATAAGTAGTATTATTATTATTATTATTTTAATCATTGTATTAATCATATTTATAATTTCTGTTTAAATTCTTATAGGATTATTTAAATGTGACTAGTGCACTAATTTATAAGTACTCCCTCTTGTAGCACTAGGAATAAAATTCAATAAATTCAAAAACTGACGAAAGCTGTTTCCATTGCTCTGTTAACTGAACCTCCGTAAATAAATCAGCTGTTCGGTTTGTTTTGCTTTGTATTTTTTGCAAAAAAGTGAGAAAAACTAACCGAAATTGTACATTGCAAATAAGTAACAGCGTGTTGCCAACTTGTATGGCTTATTTTTAATGCCTACAAGCATTTTTGCGTGCATTGCAGACGCAGTACTAGTCCATTTTCATATATACTAGGGAGTTGTTCTGAACTGCCCTAAGTGCAACAAAAATATCCGCCCACAGTTTTAAAAGCAATCCTTTGAACCTTGGCACCAAGTTCAATTGTTTCCTCATCAAAAAACCAAATTTTTAATTCAATTTAGAATATTATTAAATATTGCGCCAACTTATTTACAATTTCTGCTATTCACAATCATCTGTTTTGCGACTGTTACATTAAAAGAGCCCATTAACAGCGATGTTTTATCGAACAAGTGTTCAAATGAACCAGTTCCTCTTCATTTATTCTTCAGTTAATATTTACGGTCAGTTTTACTTCAGTTAATTCCTTATGGGAGAATACATGCAAACTGAACCTCAGTTACTGTTAACTAACATAACTGAGAATAACTGAGCAGTGGAAATACGCTATTAGACAATTGTCAACAACCAAACATTATGTTCCTGTGCATACAAAAACAAGTGAAAACGTTGCAGTCGGACGCAACCGACTGCGGAATACTTTGATACCAGTTAAAGAACGGATGGTAAGAAGTCTGCTTGCAAAGGAGTGGGCCGGGTGGTAAACATCGCCAGCTATCATGTTACCAAATTTTATGACTTTACCTAAATAAATGTGGAAGATAACTTAACTTCCAAATTTAAAAGGTGGGCGGCAGAGGTGGGTGTGGCATCCAAATTTTTGAATCAAAAGTTTTTAACTGTCACCATCTATATTCATACCAAGTTCGGTGGCTATAGCTCAAAAACTCTTAAAGATATAGCCGATTCCGATTTTTTAAGGCGGGTGGCTTAGGTGGGCGTGGCATCCAAAATTTTTATGCAGATCTTTGGTAGATGTTGCCATCTATCTTTCTACCGAATTTAGGGGCTCTAGCTTAAAAACTGTAAAAGATATCGAAATTTCCGATTTTAAATGCAGGGCGGCAGGGGTGGGCGTGTCATCCCAATTTTTGGTGCAGATCTTTTATAGATGTCACCATATATCTTCCTACAAAATTTGGTGACTCTAGTACAAAAAATGTGGAAGATACACGCATAACCGTTTTAACAACGGCGGGGGGTGGGGGCGGAAGGTGTGGGCGTGGCATCCAAATTTTTTATGCAGTTTGTTGGAAAACTTTACTACCTATCTTGACACAAAATTTGGTGGCTCTAGCCCAAAAAATGTGAAAACTATAGGCGTTTCCAATTTCAAGGAGCAGGCAGGATGGGGGCGGAAGGAGTGGGCGTGGCATCCAAAATTTTGATGCAGTTTTTTCAAGGACATGACTAGCTATCTGCGTGCAAAATTTGGTAACTCTAGCTGTAAGAATGTGAGAAATATTTGGTTTTATCGGTTTTCTGTTATCGAATTTATCGATTTCCCAGCCTCCTAGTAGGCGTGGCAACCAAATCTTGGCACTTTATCTGTCTCGCCTATAGACAAACATAATTGCAAAGTTTCAAGTCTCTAGCCTTGTCGAAAAAATTTGCATTCATACGGACAGACGGACACCATGACGGACATTGCCCAAAACCAATATACTATGAGACCTTCGGTATCAAAGTATAATGATTATTGCTAAGGCAGTTGTATTACCCATAGTTTTTTATGGGATTGAAATTTTTGGCAGTTGTGATGCTGCTAGTCTGCGTAGGCTCAATGTGGCTTTTAATAGCGTGGCTCGATACGTGTACGGCCTGAAAAGGACGGACCACGTTACGGCCTATGCCAACAAACTATTTGGCTTAAATTTATCGTCGTTGATTAATGTTAAAATTCTTCTATTTTTACATAAAATAATTATTACACAAAAGCCTGAGTATTTGTTTGATAACTTAAAGTTTACTTCCTCCCCAAGAGTAAAGAATCTTGTTTGTTTAAGAACCCGGTTAGCATGTGCAGAAAAACAATTTTATATATATGCTGTTCGACTGTGGAATAGTCTTCCTAACTCATTTAAATCCATTAGAGGCGCACACCAATTTAAACGTATTGTTATAGCTCACTTGATAAATCTTAATTAATTCTAATAACTTAAATAAATATAAAAAAATAAAAATGTAAACAAATAAATATAAATAAAATATAAAAAAAAAAAAAATAAATAAAATATTGATAAATAATAAAAGTTATATATATATACATAGTATTAAATTATATAAAAGTCATTTAATGTTAAATGTTTAAAAATACTTAATCTTATTGTTAAATGTTACTATTCATAAGTTTTGTTCTTTATAATTTTATATATATTTGTTTTTGCCATTTGGTCATAGTGATTAGTGCTTTAATTTATAGTAGTCATACTGTAGCACTAAGAATTGGTTTTTTAATAATAAATAAATAATAATAAAATTATGTAATGCGATACACGTCAGAACAATCTTTTCACTATTATCTGGCATGAACTCCAACGTTGTATTCAAAATGCGCCAACGAGTTGTCAGTATACCAAAACTGTTTTCAATATTTCGACGTGCTCTTGAAATTCTGTAGTTGCAAACATTGTCTTCAAGCGACAATGTTATCCCTGAACGTGATGGTGAAATTGACTTCATCAAATTTTTCCTCAACGGGAAAGCAGCATCGCCAAGAAAAAAAAATGCGGGAATGGTTCTCTATCGCTACAATTGGGTAGAGGTTTGCTTGGCGGCAATGCTAATGTTCCGTCTAAAAGTTTTGTGCCAAAATCAGATTAGCGGAAAACACCTGTTGAACATGATAACTTTATAATTAATTGGGTTTACTCAAGAAATGAACGTGAATTATGTACCTGCTTCATTTTCACTGCCATAGCTTCCCACACTAGTAGCAATGAAAGTGTATAGAGCATCGCAGACCGCCATTAAAACTACACTAAATGATTTCTTATATTTGAAATAGATGCTGCCACTATTCTTTGGGCATTTTATTGCGATGTGCTTTCCATCCACTGCACCAACGCAATTGGGCAAGTTCCATAAAGTTTCAAAATCAGCAGCAATGTTTTTATATTGCGACTCGGTTGGAGGTGACAGATATATGCCTGAAAAAACTTATTGGTAAAAGAATTATTTTAAGTAATAAATAAAGTACATGCATAATTGAACAACTACCTGAAAGAACATCCCATAAAGCTTAGCAAATTTCAAAAATAATCTTCCATATTGTAGTTTTTCCGAGTTTATGACTCCAAGCAATCGATTGCAAACTTGTGCCATGAGATAAAAATCTTTAAAGTAAACAATTATAACAAATAAAGTACATACACATATTTTATGTACATATATAAAAATAGACTTACAATAATATTATTTCAAGTCGCTCTTCTGTACTAATGCGCTGTCGCGGCATCCTGAGTTTGTCACGCAACAAACTCAATGATAACTCGAACAGTTTTTTAGGCATTCGGGTGTAAGGACGTTTCTTGGCCGAGGTCGGCGTCTCAGTCGCGTCCGGGGTCTTGTACAGATTATTTGTAAAATGCTGGTACCCTGGAGTGAGCCGCACCGAGGGCAGTACGGGCGCCAGGGTCGATACTTTCAGAGTGGGCCAAGGAAAAGAGGCCGAGAGTCCAGGGTAATAACTCGGAAGACTCCTCAACCCCCCTCCTCGGACCACCCCTTGGCACCGACCAGGCGCCGGGGTACGAGGATCAAGCACTCATCCACTCGGCTTATCCAGGGTAAAACCCGGATGCCTAGCCAGCTGACCACCCGATCCCGCCCACATCGTTCCTACTCACCGGCCGCGTCATCCGAGTAAAACTCGGTATGCGTCCCGAACTCTTCTACCCAGGCCGGCCACAGCTGCAACGCGCGGGTATTACCCGGTTGTCGCTACACACGGATCGGACCAAGAGGCAGGCATCGCAGAATCTAGAGTCAAACTCGGGAGATTCGCTAGTCCACCCCTCATGTCCGACCCATGTGGGGCTACCCGACTACCCGCTGAAGGATGGCAGAAAAAGGAAAATACACAACAAATAAAACACAAATACAAATAAACTTTACAACTTTATTAGCATCCTTGGGAAAGGGTATGGGCTCGCCTTGTCATGGCCATAGGCCAACTTACCCCGCTATGGATGTATGTGTGATGTGATGTGGGAATTTGTGTGTGTGATGATGGGTGTGTGTGCGGTGGTCGTGTGCGTGTGTCGCTACTCAGTGTGTGTGTGCGTGGGTAGGCCTGGGCGTGGGTGTGCGTGGCTCAAAGTGCGTGTGCGTGTGTGTGTGCGTACGCTCGCAATACCATTTTTGCGCTTGTGCTCTCACTTTTGCGTTCGCGCCCTATCGGGTACATCAATTAGCTTTTTGTCGTTGTGCCGGACGGCGCCCGTCGCCGATAGCGACCAGCTTCTGTGGGCAGAATGCTACCTCATACGGGTAAGAATAAAAAAAACTGTTCTTCATCCAAATGTCTCATAGCTGAGAAAGTCTTGGTGAAGTACCCACTCGTGTGCCAGTTCCGATTTATTGGACGTACTGCCCAACGCCGCTTCCTTTTTTCTGCTCTTCCTGCTGTTGATATAATGCTACGATGTTTAGGTACATACCAAATGCTACTGCAACTTTATCCATGATTAACTTTTTGTATAATGAGCCAACGAGCGCAAAAACAGTTGAATTCAGATCTTGCTAATATGTGGTAGCAGCTGTATATTTTTTTTTGCTTAACAACACTGCTAACACAATTCTACAGCACTGACACGCTGATTTCTTAAGTTAACCCTTTCGGGACTACTGGGACAATACGTCCCAGCAATTTTCAAACTTCTGTATTTTGATTAATTTTAAAGCTACTAAAACATCGTTTAATGACTTGATCCTTGTATTTATATTGATTGCTTTTACACTCATTGGGATAATATGTCCCACTGATAATATGCATTGGGATTATATGTCCCACTGAAAATACGTATTGGGATTATATGTCCCAGGATAAAAGGACGATTTCAGGATTTTTAAGTATGCAGAACAACATTTTTTTTGTCCCCTTTCAGAATATGCAAAAAGTTTTAAGACAACTATCTTGGATTTCAAAATAAAACTCCGTCCCGAAAGGGTTAAGTTAAGTTGAGAGTAAACGCATACATTCCTTAAGTTAAGTTAAGTTAGGTTACGTTAAGTTACGTTAAGTTAAGTAAAGTTAAGTTGAGAGTAAATAGGCCTTTACACTCCTTTTCCGGTGTCTCAGTTCCCCACTCTCCCGATCCCAGCAACCTACAAATTTCTTCTAAGGTGGCCCTGGAGAGGCTGAGCTATCTCAGCCATAGAAAAGCTACCTTACAGGTGGCGCCCGAGCAGGGACTCTGGGATTGCGGTTTTTATATATATGTTTTCGGAAAGTGACACCGAAATAGTTTAAAAAGCTAGAGCGAGGAAAAGTGTAGAATCAGTAATAGTGGTCCTGCAGGGATGCGCTCATAACGGCAAGAGGCAGTGGTCCGACAGGGGTATTCGAATAGCGGGTCCACGTGCGCGCATATTCACTCGCTCACATATTGCATGGCGGTCTGGGAAAAACGGTGAAAAACAGGGTGTGCATTGCAGATTTCTCTTGAGTTTTGTTTCGGGTATTTACGAACGTTCGCCGGTCCGCTTGCATTTTGAAAACACTGTCAAGTGGACACAGTTTTGCAGACATTGGTAACTACCGAGTGCAAAACGAGACCACGTTAGGTTTTCATATACGATCGACTGCCAGTTCACTTGCACAGTCGGTACAGTTTCATACAGAGTCTCGTAGGTACAGTTTGGAAGGCACTGTTCAATATATTCCTTGTAACCGTTTGTTTGGTCTGCACAGTGGTGCCGGCACGTTTTGGGCAGTATGCACAGTATTGTAGGCACTTACATGTAGGGAACGCATCGGCAGAAGTACACGTGGTCGTGTGTATAGTTTTTTGGGCACACGAGGCGATGCACGTGCACACTCTAGGGCAGCGAGACAGTCGTTCGGGTACAGAGGCAGCGCATATATATACAGGGTACATATACGTATGTGGGGGATATATTTTATATAAATACGACGAGGAACAGAGAAAAGCGAATAGGAAGGAGTTTTTTGTTTGAAAGCAATGGCAGCTTCGCACGCAGCATCGTCATCAACAGAAGGGAACCTTCAAGGTACGTCATGTTCAGCCAGCAGCGAGCAACCAGTGGACACGCGTAATGCGAGTCGCAACTGCGGAGCACATGGACACTTTGCCAGGGAATGTCGAGGGACGCGCATATTATTCTGCTGGAATTGTGGTAGCCGAGGAGTTAGGACCGTCAACTGTTGCCAAGCACAGGGGCCGGGAAACGCCCAGCGCCTCTCATCAAATCCGGAAAGTGCCAACGAGCGAGTTCCAGAACTAGCGGGTGTTATCCGTTTGCGGGAGGTGATGGTAGCTACGCTGAACAAGCAGAAGGCACGACTTATCGAGGCCCCGACCAATAGACGAGCAGTGAGAACGGTTATAGCCTTGGCAAAAGGGACAAGAATGGAGCTGACGCGGGCGATCCAAGCAGACGTACGACTCGGGTAAGCACAGGCTAGCATTCTAATGCTGGTTTTACCATCGGCCCTCGACGATGTGCTGCTCAGGTTGGACTTCTTCAGCGCCCTAAATGCTAAGCTGCAGGTGGGTAGTTTGCTTATCCTATTGATAAGCCCGAAAGTTGCCGAATACTATCGACCGACCGACCCGAAACTCAACAATGATGCACGCGATAATCCATGAGCAAGTAGTCGAGTTGCTCGGGATGGATGCATCGAGCATTCCAAAAGCCCACACAGTGCACCCATTGTGTTGGTGGGCAAGAAGACTGGTGAAACGCGCATGTATGTAGACTTTCGCCAACTCAAAGCACGATTAGTACCGGATGCATACCCCCTGCCGAGGATAAACTCTATCTTGGAGAGGCTGCGGAATGCAAAGTATATAAGCAAGTTGGATTTGAAGAGCGGGTATTGGCAGATACCCATGGCCAAGGTAAGTCGCGAATGTACAGCATTCACTGTACCAGGACGGGGTCTTTTCCAATGGCGCGTTATGTCATTCGAACTTCACTCAGCACCCCCCAAGTTTCAGCGAGCTCTCTACAGCGTCATGGGGGCGGATATGGAACCACATGCTTTCGCGTACCTTGATAATAATCTTAGAGAGGTGTTGAGGTGCTTACGACATGCTAGCCTCAGACTTAACCGGAAGAAGTGCGCCTTCTTCAAGCTTAGGCTGGTGTATCTGGGACACGTCGTCAGCGAGGAGGGAATCCACACCGATCCGGAGAAGATCATTATGGTACAGCAGCTGGTAGCTCCAACCAGCGTACTAGAACTTCGCAGAAGCCTGGGCCTTGCTTCCTGGTACCAGCGATTTGTCCCGAACTTCGCAGCAGTGGTGCAACCTATGTCTCAGCTCCTTCGGAAAGGCAAGAAATGGATCTGGGAAACACAGCAATAACAGGCGTTCATGAAACTCAAAGAGCTACTGACCGAGGCACCTATTCTCGCGTGTCCGGACTTTGCTAAGAAGTTTTCCCTTCAGACCGATGCTAGCGACTACGGACTAGGAGGGTCATCGCATACTTTAGCCGGAGACTGCAGCGGGCCGAGGAAAATTACTCAGCATCCGAGAAGGAGTGCCTAGCCATTGTCTGGGCCATCAGGAAGCTGCGTTGCTACTTAGAAGGATACAGTTTTGACGTCGTGTAGGACCACTTGGCCCTCAAGTGGCTCAATACGATCGAAAACCCCACGGAACGAATTGCGATTTGGAGTGCAACGCAAGTTTATCTGTGACAACGGGACCCGGTATGTCATTGGAGCATACTACGCCGTACAGCCCCGAACAAAACCCGACGGAAAGGGCTAACCGGACGTTCAAGACAATGATCGCACAGCACATCGAAGGACCACATAACACATGAGACACCTTGCCACCGGAAATCGCATTGGCAATCAATAGCAGCGTGTCCGACACAACAGGATTCAGCCCGGCGGTCTTTGTCCAAGGACGAGAGCCGAGACTGCCAGGAGCTCTATACGACGAGGCCACTCCAGGATCCGGAATGGTCGCCACCGAACCTGAAACCAGGGCGAAGCAGCTACTCGATATTTTTCAGACAGCGAGGGATAATACACAGCGAGCATCAGTGGAACAGGGCCGCCATTACAATCTACGGAGACGTGACTGGAGACCGAACATCGGTAGCTTTGTGCTAGTAAAGCAACACGTACTATCAAAGGCCAACGACGGGTTTGCCGCCGAACTAGCCCCACGTTTCGAGGGCCCGTATAAGGTAATAAAGTTCATTTCATCCAACATAGTCAGAGTCCGGCACACAGAGACCGGCCAACGGCGCACCGCAGGGGTAGCCGACTTAAAAACTTTTCGGCAACGAGACGACGAAGAACAGCACAACAGCAAGTGCGGTGAACATCCGTCCGACCACCACACAATCGCCACCGAAAACCGAGAGTGATCAGTGCAGTTTAAATGGCCGTGACGACGAGTTGGACAAGAAAAACTGCGAGTGCCAAAACAAGGAAAGGAGCCCAGGACAGACATAGCGAGGACAAGGACGAGGGAACACAGCGACAAGACGAAGGACAACAAGAATTTATAACATAAACACACGTACATAAGCAGTACACACGCACACACACACGGAATTGATACACGAGGTGCCTGGGAAAACGAGCCTGCACAATTTTTTCTCTCCCTCCACCTCACGACTTTTGTCTGGTGCGATTAGGCAGGGCATTAGGGCGCGTTGTGAAAAAGACCAAGATAAAGAATAAAGAAAGAATGAAAGTGAACAAGTGCCGTCTTATCGTCTATCGGTCTGAAAGTGAAAGTGCAAACACGGTATGTGTGGCCCGCCCACCGCTTGAGACTCCGTTGACTGTACGCAGGTCAATACCGCGACAGCCAGCGAAATTTCAAGCGGAGCATTTCCGAGCTTGGTGCAGCCTAGGTCAATACCAGGGGCATTCGAGTCGGAATCGGCAGGGGTGGCTACATTGCCGAAAGGCACTTTGGCTAATCATCGGATCAAGGGTGTCGACTCCAGCCTCATTACACTCCTTTTCCGAGCACGGTGTCTCAGTTCCCCACTCTCCCGATCCCAGCAACCTACAAATTTCTTGTAAGGTGGCCCTCGAGAGGCTGAGCTACCTCAGCCATAGAAAAGCTACATTACATGGTTTTGTAGGGATTGTCAAATTCTTTCGACAAGCGCTTAATGAACCCCAAGGTACTAGAGGCACGATTTGCAACTGAAGAGATATGCTTGAGAAATTTAAGTTTAGGGTCAAAAAGGATACGTAAATCATCAACCCATTCAATGCAATCAAGTGGGCTACCATCAAGAAAATATATATTTGAAAACGGCAGGCGTCTATAAATAGACATGATGTGCGGACGTTTAATAGAAGTTTTGCAAAGCTACAGTACAGTTTGAGTACTTAACACTCTTCTATGCTGTTATCAACATAACTCATCAGCGCAACAACAGAAAAACTTCTGAGAGCAAGAGAGTCGAGTTTGGACCGCCTAATCGTCAAGACACGCATTCTGATCGCGCATTAAAATCTTCTACTGTACATTATCATTGACCACCTCACACGTTGAATTATTGTTACATTGGAAATAAATTAAGTTAATTACAAGACTCGTTTTTCTCATCTTGTTCATTGAGTTCACACCCCCGAGCAGCATTTGCTCAGCATTGACTTATCTTAGCGAATGTCACATTTTTGGTGTCCCATGAGGGGAACCATTCACATAGTCTAGTAACAAAGTAATTTCATAAAAGGAACAATCAATTCATAACGTTGTCGAGATTCGGTCAAAGTCATCCTAAGGTCATCATAGAATTGGCACGCTTACAATCAAGGAATAACGGAGCAAAGGGAGAGCAGGAGAAGTTCGACGACAGCGCAGCACAGAGCGCACACATAATTTCTTCAATTCTCTCTGTTCCTTGGCATCCAACGTGCTCGCTTGAAGTTCATACCGCAACGTCAAACTTATCTGGATCGAACATCGCGTCTCTCACTCCCACAACAAGAGAAAAATTTGCTAGCTTAAGTCAAGTTCGTACTACTGAAAGGGTAAGTTTTTGTTGTTGTACGCATACAGGTTCGAAGTAAAGTACATATGTAAATACATAAACGGTTAATCTTAAGAGAACAGCATGTCGACTGAAAAAGCGAGTGATGGAACTTCGTATGAAAGTGCGTACGCACTGCAATGCGATTTATATAAAAAAAATATACCAATTATTAATAAATTTTAATAAAGATAACGCATCGCGGAAAACGAAACAATACTTCCAAATACGTTTCAATAAATTGGAAGAGTTATCACAAGAAGTTCAAAAAAATCATGACTCGATTATCGTAAGTAAGTGTCCAACTATTATACGGGTGATCTCTCCAATAAATTCGAAGAGGACTTCAGTTTGATTTATTGCACAATTTTAGAGGCACACGATACTAGTTTTCCTCCGTTAACAAATACATCCCAAGAATCCGAGGACTCTCATCATGTAACCATGCGAGAAGCACTTCCCAAGTCTGCGGTTCAGCTACCAAAATTGCCAGTACCTACGTATTCTGACAAATTTATCGACTGGCCGGCATTTCATGATGTATTCGCGCAACTAATTCATGAAAATGCCAGTCTTTCCAACATTCAACGTTTTCATTTTCTAAAGCAAGCGTTGCCAGCAGATCGGGACCAAAACGTGCGGCAAATGGATCTAACTGAGTCAAATTATAACCTGGCCTGGAACCTCATCATAAAATGTTATAATATTCCTCGATTGCAGTTCATGCATCACATGAACACCTTGCTTACCTTGCCAACGGTGACGCATGAAAACTCATCAGACATTAAAAATATGTTAAATGTCGCAAACGTTTGCATAAACGAAAATTTTTTTATACCCGAACCCATGAAATGGGTAAAAGGGGTATAATGGTTTTGTGCAAAAGTATGTAACAGGCAGAAGGAAGCATCTCCGACCCTATAAGGTATATATATTCTTGATCAGCATCAACAGCCAAGTCGATATAGCCATGTCCGTCTGTCCGTATGTATGAACGCGTAGATCTCAGAGACTATAAGAGCTAGAGACTTCAGATTTTGAACATAAGCTCATCTAAGTCCTAGGCAGTACAAGTTTGTTCCCGATTTTCGATAACTATTTCCGTTTTCGATATACACAGGGAATCGATTACAAAAATTACTCGAGTTTGGAAAATGTAAAATTGGGGGTTGAAATAATGGGTAACGGTATAACATTTCATCGAAATCGGTTAAGAAACACCAGAGATATCGAAGATTGAAGTTTAGTCACAGATGCATACAGACAATGACTGTACGTGTTAAGTATGGGGTTCGGGGTATGTCCTGTATCCCTTAACATACAACTAGGAAATGTCAAAAAGTTTACAAATCTTACTAACATTACTTATCTACCAGTTACTTTTTGGACTGATAGCTTGGAGTCGCGGTCCTCAACTTATCGCTGGGTAGGAAGGTCATTACGATGAAGGCGGGATCGGCTGCACGTATTTGTGAGGCCTCTCGCGAGATTGTTTGGGTGCGATGTGAGCTTCCTCAAGTACCTTTCCTTGTGTTCCGCTATGACTTCCCTGACCGGTGGTACGTTTAAATCCTTTTGTATGTTTTCGTTGCGAACATGCCACGGTGCCCCGGTGATAGTTCTCAGGATCTTCGACTGGGCTCTTTGGACGATGTCGATGCTACTGCTGCACGCGTTACCCAATAGCTGGCAGCCATAGGTCCAGATTGATTTCAAAACGGAGTTGTAGAGCAGAACCTTGTAGTCCAGACTTAGCGGAGAGCGAGCGTTGATAAGCCAATGGAGGCTATTGGCTTTGAGTTTAAGCTGTGTTCTCTTAGCTTCAATGTGCCTGCGCCATGTAAGTCTTCTGTCCAAGTGTACTCCCAAGTACGTTACTTCGTTTGCTTGCGGGAGTGGGGTGTTGTTAAGCGTGAGTGGTGGACAGTCTTGCCTGTTTAGGGTGAAAGTTACATGTTTACATTTTTGTTTGTTTACCTTAATACGCCAGTCGGATAGCCAGTTTTCTACGTTAAATATGTGACGAGCAAGTTGTGTTGTTGCTTGCAGTGGGCATCTGGAGCGGCTAAGAATAGCTGTATCGTCAGCAAAGGATGATGTTGTTAGGCCTCTGCATGTTGGGATGTCTGATGTGTAGAGAACGTATAGTGTCGGCCCAAGTACGCTGCCCTGAGGAACGCCAGCTTCAATACGGTGTTCGTCGGATATTGCAGAATTACATCTCACTGCAAACTTCCTGTTGTAGAGGTACGACTGTAACAGTTTATGTGTGTTGACTGGGAGCGTTGTTTTGATCTTATACATCAGGCCTTCCAACCAGACTCTGTCGAATGCCTGAGACACATCCAAAAATATTGCAGTACAGTATTCTCGATTTTCGAACGCGCCTCGTATTTCTGATGTTATGCGGTTTACCTACTCAATAGTTCCGTGTTTTTCACGAAAGCCGCTCTGTCTTCATCGCTCCGGGCCCAGCCGCCTGCATGGTTTCTTAAAGGCATCACTGTTTCTGTCGGTGGACTTAGAGTTGGGTGAGCTTTCCACAAAAAATTTTTAGTGCCAGATGTTAATAGATGCTTTGGTGAGTTTACGTGTGGCTCTTCTTAGATTTTGCTTTGCTGACGGCGATCTGTGGGATTGCCAATGTCGCCTGAGGCGCCGCTTTTCATGAACGAGCTGTTCAATTTGGGGGTTTGTTGTCATTTGGGCGTGTACTGCATTTACTGGTGTTGGTGTTGAGATGCGAGCTGCTTCGACGAAGACTGACTCAAGTTTGCTTGCCATAGAATCGATGTCAGCTTCCATATTCAGATGCGGATCCAGTTCAATGTGTGAACTTATATATTTTTTGTATTTGAGCCAGTTAGTTTTTTGTGTGGTCAACTTACCGGGGCGATTTACAAACTCTGGGTGGCGTAGTAATTGTATAAGAACAGGCGAGTGGTCGGATGAAAGATCCGAGAGGCTTTCGGCGCTTATCAGGCTGCGGGGAATATTTTTGGTAGCTGCAAAATCAATCAAGTCGGGTAGTTTCTTGGGGTCTGTGGGCCAGTAAGTTGGTGTGCCAGGAGAGACATGGCCGAGCCTGTTGTTTACTTTTACAAGTGCGTTGTACAGCTGCTTTCCCTTTGGATTCACAAGGCGAGATCCCCAGTGTGTGTGCTTGGCATTGTAGTCTCCTGCTGCTATAAAGTGTTCTCCTAATGAGTTGAAAAATTCCATAAATTGGACTTCAGATATGGTAAATCGAGGGGGGCAGTAGACGGCAGCTAGTGCAATTTGGTTACCACTATCAAGATGTATTTTTAAAGATGTGGCCATTACGTAGTTTCTGGCGAACACTTTGTGGTAGTGGTGCTTTAGCCGGCTTCTAATCAAAATACCAGTCCCGCCGTGTGCCTTACCATCGGGATGATTGGTTCCGTAGAATGTGTATCCGCTTATTGTAAAATTATATTTGTTTGTAAGGTGTGTTTCGGAGAGTAGCATAACGTCCATGTGCTTGTCGAGTAGGAATTGAGCTAACTCAAGTTTATGCTGTGAAACGCCGTTAGCATTCCACGTAGATATACGTAGCGAAGCCATTGATTATTTTGACTGTTGTGATACAAGCATTTGTACCAAAAGACTTTGATTTCGCATTAAATCTTGCATAGTTGAGCGCATAAATGACATAAACTCTGTCAAGCTCTGCTGCAGCGTACATATCATTGCTTCGAAGTTGCTTTGTGGCTGCTCTTGTGGCTTGTTGTCTTGTGCCGTATTTTGATCCACATGCTTTGCTTGTGTGTACGGTGCAGTAGAGGCAGGAGGCACCAGACCTGATCTTAAGGCGCTTGCATAAGTCGCGTTTTTCGATACGGATACGGGACCAATGGAGGACCTGGCTGCAGTCGAGAAGAAGACGTCTGGGTTGCTTTTCGATGGAATGTAGTTAAGCTGTGTGCTTTGCGTGCATTCTGTGTTCACGCGCTGGTGGATGCGAGACTTAAGTTCTTTGTAGATTGGGCAGCCTCTTTAGTTAGCTGTGTGATTGCCGCCGCAGTTGTCACACTTTTTTTTGCTGGAGTCTCCTTTGCTTGCTGGGCAGCACGATGATTCATGAAGATTGCCGAAAACTACACATACCGGGCGCAGTGTGCAGTAAGTCCTTGTGTGGCCGTATTCTTGGCAGTTCATGCATTGTACCGGGCCGTTGTTAAGAATATTAAGAACTTTTTTAGCGCGGAATCCTTTCTCATTTAGCGCCTCTTGGATTTCATTTGGCGTGACATCAGACTCTATGCCTTTAAGTACAACTTGCTGGCCCTTGCTGCTTATTAGTTGGTACGTGTAAAAGTTTTTTTTGCTTTCATTTAAGTATTTTGACAAAACTCTATAGTTGTCTTCGGTCTTTGTCTGCACTTTAATCTCCTGGATGTTACCCCTCTTTAAGGGAATGATATGGAAATTATCTTGACCAATTAGCTCTACAACTTTGTTTACAAAAGCACTGGAGCTTTTCTCGCGAATGAATATTGGTGGTGGCTTTGGCTTTTTTTTCTCAACTCCAACAGATTCTGGGGACAGGTCGTCAGCATTATCTGCCAAAATTTCAAATCTGTTGGTGTTGTTAATTGTTTCGCTTGAGTTGCCACGAGTGATTTTTGGTTTATTTGTCGAGTGTTGGGGGCTTAATTTTCGCTTGATTTGTATGTAGCGATCCATACCTGTCTGTATAGCCGGCTTTAAATTTGAGTCGGCTGCGGAGTGTTTTGCTGTCGGCGCAGCAGTTTTTGTGTTTGCAGAGCGGGCAGTCGGCACCGGTGCAATTGTTGTTGCAGCAGCTGTTTCAGCCGTCATGGACAGAAGAGACGGGGAGCATGATCGAATTCTGTCGCGTACTACGTGCAAGAGTTCGTTGGTCGCGTTTGGTGAAGGTGACCGCGCGCGGTCAGATTTCTTCGAGAGTAGGGACGGGGAAGGGGAGCACGAACGCTCTCTGTCGTGCGCTGAGAGCAAAGCTTCGTTTGCTCGCTCGCTGTCAAGTTCTTGTTGTTCTTTTGTATAGAGAGACGGCGCTCGTCTTGCACACGCTGTCGCTGAGAGCGAATGTCGTGCTGGCTCATTGTCTTGAGCGGGGTTAAGCTACTGTTTTTTTCTGTGATTTGAGTTTTGCTTATTTGTAAATAGTTAGATTGTGTTCACCAAAATAACTTTATTATGTGCATTTTACTGCACAAAGCGTCTTTTCGCGTAAATTATAATATAATTTTTTGGTGTTTTAGGCATTTCACTCTTGTAATTATCAATTTGTTACCGGCCGAAAGAAAACACGTCTGCTTGCGACGAAGGTTGAATGAAACGATGAAATAAACGAATTTAAGCGTCTTAAAATACCAATCCACAATTGCGATCATTGGCTGGTGCACTATCTAGTCACAAAGCTACCAGTATGTACACTACAAGCCTTGGAATATTCGCTAGGCAATTCACTGGACATTCATACTTTTTCAACAATGGAAGCCTTTTTAAACAATCGTCTGGTCAGTATGGACATTATTGAAAATAGGAAGTCCAACACGTAAACGGTAAACGGTCGGGCAACCCCGCAACAGCTTCCACACCACCGCTGGAAACAACAGCCCCATTCGCTGCGTACACTGCAGCGACACTCACGTCTTACGACGTTGTCCAGATTTCCTCTCCAAGGATTGTTTCGCACGAAAGCAAATCGTAGATCGCACAAAGACATGTCTAAACTGCCTCAGCCTCTCGCACTCTCTGTCGCAATGTTCAAGCAACAGAAACTGTTTACAATGTGGTCAACGACAACGTACTTTACTGCACTTTCCTACTGTGCAGAACAATACTCATCACACATTTATTTCGCAGGATTCAACTCAAATGAATGTGTCAACATCTCAAAACACCCAAGCCACGTCTGCAGCTAATAGATCGTCGTTAGGTTCTCATACCGCACAACTTTCTTCTGGATTGGAGTCATCTCACGCACAACGGAACATGATTTTAGCAACAGCTCTTATTCGGTTGCAAAATCACAAAACTGGACAAGCCGAAAATACTCCCTACAAAATATTCATGGATACCGCCTTTGTGTTACGATCCGTAACTTCAAATATACCAAGAACGGACCTAGCGGTACAAGATTGTCAACATCTTAAGGAACTTCAACTAGCGGATCCTAACTTCGCAAAGCCCAACCGCATAGACGTTCTACTCGGCGTCGATGTGATCCCTGCCTTAAATCAGAAAGGGCAATCCAGACGAACCCATCGCTCAACGTGGATGGATCAATAAGGATGGATCTTCTTCGGTCCACTCCACAAACCAAAATCATCCAGTGTGCTTATAAAATGTCATCATGCAACGCTAGACACCCTCGTTCAAACTTTCTTTGAACTCGATCAAATTAACGAAGATCGCAGTCTAACTATGGAAGAACAGTGGTGTGAGGAACATTTCCAACGCACGCACATACGACAAGATAATGGAAAATACATGGTACGCCTTCCATTAAAAACCCAGTTCGATCCTACGCAAGTCCTGGAAAAGTCACGTCAAACAGCTCTTAATCGTTTTCATCTATTAGAACGAAAATTAAACAGACAACCAGAACTTCAAGATCGATACAGCAACGTCATCCAAGAATATTTCGATCTTGGGCAAGCAACTGACATCACCGGCACTGAAGAATCTCATTGCACTACAAATACGAACGGAAAGTTAGCAGTGACAGCATGTACATTACCACATCATGCAGTTATCAAGAATGAAAGCCTCACAACCAAGGTCCGAGTTGTGTACGACGCCTCATGCAAAACCTCCAACGGCAAGTCTCTTAATGACATTTTGTGTATAGGTCCCAAGTTACAAAACGACCTCGGAGGTGTCATCTTGAACTGGCGCCTTCATCGACATGTATTTGCTGCGGATATCTAGCGTATATAATGCTCAATACCAACGTATCATGTGGCGAAACCAACACAATCAAATTCAAGAATATGCGTTAACCACAGTCACGTTTGGTACAGCTTCGGCTCCATACACAGCGATACGTATTATGCATCAACTCGCATCCGATGAGCGAAATCAATATCCATTGGCTGAGCATGTACTGCGTAACGAAATCTACGTTGATGACATACAAAGTGGACACGCAACTCTTGCCGGCGCCTTAGAGACTCGCAATCAACTCATTGCAGCATTACGTTCAGCAGGCATGGAGCTCCGAAAATGGTCTTCAAATCACCCAGCGTTACTAATTAACATTCCGCACACGCATTTGTCCAATTCCAACAGTTTGGAATTTGACAACAAAGATTCTATCAAAACTCTAGGATTGTATTGGCACCCAAATAGAGATTTTTTTGGTTTTAAAATTAAATTTGAAATCAGCTCTCCTTTTACTAAAAGATCTTTATTATCCACAGTAGCACGGCTCTACGATCCCTTGGGTTTTGTTACTCCCATAATCACATCAGCAAAAGTCATATTAAACGATGTTTGGAGTACTCGAATACGCCGCACTTATTCACTGACTACAGTACTTGACTGGGACAAACTACTTCCCCAGTCACTTCAAGCTAGATGGCAGGTTTTCATAAATCATCTACCAACACTTGAGAACAGACGAATTCCAAGATGGCTTGGTTTTGATGACATCGACATTCAGTCGCTCCAACTACACATCTTTTGTGACGGTTCCACAGTGGCGTATGCCGCATGCGCATACATTCGAGTCCAATGCAAGGATAACACTGTATACACTCAGCTACTCGCATCACGAAGCAGAGTAACACCTATTAAACCCTTGACTGTTCCCAGAACCGAACTTTCTGAAGCAGTACTTGACATTCAATTAGCAAAATGGGTTCAAAACCATCTACTTATTGCAACGAAAACGAAACCGGTTTTTTATTGGTCTGATGCAATGGTTGTATTATTTAGATCAATGGCGATCCTGCTCGATGGAAAACCTTCGTCGCAAATCGCATTGGAAAAATTCTGGAACACAGCAAAGCGGCACAATGGCGACATGTTCCGACTCTGGATAATCCAGCGGATTGTGCAACGCGAGGTCGCTCTCCAAATGAACTAGCAAGCCACAGCCTATGGTGGCATGGACCTGCCTGGTTGCACCTCCATGAATCCGAATGGCCTGTTACTGAGGTCGTCTCTCCTAACAACGAGCACACTGTAATCGAACAACGTTCTAAAGCAGTCCACACGTATACATGTACGACACAAGACTCAGTCATATTGCCTTTTTCCTCATATAACAAATTGATCTTCGTTATGGCTTATCCTCTACGTTTTATTCACAATTTGAAACACACACCAACAAAACGACAATATGGTCCCATTCACGCAACAGAGTTTCAAAACGCACTAAATCGAGTCGTGCTATTAGTACAAGGAGAAACGAATGGAGCGGAAATATTAAAGCTTTAATTCAACAAACAACTATTGAAAACTAATAAACTATCACAACTCACCCCTATTTTAGATGAACATCAAGTCTTAAGGATACGCGGTAGACTAAAAAATGCGATTCACATTGTTCCGGAGCTCGCTACAAAGAACATTCAATGGCATTTTAATCCGCCACACAGTCCAAATTTTGGTGGATTATGGGAAGCAAATGTTAAAGCAGACAAGACACATTTGCACCGTTCATTTAAAGGAATCAAAATGACCTATGAACAACTATCGACAGTGCTTATCCAAATCGAAGCCTGTCTTAAATCTGGGCCTCTGTGCCCACTAACTTCCGATCCAGATGATCTCGCTGTGCTAACTCCAGACCATTTTTTAATCGGCGACTCCTTGATGTCTTTGCCTGACCCTACACCAATGGATAAATCTTTAAACAGTCACTTTCTGGAAGGACAGCGAGGCGACAAGAGCAGAAAAATCTTCAAATCAACGACATCGTCATAATAAAAGATGATCGCGTACCCCCAAACGAATGGAAACTTGGTCGGATAATTGAGTTGCATCCTGGCACTGATGGTCTTGTACGAGTAGCAACGATTAAAACGGCAACAGGCATTTATAAGCGCTCAGTATCTAAACTTTGTCTGTTACCCATAGCAAACTACACTGAAACCGACTCTGATGATCAATAATACGTCAAATGTACTTTGTTCACCCTTTGCATACCATAACGAACACTTGTCTCTTTTCAGCCTCCAGCAAGCTAGTGTTTTTCTAATACTGGATCCAGTATTAAGGGGCCGGCATGTACGGACGTTTAATAGAAGTTTGGCAAAGCTACAGTAGAGTTAGAGTACTTAACACTCTTCTATGCTGTTATCAACATAACTCATCAGCGCAACAACAGAAAAACTTCTGAGAGCAAGAGAGTCGAGTTTTGACCGCCTAATCGTCAAGACACGCATGCTGATCGCGCATTAAAATCGTTTACTGTACATTGTCATTGACCACCTCACACGTTAAATTATTGTTACATTGGAAATAACTCGTTTTTCTCATCTTGTTCATTGAGTGCACACCTCCGAGCAGCATTTGCTCAACATTGACTTATCTTAGCGAAAATCACAACACGTGACTTTACATTTATTGCAATTAACATTTACTAAGTTAACACGACACCACTTTTGAAAATGATCTCAGTTTGTAATTTTTGAGCAGACAACAGAGCAGTACCCAACATGCATAATTTTACATCGTCAGCATACATCAGAACTCGAGAGTGGTCAATAACAGATGGAAGGTCATTGATGAAAAGTGTAAATTATAAAGGTCCATGGTGACTTGAACCACCTTAGAGACAGCACCATTAAAACAGACTCTCTGTGTTCTATGAATTAAATATTCCCTTATCCACCGAATAAGATTGCTTGGAAAGCATAGAAGTTGAAGTTTATGAAGTAAAAGGTAGTGATTACCCGAGTCTAATGCCTTGCTGAAATCAGTGTAAATAACATCTGTTTGCATTTCATTTTGAAAACTCTTAACAATTAGTGAAGTAAATTCAAGTTAGTGGCAGTAGGTCTTTGTTTCACGAATCCATGCTGGCACGGTGAAATTAAAGATCTTCAAAAATGTTGTAATTGAGAAGTTATTAATTTCTCGAACATTTTTGGTATAGCAGACAATTTGGAGTTACCCCTATAATTTTTATACCCCGAACCCATGAAATGGGTAAAAGGGGTATAATATTTTTGTGCAAAAGTATGTAACAGGCAGAAGGAAGCATCTCCGACCATATAAAGTATATATATTCTTGATCAGCATCAACAGTCGAGTCGATATAGCCATGTATGTTTGTCCGTCCGTCTGTCCGAATGTATGAACGCGTCGATCTCAGAGACTATAAGATCTAGAGACATCAGATTTTGCACATAAGCTCATCTAAGTCCTAGGCAGTTAAAGTTTGTTTCCGATTTTCGATAAATATTTCCGTTTCCGATATACACATGTAATCGATTACAAAAAAGTCTCGAATTTGGAAAATGTAAAAATGGGGGTTGAAATAATGGGTAACGATAAAACTTTTCTGAAAATGTCATCGAAATCGGTTAAGAAACACCAAAGATATCGAAAATTAAAGTTTAATCACAGATGCATACAGACAATGACTGTACACGTTAAGAATATGGTTTGGGGTATCTCCTAGTCGGGAAATCTCGACTAGAGCCCTCTTACTTGTTAACATTCGACTTGTCTCCTTTTATATGGAGAGGAATAATAAATGATTCTTTCCAGATATTACGAAATTAACATTTCTCAATAGACAAACTAAACAGTTTATGCAAAGGTTTTAAGAGACCATCAGCACAGTAATTAAGCACTAGAGCCCTCTTACTTGTTAACATTCGACTTGTCTCCTTTTGTATGGAGAGGAATAATAAATGATTCTTTCCAGATATTAGGAAATTAACATTTCTCAATAGACAAACTAAACAGTTTATGCAAAGGTTTTAAGAGACCATCAGCACAGTACTTAAGCACACAGCTTGGTACGCCGTCAGCTCCCGGGAAAAATACAGGCTTAATACCCTGTAGATCACGTAGTAATGAACACTCTGTGATTCTTGGTCCAAAAATGCAATTAGAGCCAACAGCCTGATACGGGTAAGGCAGATCAACATGATTATCAAATGAACTGTATTTTGTTTGGAAAAATTCGGCAAATAAATCGGCAATGGCCTGATCTGAGTTGGCCGACTTCTTTTCAAAAGATACGTTTGATGGAAGTGTTGAAGACCTTCGCTTCGCATTAACGAAGTCAAAGAACCTCTTATGATATTGCTGAAACTTTAGTCTGCACCGACTTAGGTAATTTTTATAACATGAATTATTCATGACTGAAAAACTGGAACGCGCAATCAAGTATGATGAGTAATGAATAGAAGAGCCAGATTTTCTGAAACTCTTATGCAACTTAGATTTTAGATTTTTAAGGGCTGTCAACTCTCGTGTAAACCACGCAGGTTGGTTTTTCCTACTAGGCTTACCAAAAGGGACACACATGTCGAATAAATTGTCTAAGGTGCTATAGAAAGTACTGATTGCCGTGTCCAAGTCCTCAGAACCATAGAGGGACGACCACAGGCAGGCAAAGTGATCAACACCTCTAACGTTGGGTGGTACAAGTCTTCGGGTGTGGATATGGGAAGGGATCTTGACACAGATAGAGTTAATGGATCCGAAACAAATACCAAATCAAGCATTTTACCAAGAGAATTTGGAATGCCATTCATCTGACCCAATGACATTTCAAAAAAACCAACCAGAAAATCAGTCTGCACCATGAGAGGCAAGACGCTTGAGTCCGGCCTGGAAATACAAGTAGCATCAGCAATATTAAAATCACCAAGAACTACAAGAATATCACGATCAGAAAGCATAGAATAAATGGAAAGTATTGCTGACAAATGTTCATTGAAGACGGAGTTGTCAGATAAAGGTGGTATATAGAAACAAGAAATGTAAATACCAACACCATTTATATTTAATTTTACAGCAACAAACTCTATATCCATAGAACCACCTAAAATTACTGTCTCAGAGGGAAAGTCTACATCAACAGCAATAAGCACCCCGCCACCTCGGCGCAGAGTATGGTCCTTTCCATAGATGCAGAATCTGTTTGATAATATTTCCGAATTAAGTATGTCTTGTCTTAACCACGTTTCGGTGAAGGCAACGACATGAAAGGGAAAAGAATGACTATTAAGATACAAAGTACTAAGTTTACTACAAAGTCTTCTAACATTCTGATAACCCAGTAAGAGGGAGGTAATCAACTGTGCTAGTTTATTGCTACTTTTTGCAACAGGCGGAGCACTACTGATTCTAATATTATTATTATTATTATTTCGCCTACTGACATATTCCTTCACTATGATGTGTGGCGGCCAAAACTTTTCAGAATAAATCGTTGAGAAGATATATCACGGGCAAGCTTGAATTTAAATTTATCGACAACGATATGTTTTTAATTTTTATATACGCGCTTACATCTACCGCAGAATTATCAGAAGCGAGCCTGGAAACAAAAACAAATTTACTCTGAGGTACAGCCCTAGTTGGCTTGAGAGTTGCACCGAACGTAGGATCAATAGGCTGACTATCTGTTGATCCACAGGGATCTACGGGTATAACGTTAGTTTTAGGCAACACCGGGCTTATTGACGGTGAATTAAATACCATTAACGGGCTGGCAGCAGGTGTAGGGGTACTAGCACTAGCCGCTAGCCGCTAAATATATTCTTAAAATATTACACATGTAGAACTTGTGGTTTGTATCACTTTATTTTATATTCTTACATCTACAAGTATATTCACCTCCGGCGGTAGACGCGGGAATCCTCAAGCGTCGATTGGTCAATGCTGTAAACTCCATATATCTATCGATACATATCGTTAATATATATCGCGAGGAACTAGTGTTTGTTTACGTCGCCGTGGAGCTGCCAGACTTGGCTGTGGCTGGGTCGCCACATTTACTCCCCCCCTAGTGTCTTCGTCAGTGGGCGAACGTAACGGAATCTCAGCCCTAGTTTGAGAAGTTGTACCTGGCTCATAAGGAGACGGTTGCGGTTCCTGACCATCATTCTGCTTATCGAGATTAACAAGGAAAGCGGGTTTAAGAAGGTCAATTGAGATTGCCATGTGCTCGCCATTTACATTAATAATTTAAACCTTGTTGTCCACTCGACGGACAATTTCAAGGGTTCCGGTATATGGCTGTTCCAATGGTCTCTTTACGGATGTAACGAGTTTGATGACGTGTGTGCAGGACTGCAAAGCTTTTGAGCAGAAGATATGTGGCTTGTTGTGATGCGCCGCTGGAACAGCTTTGATTGCTCGAATTTGATGATGTAGAAGCCCAGTGAGGCGATGTTGGTCTATTTGCTGTGCCGGGCTCTTAGGTGGAAAAAAAAACTCGTTGGGTAGCCGAATTGTAGTGCCAGAAACAATTTCGGATGGTCAAGCTTGTAGGTCTGCTTTTAATGTTGCCCGAAGTCCTAGTAAGACTGTTGGGAGCAGATCAGGCCATGGAATGTACGATTTGCACATTAAGGCGGCCTTGATTGAGCGATGCCATCTTTCCAGCATGCCGTTCGATTGGGGGTGGTATGCTGTAGTCCGAATTCTTTGGGCTCCAACGATTTTTTATAACTCTGCGAATAGTCTGAATTCGAAATGGGTGCCCTGATCCGTTGTAATAGTAAGAGGGGTTCCAAATAAGCAAATCCACTGCGAGTAGAGTGCCTTTGCAATAGTTTCAGCTGTCATGTAACGGAACAGCGAGTGGCCATCTACTAAACCGATCGATAATTGTTAAGCAGTAGCGGAAACCATTGATGCAGGTAAGCTAAGATATGTTCAAAGCGGTTGTACGGCACCTCTATTCTATCGAGAGCACTGCGTGTGCGCCGATGAATTTTGGCGCGTTGGCAATCGACACATAGACGTTCCCAGAGCGTTGCATCTTTGTTTATACCTGGCCAGGCCTAGCGTTGCCGAAGCAATTTCGCGGTTGTGCGGCCACTTTGGTGTGCCAGGCCGTTCACTGAATCGAAAGCTTGGCGTCTTATAGTTTTTGGCAAGTATGGTCGCTCGCTTCCAGTTGATCAATGCGAACAGTTTCCAGGTGGAACGATGTTGTATTTGCCAGCTGTGTTATTTCCTCATCACTTTGTTGGGCGTCGAATATAGTTTGCGCATTTAATGCGAGAAAGTGCATATGCAACTGTGTAGTCTTTTCCAGAAACATGTACAATTTCTGTTGAAAACTGGAAAATTAGGTCCAGTTGGCGCAATTAACGTGGTGATGCCATGGAAGCCTTTTATATATAGAGCTAAAAGCTCGAGATCATACGTGCTGTAATTTTTTCTGCTGGGCTCAGCTTCCCAGAGAAAAAGGAGACAGGGCGCCAAACATTGCCTTCAAACTGCTCGAGCGCAGCACCAATTGCAGTATCTGAGGCGTCAGTTCTTAGAGATAGCCATGCTGAGGGCGAAAGAAAGGTAGAACGCGTGGCGTGTGCTATGCATTGCTTGCAATGTTCGAATGCCTCGTTAGCAGATGGAGTCCAGTTGATCTCACGTTTTTCATTCTTAGTTGCGCATTTGAGGAACTCAGTGAGCGGAATCTGTGCTTCTGCTGCATAAGGAATCAGTTGGCGAGAATAGTTGACCAATCCCATATATGGAACCGTTTATATAATGTATTATATATAAGCAAAAGTCCTTTAGTTATGTTTATAAAAAAAGTTACATGACATTAAAAAAAAATTAATACAACCATCCCTAGGAACTTGCGCAATTCCATGATTGACTTGGGCTTGGGGAATTCGTTGATGACTTAAGTTCGGCGGTGACTGTGAACCCTAAGAAGGTAACCTCACTTTGCCCAAATTGGCATTTTTGCGGTTTGATGGTCAAGTTGTTTGTACGGAGAATCTCGAAAACTTTGGTCAGGTGCTGGAGATGCTCCTGATGCAAAGCGGAGTACACGTTTATATTGTCTATGTAGCAACCGACAAAGGAAAAACCACGCAGCATGTGCCGTTGAAATGTTTGTGCTACATTTCAGAGACCAGGTGGCATGCCAATGAATTCAAATAACCTGAATGACGTTGAAACAGCTGTTTTTGCGATGTCGCAATTAGAAACTGGAATTTGATGATATGCGCGCTCAAGGTCAATCGTAGAAGAAAAAAAGCTTTTGAGCCGTGCAGGCGCTGAAGAAAGTCGTCACAGTGTGGGACAGGATAGCGGTCTAGAGTAGTGCGAGAGTTCAGCTTTCTGTAATCACCATTGGTGCGCCATCCGTTTTTTTTTTAGGTACCAAGTGTATTGGACTGGCCCATTGGCTACTGGATGGTCGGATAACTCCATGTTGAAGCAGTAAATCTAAATCGCGACGTGCAGCCTTCAGTTTCTCACCAGTAAGCCGTCTTGGCTTGTCAAAAACTGGAGCCCCAGTTGTCCCTATGTAGTAAGATACATCACTATCGACATGTGTTGCTGGATATGTGTTGGGTCGTGTTATTTCAATAAAACGATTGAGGAGGTCAGCATATGGACGAGTGATTCCGTGCAGTTCACGTGAGTTGATTGTCGAGACGTTGTATAGTTTAGCTTGAGATAGTTTCCAAGTTGTTGACATCTCGGATTTTGGATCCATGAGTTTCTTACTTTTCAGATCAAGCAGAAAGCCATGGTGCGTGAGAAAATCAGCTTCGATGATTGCTGATTGGATGTTAGCGACGACAAATGACCAGTTGAGCTTGCGTTGCAGATTGAGATCAATTGTTACATTTAACGTGCCTTGACTTGTTGGATGCGTAAAGTTTAAGGTCGCTCTTTTTATACCCAGAACTAATAAAATGGGTAATAGGGGTATAATGGTTTTGACCAAACGTATGTAACAGGCAGAAGGAAGCATCTTCGACCCCATAAAGTATATATATTCTTGATCAGCATCAACAGCCGAGTCGATATAGCCATGTCCGTCCGTCTGTATGAACGCGTCGATCTCAGAGACTACAAGATCTAGAGACTGCAGATTTTGAATATCAGTTCTCCTATACCATAAGCAGAACAAGTTTGTTTAAAATTATCGATAACTATTCTGGTTTCTGATATACACATGTAATTGATTACAAAAAAATCTCGAATTTGGAAAATGTAAAAATGGGGGTTGAAATAATGGGTAACGATAGAACTTTTCTGCAAATTTCATCGAAATTTTGCCGAACATGCCGCTGGCATCAAGTGCGCTCAATAAGTAGTAAAAGCGTGTGTTGTCGGAAGTAATGCGATTGCATACAAATTGTGCCTCAATTTGTATAAACCATAGCTCGACATGATCTTTTCAGAAAGGTGACAGCTTGATAGCACCAACTGATTCGACTGTTGGCAAGTTGCTGTAAGCCTGAATTTGGTGTTATTGCGGAGAGCTGGAACTTGATGTGCCGGTTGGCAGGTCGTCGTTGTTGTTGCTTTTAAATTCACTTGAGACTGGTGAACAGGCTGCATTCGCTGAATCAATGATAGTGTTCATTTTGCTTAGCGGGGTCACCAATGTAGAACTTGTGTTCATATAACTGTTCACTTTATTAAGTATATAAATTCATCTTAAAAGTGCATTCGATTTTGGCGGTAGACGCGGGAATAATTGAAGCGTCGATTGGTTAATGCTGTAAACTCATATATCTATCTATACATATGTCGGGTTGTTAAGAGGATTTTTCTCGTGGTTGGCACTCCTTATTAATTATTAACTATAAATTGTCTATGGCGAATAATCTCGAGAGCACTGTTCTTTTCACTTGTCAAAACGTTAATGAATTGCATCCTCAATGCAACTTTGCACACACGCATTCTATTAGCGTAAGTTGTAACATAAGAGTATACTGCTATCTCTTTCTCTCTCAGTGACTCGAGATTACACGCACAACAATTATCTCGGGCGTAACTCTTTCTTCACACCTCAGTCAAACATTGTTTGGACACGTCACCACTTAGGACCTTGCGCAACATTTCTGACAGTTGCATCGAACTTAGCTGACCATCTGGCGAATAAGGAGCTAAGCGCAGTCGCCAATAGTCACAAATGTCACTAGAATGTTCTACTACAGTGTTGTCCACATACTTAGACCCGACATACATATCTCTATAATATATCGCGAGGAACCAGTGTTTGTTTACGTCGCCGTGGAGCTGCCAGACTTGACTGTGGCTGGGTCGCCACAAACTAAACTTCCAAATTAAGGTGGGCGGCAGAGCTGGGTGTGGCATCCAAATTTTTGAATCAAATCTTTTTATATGTCACCATTTTATATGTTGCCATCTATTTTTCTACCGAATTTTGTGACTCTAGTTCAATAAATGGGAAGATACACGCACAGCCGTTTTAAAAACGGAGGGGGGTTGGGGGCCGCAGTTGTGGGCGTGGCATTCAAATTTTTTTGCAGTTTTTTGTACAACTTCACTACCTATCTTGGCACAACATTTGGGATTCTAGTCCAAAAAATGTGTAAACTATGGTCGTTTCTAATTTCAAGGAGCAGGGAGAATGGGGGCGGAAGGAGTGGGCGGGGAATTCAAAATTTTGATGAATTTTTTGTGGAACGTGAATAGCTTCGTGCAAAATTTGGGAAAAATATGGTTTTATCGGTTTTTAGTTGTCGATTTTATCGATTTCCCAGCCTCCTAGACATCGCGTAATAAAGTAAAGAGAGGTAATTAGATCACGATAGTTCATGCCTTTTCGTATGGCTTGCAGAACTTGGCACATGAGCGAGTAGCTTTCTCTTCTGGTTGGCCGCCAGTTTGTTTACTCGTTGGCAAAAAGCTGGTGCATTTCGATTAGTTTAAAAAAAAAAGAGTTTAGTTTAAATTTGATTGTTCGTACCCTAACATGAGAGGCTAGCTTGACTTTTATGAATTATGTACGCATGAGGAAGAAAACATATTTAAAAATAAATAATAAAAAGATGTATGTTTATATAAACAATAGGCCACGGCAAATCAAATAAATGCTATTACATATGTATAATTATGTTATAGAAAATTTATTTTTGGTTTTTGAATATAATTGTATCAAAAGTATACATATAACAAATATATTTGTTTAAAATTGGTAAATTATGGGAAAGGGTCTTCTTAACTGGCGATCATTTTTGTTGCAACTGACTTAGAGTATTAAACGACAGGTGTAAAAAAGAAACACACTGTCTGTGCTTTATTTGTTGTGGGTTTGCTTTATTCCAGTGCAATGCACCAGCTGCATATCCGGCAAACGGGCAAAGCAAAATTTCTATTTATAGCTTTCAAGGACAAGCAAATGCAAAAATATGAAGCGAACAAACGTCGCGACGTTAGTGCAGCTGCCTTTGTCTGTCTATAAGGCAGGGACCGGCAGCGTCGTATGCACTGTGCCCTATGCACAATTGTTCGGCTGCCGCAGCGGCAGAGAAACCGGTTTCTGCCTATGCACGAACGACTGCTGCGGCAGAGAAACAGATTTCGGCTCGATATTCGAGCCATGGCGCATCGACATAGAACACGAATTAGTGTGCGTTCAGAACCGGGGTGTCCACAGCGTGCCCAAGGTATACTTAACAAGCAGAGTATACCTTTAGCGTGCCTATTTGCCCTTCGTGAATCAAACGTCTTACATAGACACAAGCCGACGACATCCGAACTCCGGCCGAAGTCAATGTTGGGAGCGTAAAAATGAGCTCAGTCGCAAGCGCGCTGTAAACAAAGCAAGTTGACGTCGCTTTGCGTCGCATTTTGCATTTGCGTAATTATGATACACACAGATAAAAATTATGATGTACTTATCGCCTTTGCGTACAGATGAAGGCATATGTTCAGGGCATGTTATTCACAACTTTTTCAAGCTTTAACGCTCACACTAGCTAACACATAAGTTGGGGTAATCATGTCTTATTTTAATTACATCATAATTTTTCATAGCTTGCAATAATAACGACACTTCTCGTTTGCGCAGTGTAAAGCCCACCAATACACTGACACATGCTAGCCTCGCTCACGTTGGACATGCCTGGTTCAGAAGTCGGATGACAAAGACCACGCTGCGATTTATGATTTTTTACTGCGCAAATAAAATTATACAGAGCGAGAAAAAATGTTTAACATTACATGAACGACGAGGCACAATGCTTGATTTGTCAGCATATTGCAAGTCGATGCTGCTTATTTTTTATTGAAAGGCACTACAATGCAAAGCATGATAATTATATAAGGCTTATCTGGGTTGAGCGCATTTTAAAACTTTTAGAATTAAAAGCAAAATTTTTTCATATATATATCGCACCCGAAATTGAAGAACCGCATCACAACATGCTTGAAAACGTGCCAGCTCCTATACTGAAAGCGTTGTATACCGTAGCTCTTGCATTACCGAAACAATGTCGCCCTTTTACAGACGGTGCGTTCTTCAAAACATTAATGTTCGATGTTTTGCAAGAATTTAATGCAGAACAAAGTGGCATATATCGAACCTGCGGTGACATTGCTTTGTCTGCCGTACGATCGCACGTAGAACTGAAGAAATTAATAGTTTTATTCATTGTCAGGCAAAAGAAAGGCTGCGTAATATTGCAAATATTTCTCTGTTTCGCTGGAGGAAAGCACAGATATAAATAGTAATTGCCAGCTTGTCATATGTGTAAAAACAGTCGATAAGAATCTTGTCTGTTTTGAGAAACTTTTTGATTTAATATCTCTACATGGCCATGTTACAGGGCAGATTTTATTTGATCAGCTATTGTAAAAAGTGTTGTTTTGCAGATTCAAAAAAATTAAGTGCGGTATGTACAGATGGAGCGGCAGTCAATTCTCAAAAAGAAAGGAATACATTGCCCCACATTTCATTGTATGATTCATCAGGAAGCCCTCTTTGCAAAAGAACTTAAAATGGTCTCCGTTATGAATGTTTCTGTAAAAATAATTAACAAAATAAGAGGTGGACACAATGCTTTGACTCATAGGAAGTTTAAGGAATTTGTTAAAAGTTTGGATGCTGAAAAGTGGGACCTTTTGATGTACTTAGAAGTACGGTGGCTTAGTAGAGGGAAATGCTTAGAACGGCCCTTTACTTTGCGTAAAGAAGTCGTAAGCTTTTTAAAAACTATTGGCTGCGCTGAAGACTTGTTCGAATCATTACAAAATGAAGACTTCTTATTTGATTTATCATTTCTTTGTGATATCACAGAAATATTTAATATTCTCAATCTGTCTTTACAAGGCGAAAACCACAACTTTTTTCAGCTTATTCGTTCAATAGCCCATTTTGATATGCTTTTCTCCAATCTGAAAAACAATAATATTAACGACTTAAAAAGAACATCGCTCTTATTTTCAGAACTTAAATTCAATAGTATCTATAAATTTCAAGAATTTGCAGCAATAGTAGTCAGAGTCTAGAAGAAAATTTGCGAGAAAGGTCCCTAGATTTTTATGTTATAAAAAAAACAAGTGAAAACGTTGCAGTCGGACGCAACCGACTGCGGAATACTTTGATACCAGTAAAAGAACGGTTGGTAAGGAGTCTGCTTGCAAAGGAGTGGGCCGGGTGGTAAACATCGCCAGCTATCATGTTACCAAATTTGGTGACTTTAGCTCAAAAACTGTGGAAGATAACTGAATTTCCAAATTTTAATGGTGGGCGGCAGAGGTGGGCGTGGCATCCAAATTTTGGAATCAAATGTTTTTAACTGTCACTATCGATCTTCCTACTAAGTTTGGTGGCTCTAGCTCAAAAACTGTTAAAGATATAGCCGATTCCAATTTTATAAGGCGGGTGGCTTGGGTGGGGGGCATCCAAAATTTTGATGCAGATCTTTGGTATATGTTGCCTTCTATCTTTCTACCGAATTTACGGGCTCTAGCTTAAAAGCTGTAAGAGGTTACGATTTTGAAATTTCCGATTTTAAATGGTGGGCGGCAGAGGTGCGCGTGGCATCCTAATTTTTGATGCAGATATTTTGTAGATGTCACCATATATCTTCCTACCAAATTCGGTGACTCTAGCTCGAAAAATGTGAAAACTATAGGCGTTTCCAATTTCAAGTAGAAGGTTGGATGGGGGCGGAATCAGGGGGCGTGGCATCCAAAATTTTGATGAATTTTTTGGGGAACGTCAATATCTATCTTCACACAAAATTTGGTGGCTCTAGCCCAAAAATATGTGAAAACTATAGGCGTTTCCCATTTCTTGGAGAGGGGAGGGGGGATGGGGGGCGGAAAATTACAGTTTTAGGGGCATGACATCCAAGTTTTGATGGATGGAACGCCCCCCGTAACTAGTACCTATCTTGACATCAAAATGTTGGTGTTTTGGCCGAACTCTTAGCCCAAAAAGCTGTGAAAACTACTAGAAAAGCGTTTCCAAAAAACCAAAAATTTCATGGTGAAGGGGGATGGGCAAGATGGAAAATTGGAATCAGGTGGCGTGACATCCAAAACAATTTTCGATAGCACTTTTTAAGTAAAAATTTGAGTGGGAAAACGGTTCATTGCTCTCATTCCCTAAACCTGATGCACTTTTTTGGGGAACGTCAATATCTATCTTCACACAAAATTTGGTGGCTCTAGCCCAAAAAATGTGAAAGCTATAGGCGTTTCCAATTTCAAGGAGCGGGGATGATGGGGGCGGAAGGAGTGGGCGTGGCATCCAAAATTTTGATGCAGTTTTTTCAGGGACATGACTAGCTATCTGCGTGCAAAATTTGGTAACTCTAGCTGTAAGAATGTGAGAAATATTTGGTTTTATCGGTTTTCAGTTATCGAATTTATCGATTTCCCAGCCTCCTAGTAGGCGTGGCAACCCAATCTTAACACTTTATCGGTACCGTCTATAGATAAACATAATTGCACAGTTTCAAGTCTCTAGCTTTACGGGTGTCGAAAAAAGTTGCGTTCATACGGACGGACGGACAGACGGACAGACAGCCACCATGACGGACATTGCACAAAACCAATATACTATGAGACCTTCGGTATCAAAGTATAAAAATCTGCTGTGCCGGTTAAACCTTGCAAAAGATCATGTCCTGAAGCCACCACCGGTCTGAAACGACGTTTTTTCCGCTTATCGGATGGAATACAGTATGTATGGCGCAAGTTGAGCACGGAGCTTCAACAAATTCATCTGAAACCAACGATGAAGCACAGAGTTGGAAGCGTAATGGGTGGGGTATTCCTAACTGTGCATTTCGGGTATTGCTTTGTCAGTCGTCGCTTTCTGTCTCTGTCACCTTTCGCTGTCTTTGTCAATGCTTGCTGGATCGGACCGTTAGAGCGGCGTGGCCCAACCTCCTTGGTTGGCAACTGAGCGCACAGTCGGCTCGACATCCAAACTGCTGCTCGGGGTTTTCGGCCGAACTGCTTGGGATTAAGTTCTGCGAGTGCATAGCAGCTGGTCTTCACGAAAACGACCGTAGAAAAAGTTCGTCGTCCTCTAGATTCAAAACTAACGCAGCTGAGCGTCGATAACATTTTCATTGTTTAACAAAGTAACCATAGACTAATAAACTTAACATAGATCGGACATAAGAATCGGTAATTTTAAAGGTCTGACTTAACGAGAAGCGGCCCCTAGCCCCTTAAATAAAAGAACAGCTATTATTACGACAGTACTGACTGTTTGAGAGTTCAATGCGTATGCGGCCTGCCCCCGGCGGCATATTTTTAGTGGCGGCAAATTTGAGGTGCGGCAAATACGTATTCATTGCTCTCATTCCCCAAACCTGGCCTGTTTGCAGGCCGCGTCAGTTGAGGCAGGTGCAGTAACTTTTTTTGGTACCTTGGAACGTTGTTATGCATTCTTTGCCATGTCTACGCATCGCTGGAATATTTTAATATCGACTACTGGAAAAAGTTTAAAAAGGGAACAAGATACCCGGTGGAGCGCGAGAGCTGAGTCCGTTTTTGTGACTCGAAATCACTACAATGATATATTGGCCACTCTGGAAAAATTTACTGAGACGAATGAAAGTTTAAGCACCAGAACAGACGCTGAACCTTCGTTGTTGCAATGCAGTCATTTTCCTTTCTTGGTTTCTTAGGCCTTTGGCATCCTGTGCTGCTTGAAGTAGAAGATGCCCAAAAGTCTCTGCAAAAAAAGGGCCTTAACAAAACTTTGTGTGCTGAGAAAATAAACGTGAGGAATGGACTGACGGCGCTCTTTAATATGCTAAAGATATATGTGAAGACCTTGGCATATCCATGGAACCCCCCAGACGAAGAGCAAAGAAATTCAAGAAATTCTATGGCAGTAAAGGTGTAAATTTGTCGTACGAAAAAGAAATACGGCGAAAACTTTTCGAATCGTTGGACAAAATCACCGCAGAAATAAGGGAAAGGTTTCGGCAATTGCAAGACTTGGCGAGCAAATTTTGCTTAAATTTCCCCTTCAACTTTGCTGGATTCTGACGACACCAAGTGGCTTAGTTTAGTGCATTAAGCAGGCAACATTCATGATGAAGTTAATGTGGAGGAACTTCAGACAAAGCGCTTACGTTTTCGAGCCTTCGTAGCTGCCGCTTGCACCCCCGGCGGCACAACCATACGCTACGCCACTGGGAACATCGCCAGCTATCTTATTACCAAATTTGGTGACTTCAGCTTAAAAACTGTAAAAGATAACTGAATTTCCGATTTTAAAAGGTGGGCGGCATGGGTGGGCGTCGCATCTCAATTTTTTAAGCAAATCTTTCAGATCTGTCACCATATGGGCATTTCCACAAAAAGGTCAACCACAGCAAAAAAAAAAATTTAAGTCTCTGTATGTTTGTTGTTTTACCATATACGTACAGGGAATCGATTAAATTTAACTAGAATTAACAAACATTTCATTTATTTATAAACAAAATTTTGAAATATTCGAATGCAAAGTCGATTGCCCAATTTCTGTTTTTTTGCTCAATTTTTTATGATAAATGTTCATAATGAGAGACATAATGCATTGACATTTGGGCGGCAGAGGTGGGCGTTAATTGCATTTGATGCAAATCTTTGGTTAATGTCACCATCTATCTTCTTACAAAATTTTGTGACTCTAGCTCAAAAACTGTAAGAGATAAATTAGTTTCCGATTTGATGGAAAAAAGTGTCGCGTGCGAACTTGTTTAAACTTAAATTTAATATTTTTGAATGAAACCAAAGACAGTATAGACATACAGAATTGCTTAACATTTTAAAAAAATTCGCAATAAAATATCCTTTCAGGTTTCGCTAAAATCGGTGTTTAAACTGCTCGGCTTGAAAGCGACTTCTATTTTTGTCGCGTGCGTACCTCAAGGTTTTTTGTAAATATCTCGAAAACGAACTCTCGCCCAAAAATCTCTTTGTACAAAAAAATAAAGTGCTTATCATAAGCTATAAGTTTCGCTTTTTGTCGAAATAAAAATTTTGTCGGTAAATGGTTTTTTTTTCACTTTGAATGCGTACGGATGTCGCATTCGACACCATGCAAATGCCCATAAATATTTCTATCAAATTTGGTGACTCTAGCTCAAAAACTGTAAAAGTTGCACACATTCCCCATTTTGAAAAGCGTAGTATTGTTGGGCGCAGGTTGTGGGCGTGACATCCAAATTTTTCGTAGATGTCACCATCTATCTTCCTACCAAATTTGGTGCCCCTACTTCAAAAAATGTGGAAGATACAGGCATTTTCGTTGTAAAAGGCGGGGCTTGGTGGCGTCAGGTGTGGGCTTTGCATCCAAATTTTTGATGTCGTTTTTTGGAGAGCGTCATTACCTATTTTAGCACCAAACTTGGTAGCACTAGCCCAAAAACTGTGAAAGCTGTAAGAGTTTCCTATTTCAGGCGAAAGGAGTTGGCGTGATATCCAAATTTTTGATGCAGATCTTTGGTAGATGTCGCCATCTATTTTTCTACCAAATTTGGTGACTACCTTAAAAAAATGTGGAAAATACAGGAATTCTTGTTGTAAAAATACGGGGGCTGGACTCGGTAAGGGTGGCTTGCAAATTTTTGATGCAGATCTTTTGTAGATGTCACCATATATCTTCCTACCAAATTCGGTGACTCTAGCTCGAAAAATGTGAAAACTATAGGCGTTTCCAATTTCAAGTAGAAGGGGGGATGGGGGCGGAATCAGGGGCGATTTGATGAATTCATTTTAAAATTTTTTTGTTTTTTTTCAAAAATTTGAAAAAAATATAGGTGTTTTTTTTTTTTGGGAAGGGGGGTGGGGGGGGAATCAGGGGCGTGGCATCCAAAATGTTTATGAATTTTTTTGGGGAACGTCAATATCTATCTTGACACAAAATTTGGTGGCTCTAGCCCAAAAAATGTGAAAGCTATAGGCGTTTCCAATTTCAAGGAGCGGGGATGATGGGGGCGGAAGGAGTGGGCGTGGCATCCAAAATTATGATCCAGTTTTTTCAGGGACATGACTAGCTATCTGCGTGCAAAATTTGGTAACTCTAGCTGTAAGAATGTGAGAAATATTTGATTTTATCGGTTTTCAGTTATCGAATTTATCGATTTCCCAGCCTCCTAGTAGGCGTGGCAATCCAATCTTAACACTTTATCTGTACTGTCTATAGATAAACATAATTGCACAGTTTCAAGTCTCTAGCTTTACGGGTGTCGAAAAAAGTTGCGTTCATACGGACGGACGGACAGACGGACAGACAGACACCATGACGGACGTTGCACAAAACCAATATGCTGTGAGACCTTCGGTATCAAAGTATAAAAATCTGCTGTGCCGGTTAAACCTTGCAAAAGATCATGTCCTGAAGCCACCACCGGTCTGAATCGACGTTTTTTCCGCTTATCGGATGGAATACAGTATGTATGGCGCAAGTTGAGCACGGAGCTTCAACAAAATCATCTGAAACCAACGATGAAGCACAGAGTTGGAAGCGTAATGGGTGGGGTATTCCTAACTGTGCATTTCGGGTATTGCTTTGTCAGTCGTCGCTTTCTGTCTTTGTCACCTTTCGCTGTCTTTGTCAATGCTTGCTGGATCGGACCGTTAGAGCGGCGTGGCCCAACCTCCTTGGTCGGCAACTGAGCGCACAGTCGGCTCGACATCCAAACTGCTGCTCGGGGTTTTCGGCCGAACGGCTTGGGATTAAGTTCTGCGAGTGCATAGCAGCTGGACTTCACGAAAACGACCGTAGAAAAAGTTCGTCGTCCTCTAGATTCAAAACTAACGCAGCTGAGCGTCGATAACATTTTCATTGTTTAACAAAGTAACCATAGACTAATAAACTTAACATAGATCGGACATAAGAATCGGTAATTTTAAAGGTCTGACTTAACGAGAAGCGGCCCCTAGCCCCTTAAATAAAAGAACAGCTATTATTACGACGGTACTGACTGTTTGAGAGTTCAATGCGTATGCGGCCTGCCCCCGGCGGCATATTTTTAGTGGCGGCAAATTTGAGGTGCGGCAAATACGTGTTCATTGCTCTCATTCCCTAAACCTGGCCTGTTTGCAGGCCGCGTCAGTTGAGGCAGGTGCAGTAACTTTTTTTGGTACCTTGGAACTTGTTATGCATTCTTTGCCATGTCTACGCATCGCTGGAATATTTTAATATCGACTACTGGAAAAAGTTTAAAAAGGGAACAAGATACCCGGTGGAGCGCGAGAGCTGAGTCCGTTTTTGTGACTCGAAATCACTACAATGATATATTGGCCACTCTGGAAAAATTTACTGAGACGAATGAAAGTTTAAGCACCAGAACAGACGCTGAACCTTCGTTGTTGCAATGCAGTCATTTTCCTTTCTTGGTTTCTTAGGCCTTTGGCATCCTGTGCTGCTTGAAGTAGAAGATGCCCAAAAGTCTCTGCAAAAAAAGGGCCTTAACAAAACTTTGTGTGCTGAGAAAATAAACGTGAGGAATGGACTGACGGCGCTCTTTAATATGCTTAAAGATATATGTGAAGACCTTGGCATATCCATGGAACCCCCCAGACGAAGAGCAAAGAAATTCAAGAAATTCTATGGCAGTAAAGGTGTAAATTTGTCGTACGAAAAAGAAATACGGCGAAAACTTTTCGAATCGTTGGACAAAATCACCGCAGAAATAAGGGAAAGGTTTCGGCAATTGCAAGACTTGGCGAGCAAATTTTGCTTAAATTTCCCCTTCAACTTTGCTGGATTCTGACGACACCAAGTGGCTTAGTTTAGTGCATTAAGCAGGCAACATTCATGATGAAGTTAATGTGGAGGAACTTCAGACAAAGCGCTTACGCTTTTCGAGCCTTCGTAGCTGCCGCTTGCACCCCCGGCGGCACAACCATACGCTACGCCACTGGGAACATCGCCAGCTATCTTATTACCAAATTTGGTGACTTCAGCTTAAAAACTGTAAAAGATAACTGAATTTCCGATTTTAAAAGGTGGGCGGCATGGGTGGGCGGTCGCATCTCAATTTTTTAAGCAAATCTTTCAGATCTGTCACCATATGGGCATTTCCACAAAAAGGTCAACCACAGCAAAAAAAAATTTTAAGTCTCTGTAAGTTTGTTGTTTTACCATATACGTACAGGGAATCGATTAAATTTAACTAGAATTAACAAACATTTCATTTATTTATAAACAAAATTTTGAAATATTCGAATGCAAAGTCGATTGCCAAATTTCTGTTTTTTTGCTCAATTTTTTATGATAAATGTTCATAATGAGAGACATAATGCATTGACATTTGGGCGGCAGAGGTGGGCGTTAATTGCATTTGATGCAAATCTTTGGTTAATGTCACCATCTATCTTCTTACAAAATTTTGTGACTCTAGCTCAAAAACTGTAAGAGATAAATTAGTTTCCGATTTGATGGAAAAAAGTGTTGTTTAAACTTAAATTTAATATTTTTGAATGAAACCAAAGACAGTATAAACATACACTATTGCTTAACATTTTAAAAAAATTCGCAATAAAATATCCTTTCAGGTTTCGCTAAAATCGGTGTTTAAACTGCTCGGCTTGAAAGCGACTTCTATTTTTGTCGCGTGCGTACCTCAAGGTTTTTTGTAAATATCTCGAAAACGAACTCTCGCCCAAAAATCTCTTTGTACAAATAAATAAAGTGCTTATCATAAGCTATAAGTTTCGCTTTTTGTCGAAATAAAAATTTTGTCGGTAAATGGTTTTTTTTTCACTTTGAATGCGTACGGATGTCGCATTCGACACCATGGAAATGCCCATAAATATTTCTATCAAATTTGGTGACTCTAGCTCAAAAACTGTAAAAGTTACACACATTCCCCATTTTGAAAAGCGTAGTATTGTTGGGCGCAGGTTGTGGGCGTGACATCCAAATTTTTCGTAGATGTCACCATCTATCTTCCTACCAAATTTGGTGCCCCTACTTCAAAAAATGTGGAAGATACAGGCATTTTCGTTGTAAAAGGCGGGGCTTGGTGGCGTCAGGTGTGGGCTTTGCATCCAAATTTTTGATGTCGTTTTTTGGAGAGCGTCATTACCTATTTTAGCACCAAACTTGGTAGCACTAGCCCAAAAACTGTGAAAGCTGTAAGAGTTTCCTATTTCAGGCGAAAGGAGTTGGCGTGATATCCAAATTTTTGATGCAGATCTTTGGTAGATGTCGCCATCTATTTTTCTACCAAATTTGGTGACTACCTTAAAAAATGTGGAAAATACAGGAATTCTTGTTGTAAAAATACGGGGGCTGGACTCGGTAAGGGTGGCATGCAAATTTTTGATGCAGTTTTTGGAGAACGTCATTACTTATCTGAACACAAAATGGTGGCTCTAGCCCAAAAACTGTGAAAGCTATAGGCGTTTCAATTTGAGAGCTCAGGGTGGCTGGGGGCGGACGGAGTGGGCGAGCCATCCACAATGTTGATGCAGTTTTTTGAGGGACGCGACAAGGTGTCTTTGTGGTTTTATCGGTTTACAGCTATCGATTTCCTTGTCTGCTATTAGGCGTGGCACCCCAATCTTTACACTATAGACAAACATAAATGCAGTTTCAAGTCTCTAGCTTTACGGCTTTCGAAAAAATTGCGTACCAAAATACCAA